>NMRB01000244.1:0-88418 GCA_002633025.1 Notospermus geniculatus | reverse complement strand
TGAAATAATGACAAACTGTGGCAGGTTCGTCACTTTTGTCGAACTTTGACCTCTGTGACCTTGAAAAGTAGGTCAAATCAAAAACCCGTTATATATGTTATGTATCCTTATTAGATACACCTATGATAAAAATTTGGAGAAGATCTAGTCATTAGTTCAGGAGTTATTGCACTTTTTGTGTTTTCGGTTTCCGCCACCTGGTGGCCAAGCTAAGAGTCGAATCGGACCGAAACTTGGTGTCATGGGTCATCTGACCTAGGGGTATATATGTACCAAGTTTCAGATCAATAGCTCTGGCGGTTACGAAACGTGCCCTGCTAACGGAACACGACGACGACGACGGACGACGACGGACGACGGACGCACAACCATTGTATAAGCTCACCACGGTGAGCTAAAAAATAGTCGACTTTGAAAAAAATATTCTCGACTTTGAAAAAGTTGTCAACTTTGAAAATATTCTCGACTTTGAAAAAGTTGTCGACTTTGAAAATATTCTCGACTTTGAAAAAATTGTCGACTTTGAAAAAATGCTAGACTTGTTTTTTTGAAAATGTCAAATAGATATATGAGAATATGGACCAAACTGGATTGAGAAAAATAAAAATTCAGCTAGAAAAACATAATGTCGTTTTTTGAAGCAAACGGCGTGCCATAGTTATTTGCTGCCAGACATGATAACAAGATGGCTACGAAATTTTCCACGTCTTTCCGTTACCGAATCAGCTGAAAATATGATGTGAAATCTGGAGGCTGCGATAAAGAGGCTGAATATCATGACATTTAAGTGAAAAAAGCATTCAAAAATTGCATAAATTGTCACCAGGGAATAAATTTTACCAAATGACTTGAAAAATATGATCGAATATATCAAAATTTAAAAAATCTCAAATTTTGATATTTTGAGATATTACGGAAACGGAAAAACATTTTCAATATTTTTTTTCGCAACAACTCTCATTATCAATCACCTCATCACAACACTGTGAATTCTGCTGAAAAAAACTTGAAATAAAAAAGCTGACTTTTGGACCTTTTTAAAATTGCATGTTACATAACAAAGGGTTAAAATTAGGTTGACCCAAATACATGAGATATACGACCATGTAAGTATACTACACTATGTTGAAAACCACATCAAATTATCTTGTTTTATCTCGGAGATATTTGAAAAACACGCTGTCCATTTACTTATTTTAAAGACTGTACATGGTTGCTGCTGAATACTGGCGGGAAGAAAGGCTTCCTGCGTCAGTACAAGTACACAGACAGCACTTGGACATCCGTGGTACATCTCCTTCGCAGTGTGTTGAGTGTTGCATTCGAGGTCACAGGTTACTGTAAACCGTGAAATTTTCGCGACGCTAAAAGTTGGCGAATTTATCATTTTTTGAAAACCGCGAAGACTAATTTCCGCATTTACCTTCATAATTCAATGGAAAATGCATAAGGGTTGGTATTTTCGCGCTGTTTAAGTTCGCGTTTCCGTCCATGACCGTGAAAATAAAACGCACGCGAAAATTTCACGGTTTACAGTAAATTTCCATCCAATCCACCACTTTTACATCTACTTACTTATGTTGCTTTTATTAGCAATATTATTGAGAGATGATGAACAAGCTGGCAAGATGGACGTCGATATTCCGTTCAGGTCAAAATGATAACCAGTCATTTACAATGATACATACTGAACTGAACCAACCAGCAACTTAACATATGGGGTGTGCTGGTCAATAACCAAGTAAAAGGTGACCTTCAATGGCATGTTTCACAAGATGTCACATCATTTGTGCCATGGACAGAAAATGGGAGACGTTACTGCCGTTAGGCTGAGTTTACATCGAGGCACACGCGACACGAACACGCAGGTGAACAAAGGTTTCATGGGGATGAATCCTTTGTGAAACCATTGTTCGCTGCATGTTCGTGTGTCTCGATGTAAACTCAGCCTTAGAGGCCACCTGTTAGCGGTTCTAGAACAATGCAAATTTGATGTCCAAGACATACACCATTATACCTCAGTGTCATTATGGATGACGTTGTGACGTGCATTCCATCTCTGTGACATCAAGTTTTGTGACGTTCCAGGACCGATAACTAGTGGTCTCTCATGGCATTAAAGTCCCCATTACAAACGAAGGCCTAGACAATCTGAGTGTTCAGCAAAGATTTGTAGACCGATTCACACGGCAATTGTGACTATGCCAATTAAACAAGTCCCACATGAATGGCAGCCTATTGCACTTTCAAGTAAATAACCCAAGTTGAGCGACAGGATCGACTGCTGAATGTGAACTCAAGATTCAGTGTCATCACAAAGTCCAAATGTCTACCAGGTCATTCCTTGTGATCAATCATCGTCAGTTTCAAACACCTCCACGACTAATGAAGGATAATCCCTGAACTTATCCGGCTTCTTCCTTCCTTCAAGTTTTCGCCGTAAATCATTTGAACTGGTGTGCAACGTTCGTGAATTCTCCGACTCCTGCTGTCGTTTCAGTTTTAGATTCTGTATTCGTGCTCGAGCATCACCAGTGGAACTACTTTTTGTATACGACTGTCTGAAATTAATGAAACCAACAAATTTAGACTAAATGATGAATGTTTAACTGATACAGGGCTGTGCTTTACAACTATGAGTCGGGACACTGAGTCACTGTATACAGGAGCTGTATCAAGCCAAGTGTTCAAGTGTTGCCACATCAAGCCAAGTGTTGCCACATCAAGCCAAGTGTTGCCACATCAAGCCAAGTGTTGCCACATCAAGCCAAGTGTTCAGGCATCCTGCTCTGCGGCATTCTCACATTCACACGATTACATTCTTTAAGACAACTGACGTTTTGTCACTGAAGGACCCACACTACAACGTCATGTGATTTCTTGGAACATGTCCCCTTTGTTTGTGATAATGCTACCAAGCTCAGACGGCCACAGTAAGGCTCATGGAGAGCATCTCCCTGGACGACCAGTATCACTCTTTTAAATGTTAAATGTAGGACTTGATAAATGTTGACTTACTTTGTTAACTTTTCTTCCTCCTCATCCGCATACATCTTCATTGTCAGCTTTTTCTTTGCCGGGATGAGTAATGATAAGTCTTCCTCCTCACTGCTGTCTCGACACGGGATGGGTAGGACAGGCACTCGCATCCCAACCGAATCACTTGAATCTGACAAACAGAAGAAAAGGATCTGCAGATAATGGGTGGTATGAAGGCATATAAAGTCCAGGAAATGTGGTATTCATCTACCGGGTTCTCTGATGCATTTGAACAGCTGTAAAGAAGTATTAAGTGTTTATTTGTTGTTTTATTAATACATGTACAACCCAATATCATCTAAATTAGGAAGGTTCTCAAGTACTCTTGTGGGGTATTTCCGTGGTATATAAGCGACGAACCTTCACAGATAACTGCCCCTCTCATGCCAATGAATGCCTCGTAAGTAATTCATCCTACAAAACCACGATATGATACTAACCTGAATCTTCGTCGTCCTCCTGCTCCTCCTGTACGTACGACGGTTTCATCCGCCCCCGATGCCGCATTTTAGGATCATCCATCCGAAGAACAGGTGGCTCAGGTGACGACGGCTGCTGCCGCTTTCTCCTTATCTCATCCATACGCATTTTGTAAGCTTCTTCCTTTTCTGCTCTCAGTGATTCCAGTCTTTCTTTTTCATTATCCAGCTGAGGTGTATCTAAATCAATCAATCTCTGATCGTCATAGAGTTCCTCAGCCACATTATACAACCAATCAGACTTGGGGAACTTTGGTCTTTCCTCCGTCGATTCCTCTTCTCGACTCCTGGCCTTGTCAATTACCTCTCGAGCTTCACGTGATTGCTCTTTCCTCGTCTCACTGCGAAGTTTTCGTTTCCGAGAACCACTAATCAATCCCCGCATGCCTGAAATTTGAGTAACATGTTTCAAATTCATGAATTGTACACGGACAAGAATGAAGTATTCATTTCTGGCAAATAGTGTCACTGCAGTCTTCACTTCTACTTTGAACGGAATAAGAACATCAGAGGTTAGTTCGAGCCTCAACACATCTCAAATCTGATGAACTGAAGCCATTCTCACCATGGTAGTTGGGGTTCCCATATTTCTGGTAGTATTTGCTCCGTTTCTCTGCTCCAGGCTGCTTCTTGTCAGCTGTTAAAAAACAAAGGAAATCACATTAAAGATTGTATTATTTGAGGTAATTCACAAAAAAGTCAAACCACAAATTTGATTGAGCACTAGAACATGTTGAACCAAGGGAAATATCAACCAGAGAGGTGACTATTATTTCCAAGATACCTTTTGTAGCAAATCTGAGAAAGAGATTGTTCGCCTTGTGATGAAGTTTAACACCCACTCTCCACTTGCCAGGCGGTTTCTCAATCTCACTCTCAACATGTGATCCATTCCCCGCATGCTTGCTTTCTTCTTTAGCAACAGTATGTTCATCATCAACGCCTTCAACATTACCACGATTTTTCCGTCGTTGACGCTTCGTAACAATACTATCATCATCATCTTCATCATTCTGAAAACCGATTGTAGAATACCGAGTATAATGACTATTATTCACGACAGATCAGAAAATATGAAGTAGACATAACCTAAATCTATTAGACACGAGATCTTATGAGGAAATATTCATTATATGAAGCAGGAGGAAAATAACTGCAGGGGTAGAATGAAGCACCTGGTCACATCTTCGGCATTGACGTCATGAATGATGACATGGCCTAAATGTACAAAAGCACAAAATATTTGGAAATCATCATAGGTCTGCTATGTTGGTCAGTATGCCTATCGACAGTACCGGGATTCGAACCCACGCCTCCACATAAGGCAACACCGCCAGCATTGAGGGAAAGCGTGCACACCACTGTGCTAAATCCCCAAATTATTTGGTATCAATGTTGCACACTTTTTAACTCACTGT
Source organism: Notospermus geniculatus (assembly GCA_002633025.1). Lineage (NCBI taxonomy): Eukaryota > Metazoa > Nemertea > Pilidiophora > Heteronemertea > Lineidae > Notospermus > Notospermus geniculatus. Next base: position 83,482 of record NMRB01000244.1, on the reverse strand, counting down.
TTAGTGTTCTCTGTACGATTAAAATAAATGACTAAAATAAGTTGTTGACGTGAAAGTCTACCTACACTTGTGTAATCAGACAGTTCGCTGTCAATCACCTTGACCTCTTCAGTTTGTGTGTCATCATTCATCTGCATGGCTTCATCAGTCACCTTCCCTCTCTCCACCTCCATCTCCTCACCGCTCACCTCACCAGTCTCAGCATCCACACAAACTTCCATCGACACATTTGTTGTTGCCTCATTCTCCTTATTTACTTCACCACATGTTAAATCCAAATCATCGTCATCATCATCTTGAGCCTGATCAGGTTTCGTCAACGATTNTTTTAAAAGAAGAAATTGTCCCAGCCAGCCTCACACCCTGTGGAAGAGCGTTCCACAGAACAGGGGCCACCTGTCTGAAAGATCGGTTTCCGAACCTCTTTGTTTTGGTTTTTGGGACAGAGAGGAGGCCCTGATCTGCAGAACGCAATGCTCTGGACGGAGTGTAAGGCTGGATGAGCAAAGAAATATAATGTGGTGCACTGCCATGGAGACTTTTAAAAACATGCAATAAAAGCTTACATTCAACTCTAGCTTTGATCGGCAACCAGTGTAGCTCCTTGAGGATTGGTGTAATGTGCTGTCTTTTGCTGCACATTGTTACCACTCTTGCCGCTGAGTTCTGAACTCGCTGCATTTGGCCCATCAGCTCCCCGGTGATGCCATACAGCAGTGCATTGGCATAGTCAAGCCTTGAAACCACTGTAGCTTGAACTAAGGCTCTACACGCGTCATCAGTAAGATATCGTCTAATCCTGCTGATGTTACGCAGGTGAAACAGGGCAACTGATACAGGGCTGTGCTTTACAACTATGAGTCAGGACACTGAGTCACTGTACACAGGAGCTGTATACAGTGTATCACATCAAGCCAAGTGTTCAGACATCCTGCTCTGGGGCATTCTCACATTCACACGATTACATTCTTTAAGACAACTGACGTTCTGTCACTGAAGGACCCACACTACAACGTCATGTGACTTCTTGGAATACGTTCCCTTTGTTTGTGATATGCTACCAAGCTCAGACAGCCAGAGTAAGGCTCATGGGGAGCATCTCCATGGACGACCAGTATCACTCTTTTAAATGAAGGACTTGACTTACTTTGTTAACTTTTCTTCCTCCTCATCTGCATACATCTTCATTGTCAGCTTTTTCTTTGCCGGGATGAGTAATGATAAGTCTTCCTCCTCACTGCTGTCTCGACACGGGATGGGTAGGGCAGGCACTCGCATCCCAACCGAATCACTCGAATCTGACAAACAGAAGAAAAGGATCTGCAGATAATGGGTGGTATGAAGGCATATAAAGTCCAGGAAATGTGGTATTCATCTACCGGGTTCTCTGATGCATTTGAACAGCTGTAAAGAAGTATTAAGTGTTTATTTGTTGTTTTATTAATACAACCCAATATCATCTAAGTTAGGAAGGTTCTCAAGTACTCTTGTGGGGTATTTCCGTGGTATATAAGCGACGAACCTTCACGGATAACTGCCCCTCTCATGCCAATGAATGCCTCATAATCCTACAAAACCACGATATGATACTAACCTGAATCTTCGTCGTCCTCCTGCTCCTCCTGTACGTACGACGGTTTCATCCGCCCCCGATGCCGCATTTTAGGATCATCCATCCGAAGAACAGGTGGCTCAGGTGACGACGGCTGCTGCCGCTTTCTCCTTATCTCATCCATACGCATTTTGTAAGCTTCTTCCTTTTCTGCTCTCAGTGATTCCAGTCTTTCTTTTTCATTATCCAGCTGAGGTGTATCTAAATCAATCAATCTCTGATCGTCATACAGTTCCTCAGCCACATTATACAACCAATCAGACTTGGGGAACTTTGGTCTTTCCTCCGTCGATTCCTCTTCTCGACTCCTGGCCTTGTCAATTACCTCTCGAGCTTCACGTGATTGCTCTTTCCTCGTCTCACTGCGAAGTTTTCGTTTCCGAGAACCACTAATCAATCCCCGCATGCCTGAAATTTGAGTAACATGTTTCAAATTCATGAATTGTACACGGACAAGAATGAAGTATTCATTTCTGGCAAATAGTGTCACTGCAGTCTTCACTTCTACTTTGAACGGAATAAGAACATCAGAGGTTAGTTCGAGCCTCAACACATCTCAAATCTGATGAACTGAAGCCATTCTCACCATGGTAGTTGGGGTTCCCATATTTCTGGTAGTATTTGCTCCGTTTCTCTGCTCCAGGCTGCTTCTTGTCAGCTGTTAAAAAACAAAGGAAATCACATTAAAGATTGTATTATTTGAGGTAATTCACAAAAAAGTCAAACCACAAATTTGATTGAGCACTAGAACATGTTGAACCAAGGGAAATATCAACCAGAGAGGTGACTATTATTTCCAAGATACCTTTTGTAGCAAATCTGAGAAAGAGATTGTTCGCCTTGTGATGAAGTTTAACACCCACTCTCCACTTGCCAGGCGGTTTCTCAATCTCACTCTCAACATGTGATCCATTCCCCGCATGCTTGCTTTCTTCTTTAGCAACAGTATGTTCATCATCAACGCCTTCAACATTACCACGATTTTTCCGTCGTTGACGCTTCGTAACAATACTATCATCATCATCTTCATCATTCTGAAAACCGATTGTAGAATACCGAGTATAATGACTATTATTCACGACAGATCAGAAAATATGAAGTAGACATAACCTAAATCTATTAGACACGAGATCTTATGAGGAAATATTCATTATATGAAGCAGGAGGAAAATAACTGCAGGGGTAGAATGAAGCACCTGGTCACATCTTCGGCATTGACGTCATGAATGATGACATGGCCTAAATGTACAAAAGCACAAAATATTTGGAAATCATCATAGGTCTGCTATGTTGGTCAGTATGCCTATCGACAGTACCGGGATTCGAACCCACGCCTCCACATAAGGCAACACCGCCAGCATTGAGGGAAAGCGTGCACACCACTGTGCTAAATCCCCAAATTATTTGGTATCAATGTTGCACACTTTTTAACTCACTGTTTAGTGTTCTCTGTACGATTAAAATAAATGACTAAAATAAGTTGTTGACGTGAAAGTCTACCTACACTTGTGTAATCAGACAGTTCGCTGTCAATCACCTTGACCTCTTCAGTTTGTGTGTCATCATTCATCTGCATGGCTTCATCAGTCACCTTCCCTCTCTCCACCTCCATCTCCTCACCGCTCACCTCACCAGTCTCAGCATCCACACAAACTTCCATCGACACATTTGTTGTTGCCTCATTCTCCTTATTTACTTCACCACATGTTAAATCCAAATCATCGTCATCATCATCTTGAGCCTGATCAGGTTTCGTCAACGATTCTTCAGCTGTCAATAGAAATAATGAGAAAGGTGTCAGTTATGTAGCTGTGTCACAAATAAAGGACAACTTTCAGTGAAACAGCCAACTCAGCCTAATTTACACCTGTTTTCCTCACTGCAGCCACCACTTATGCCGCATACATTGCTGTCTCAGATGCTCCGATACCTCTCTCACTGCCATGACCTATGCACATCATTCTGATCTGCCTTTTTCACATTATATGAACCATTTACACACCTGTTTTGTCATCAGCCTTTCTTTTCACCTTTTTCATTCTTTTCCACTCATCATGACAAGCTGTACTCAGGTTGATGATGGCTCTGGCTGCTGTCATGGGGTCCAACCACACTACATTACCTGAAGTTCAACACAAGATCTGAACCGAACTCACATAAGAGTACATGTATACACAGTGCAAGACGGACACCAGATATCAAGGAACACAATGGATCATACAGGGACCACTTATGTTCCCTTGTTTTCCCTTGAAAGTTTTCTGTGTTCTCAGGTGTGTCTTGAAATGTACTCAGCAATCTTTGACAAGATGACATCCAGATAGAGAAATTTACTTGCTGATGACTTCAGAAATCTTACTGCTGTTGAAGACTGAATTTGCATATGTACCGATTGCAAATTACTACCTACATGAAGAGTCATCAATCCACTCGATGGTCCCAGGGGCAAAATCCTTGAAGTAGGCAAACACATCTTGTGTACTCATGTTTTCTGTGCCTCGGACGTGAATGGCTTCAGGACGTATCCCTCTCTCCCCTTTGCACATTGTTTCCTCAGTGATGCCAAGGCTGAAATATTCAGGATGTTGTTGAACATACATGTACACTCACATGTTGCCTCAATGAACTGACCTGCATCAACTTTAAATCAAGAATAAAATACAATTCGCGGATCACAAGTAAGAAGTCTTGCATCTGCCACTTAAATGCCTAACTTCGCTGGCTGACGGCTTGACTTTAATTATTCAAATTTATTGTCGACTTGTTTAGCGGGAATACACGAACCTTTCATACAGCATTTTACGATCTTCCATTGAAACAGAGGTAACTTCATCTTCAATACCAAATCTCTTGGCCCTCTTTGCTTTTCTCTCCTGATATTCCTGTGATGAAAGTAGGTAAAATCTCAAATGGATACCAGTAGATTCCTAACAATAACATTGTGGAACAATAATGGACTAAGGCATGGAAAACTTCCAGCATGGCTAACACAAATTATGTAGTGCTAAGCTACATACAAGAGTACACAACCCACACATTAGCTCAATCCTATATTCATCCAAGACTGAACATAACCCTGCTACCATAAATAACTGGTTTCTTTGACATGCTTGTAGGCCTAGGCCTACCCTCTCAAAGCTAGCCTAGGCTGGTCGCAGAATAAGTGATTATATTACCTACCTTGGATGTTATATCAAAACCAGTCACAAAGTCTCCAGACCTATTTTCATATTTCTTCTCTCCCTGGAAAAGATGTGATACCAGAAATATATTAATAATAAGGGCCTAGGCTTAATTGCACAATCATTAGGCCGAGGCCGTAGCTGCCACTCAGTCAGGATGTGCAGGAATGATCCTCCACTCCACCACAAAACAGGGTTCCCCTTCGCAACACGGCAGCATAAAGCCGTGTTTACCTGACATCCGTTATCCGTTGTGCGATACGACGTATACGTGTAATGATATGCAAAATCGCAGTCTGATCGTTCCAAGCCATTTTCCAATGCTCATTTATCGGCACATGTTATCCGTTTCCGTCATGCGATACAACGTTATATGTTGAAGCATTCGCTCCATGAAAAACGGATGAGATACTAAATATAGCTAGAGGTCATGTGGTAGGCCCTACAGCAGACAGTGCTTTCTTTTGTTTTCTGCTAGAATAACGTATTACCTATATCACAGGCAGGTAATCGAACACACGTTTTTTTATCGCATTTCGGACATCGCATATCGCTGTCGCGTCTCGCATATCGGATGTCAGGTGAACACGGCTTAGGCCTAGGCTAATCAGCTAATGTACTACAGATGTGTACCAAAAATTGCGGACCATGTGACGTGACGACGTAGACGTAGTGCATCCAACACATGCTAATGCATTGTGACGTCACTGACCCCGTGTAAACATGGTCCGCAATTTATGGTAGGCTAGGCCTACGCTTCCCGTTCTTCGGCCTGTTCTTAACCCGACTTAGGCCTAGTATAGCTAGGCCTAGCTAGGCTAGTGTGTTGCAGAAAATGATGACAGGGTCATTTTGTCGGGTGTTGGATTGGAGGATTGGGGGGTTACCGTAGGCGTAGGGTTGGGGGCGTAGCCGTAGGCCTAATGCAAAAATGCCGACTGATGATGGAGTGTGGACATGCCTGAAAAAGCGTCATCGACTTCTTCGGGCCTCTTCCAGCAGCATGTCCAGCGCCACCTGGCGGAGGCAGCTGCTGGGCATCTCGAATCGAAACACTGAATTGCACTTCATCTCCTGATTCGTCTGTTGTGCTGTCGATCTCTCCTTCTTCTCTTCGATCGTCGTCTTCATCAACAACAATCTCGTCCTCAGATTCACTCAGATCATCGGTATTTTCNAACCTTGATCTTTGTTTCACGTTTTCCACTGGTTACGACCATGCGCAAATGCGCGATGTGATGCGCAAATCAGTTCTTAGATTTTGAACTGCCTGATCGAGACATTCCTCCTGTTCAAGCAACAAAAAATTACAACATAATATCCCGTTTCGGGCACAACCTCCCAGTCGGGAGATGCAAAAATCCCAATCGGGAGGTGATCTCCCGATGCGGCAAAAGTTCCTGACTGGTATAGCTAGCTAGGGCCTAGGCTAGTGTGTTGCAGAAAATGATGACAGGGTCATTTTGTCGGGTTGGATTGGAGGATTGGGGGGTTACCGTAGGCGTAGGGTTGGGGGCGTAGCCGTAGGCCTAGGCCTAATGCAAAAATGCCGACTGATGATGGAGTGTGGACATGCCTGAAATAGCGTCATCGACTTCTTCGGGCCTCTTCCAGCAGCATGTCCAGCGCCACCTGGCGGAGGCAGCTGCTGGGCATCTCGAATCGAAACACTGAATTGCACTTCATCTCCTGATTCGTCTGTTGTGCTGTCGATCTCTCCTTCTTCTCTTCGATCGTCGTCTTCATCAACAACAATCTCGTCCTCAGATTCACTCAGATCATCGGTATTTTCAACACAAATTTTCAGATTCGGAAGTTTCCTCATTGCCGCAGCCATTTTGAAACTTGCGCAGACTGATCCGCTGCCCTTGTAACGTAAACTGGTCCCCTGTCCTCGGGAAGCTTCGCTCGTAGACTGGTTCCTATCTTTGCCGCTCCACTCCCGCGGCGCTCATTCCAGTCTACAACACTTAGTCAAACATGTCAAAACGCCAAGGAGTCAGACTATAAAGCCAAGCGCACATTTGCGACAAAACTCAATGCGTTAGGCGTGTTTTTTTAAATCAAATGACCCGGCTGAATGACGAGTCGACAGCGTTGGGTCAGTCGACTTTAAAAACACCCCTAACGCATTGAATTTTGTGCGCTTGGCTTAAACTTGTACAGGCATTTCTATTCACTTTGACGTCAGTAATCAGGAGGTTCCATTGTAATTTCTATTTAACAAGAATTAATTTCTGTTTAACCGAGAATTAATTTCTGTTCAACCGAATTTCTGTTCAACCGAGAATTAATTTCTGTTCACCCAAGAATTAATTTCTGTTCGACTGAGAATTAATTTCTGTTCACCAAGAATTAATTTGTTCATCAAGAATTAATTCTGTTCAACGAGAATTAATTTGTTAACGAAAATTAGTTGGTTTAACAAGAATTAATTTCTCCTCAACAAAAATTAATTTCCGTTCTTAACAAGAATTAATTCCTGATCAACAAGAAATACAATAGAACATCTCTTAGCAGGCATCTCCTTCTCAAACTGGTCCAGATGTCTCTTGGGAGATGTCTATAAAATGAACTCAAACTCTGAAATTCTATTTTGGAGTTTATATTTCCCTTCCATGTTACAACATCAAGAATAAGATCTGGCTGAAGTAGCTCAGAATCTCAACCACTAGAATACTTTACACTTTGTACAAATAGAAGTCATTCATTATGATATCAGCAACGATCATGAGAATACTTTACTTCAAAGAAGGCACACAGAATGTTTACACATAGAAACTCATACTATCAATATTTAATTCATATGCCAGTATTCCAGACATCAGTCTTTCAGTTAAAGCTGACACTCAACAACAAAACTCCTGGCTTCCATAAACATGCAACAACAGAACTCTATTATCATATACACTGTATACACATAGATGAAGTGCTTGCCACTTGAAAACAGTGGAGATAAATTTTCCCTCAGACGGTCCAAGCATTCTATTTCTGAGGCAGAGACCTCACGCTGGTGATTCAAACCTAAAAATCTTTTTTCAAACGCGATTTTACTCATGCATAACTAATCGTGTTGACTATTTTTGCAGTTGTTTCGACAAATAGAAGGGGTGACAGCTTATTTTGTAATCACCCGTCACCCCTTCCATTTACCAGATGAACTGCGAATACGACAAGCACCATTAGTTATGCATCAACGACTTCGCGTACGAATAAAATAATTTTGTGTTTGAATCACCAGCATGGACCTTGGTCATGTTGTCTTAGTTGGCAATGTCAGGTGAATCCCAAAACATGTTTCATCAATTTCACCTATATTCCATATTCCATCTCAATGGTAATACTGATGTACCTCTGAATGCTAAGCCATTAGTTTCAAGTCACCAATAATGAACTGCATATACACATAGGTGAACACATTCGTGGTAGATCAGCAGTTAAACATATAATAATTTCAACTTGACCTCTTGATTAACTTGGGTCTAAGCAAAAGTTACTGGATCTGAGCAACTTAACATATGTAATCACTTTGGTCAAAATGTCCTATCAGATATCCGCCAAGGGTTACTGATAATGCATGCATGGGGTTACTGCCGTACGTAGTCGTCAGTAACCCGTGGCAGATACTTATCATGACTATAGATGTACTGGTGGTACTGACCAGGGACCTGGTACCAGTACACAGCACACTACCGTTGATCAGCGAGGCTCCATCACATCCAAAGCAGACATCGGAAATTCCTTGTCAACATTTTCTCAACATCAACATTCTATCCACAACTACATGTACTTCTGGAAGCAGTTCATGTGTCCTGATCCATTGGTGTCGGGACACAGAGATATTTGTCTTTCTATGGCACCAAGGAATGTCAACAGATGATGTATTAAGGGAAAGTCTCATCCTGCAACAGATTGTTCACGAGGATTCCTCGACCGACCTCTCTCCTTCATTGCCATCCAATAAATTGATCAAACTAAAGACAGCTGAACATGATTTGACTGATGGAGCATTCTCATGCAGAGTCTGAAAACAGAGGACAATGATTAGCTCTCGCGTGGGAGACATCCGTCGGGAGTCGGATCCGAAAAAGACACAGTCCCTACCATCAAATCTCATTAAGGGGGCCCCGTCAGTCAGGCATCCACCCACCCTGCGACATACAAAAAGGGGTTAAGGATCCCTAGAACTTGTATGTGGAGGACAATACCGTCATGCTTACCGTTCTGATTTGTTCAATAAGGCCATCCATCCTGAACACCTCATCCTCAGCCAGTTTCCAGTTCTGCTCAAGGACAGTCATCTAGGAAAAAGGACAAAACCATCAGTAAAACAGAGAAAATTCAATTCATCTCCATGTCTGAACTGTTTTGGCACGATCATTGGCATGGATTGAAAAGGCCAAGTCATTTGAATGCCTGAAGTCAAGTCCCCCATTGTATTTACCGGTACTACAACTAATAAGAGAACCCACCCTACGACTTGCTTTCTCCTTCAGTTCCTGGTAACTTTCCTCCTTCTCAACAAACTTTTCTTTCAACTTATGTAACTGAAACAGGAAATGAAGACATCAACGTCAAGTTTAGGAGAAGGCCTTCCCACAACAGCACATCCCAAATTCTGTAGTTACACAATGACTCCACCTTCTAACAAGGAGCTGACTCCCTGGACCCATGACTTCATGATATCCCTCACACATCACTCATCCTGTCTGCTGAATTATTCTGTGGGTTTGCCGAAAGCAGGAACAGGAATTGCGAATATACTGCAGAAGACACTGCAATCACAGTCCTAGTCGAATCAATCTCTCACTGACAACAGCAAGTTCACCAACAACATACCTCTTTCCTGAGAGCTGAGATGTCTCTGAAGTACTGTCCACGTGAGACTTCCCCCGAGCCGTCATCTGCCATCATCTTCACAGCGTTCTCTAACTCCTCCCCCAGGAGGGCTTTTTCTGATTTCAGGTGCTTGATTTCAGCCAGGGCCTCGTTGAACTCTTCGTTCAGTTTCTGTGAGAGGTGGATAACAAACAGTTTAGATTTCAAGGTAAATCAAAATGTAAGATAGACCCCTGACTATCAGCAAAGAATTGAATCAAACGAGTGAAGGACAGCTCCCAGACAGGCCAATATAATGTGGCTTTGACTCTTTAGATAATTGTAGAGATATTTAATTTGACTTATTTTAGAGGAAAACAGAGAAGACTAAAGAATGGCTTCTTTCAACTTACATTTAAGACTTTCTCTTGTTCAGTGTGGCCCATGATCTGTTGTGTTAATTCATTACACTTGGCTCTCATATCAGACAACATCATCTGACATTCCTCCAACTCCTGGGACTTCTCCACAAGTTTGACATTGGCCTGGATTTGATCCCGTTCTGATTCCTCAGCGGATTTCTTTAGACGCTGAAGATCGCTGCGACCAGATTGGCGTAATTCAAGTTCAGAAAGAAGCTGCTGACTGCAACATGAAGAGGAAGCAGAATGATCAGAGAAACGTATGGTATGACAAGATTGGACCCAAGTTTGTGGACAAATTAGTTGACATGTTTCAGATGAAATAATTTCAATGATTTACATTACGGTACATGTTGGTGCTAAACAATCTGAGAAATCTGACGACATTGAATACTTGAATGACAATGGATGTCAGAGACAGAATAAAGGACTTACTTTTCTTGTTGAACTGTAGAGAACATGCGATCCCTTGCCTGCTCACATGCCGTCACCAACTCAACGACAACATCAAGGACCTGGATCACATGATCAACTTCATCTTTGATGGACTGTTCTTGATCCGTGGCACATGAGGTCGACAGCGACATATCCTGTGTCTCAATTCGTGTTCCATTCATCACACCCTCCTCACACGGCGACCTCTTACCACTCACAGGAGTAAACGTACTGCCGTTACTCTCTGATCCCACCCCGATACCCCGTTTTGATAGTCCACCACCAGGTGTCACTCTAGCGAAGGCACTGTGACTAGAGCCGATTTCAAAATTATTATTCTCCTCGGTTCCGTAATTTGAGTCATCATTCTCTGTGTGATGTGGCGTGGCATCAGAACCGTCCGCATCACTGGAATGTTTCGATTGGCCGTCCCTGCCATCGGCAGCCTGTAGGAGCGTGGCGACAAACGAATGACCTTGACTTTGAGCTGCCGCCGATGTCTGCGAGACTGGAATAGTGTTCACACCCTAGAAGATCAAGGACAAGAACAATCAGCATTAGTTAAGTAAGTTGTCATCAACTGATAGTTTTTTTAGCCAAAAGATGACATGTCTGAGTTTGCCTCCCCCCCCGAGACCCCGGTTCTCACCTTAAGCACCCTGGCCGCTGATATCTTCAGTTTCTCCTGGAATTCACTCATCTTTTCCTTCAGTAAGCTGACATTGACTGAGACATCAGCGAGTTCAGCACCTTGACTCAGCAGCATGTAGTGAGCATTAACTTTTGATGTGTCAAGTTCTGATTGAAGGGAGCACTGTTTCTCTCTGGAAGATAATAATGATTTGTATCAAACATCATGTGCAGGGCCTCGTCAACACTCTAAATAAGTAATAACAGTTGATACTGAAGCATTAACCCTGAAGGTTAAAACACATCAGAAGTGCTGCCTTGAGGTGGTGGTCCTAGTCCTGCCTTGGAAGGTGGAAACAGAGAGTTTCTCTGCTTGATTGTCAACTCATTCAGCAGGATTATGTTCCTCTAGCATCCACGGCCGGGACGTTCCACTCATGTTTTATAGTTCTCTCACCTGAGTTGTTTCACGAGCTGTTCCTGCTGATGATAAAGAATTGTCTTCTCTCTCAGTTCATTCTGACATCGTGACAGCTCTAGTTGTGCGGCGGACATGTTTGCTTCCACTTCCTTTAACGAGTCCGTTAAAAGGTGGTTCTCCTTCTCCAGGAAGTCCATGGTCTCTCTCGGCTGGGTCCGTGTTGTCGTGGGAGATGGAAAGAACCCACCATTCTTCTGAATATGCAATGAATAAAATATCATGATGTTATGTAGGAGCCATGGTGGTGTAGTGGTTCATTATGATCATTGTTTTGGATTTGCTCATTTAAAACAGTCAATATCACAACCAGAAGTTGTTACTTGTGCGGGTGATCCACCAACTTTACGACGAGTTTACGATCAGTTTGCGATTAGTTCACGAGTTTGCGACGGTGGATCAGTGTTCACGACGAGTTTGCGACTCGTTCACGACTGAATTCTGTTGACGACTAGTTTGCGACGAGTTTACAACGAGACCAAACATGTTTGATTTGGTTCGGTGGATCAGCTTCAACGTCACATCAATTCTTTACGATCAGTTTGTGACTAGTTTACGACGAGTTTGCGATCCGTTGACGACTGCCGTCGTGAACTAGTCGCAAACTGATCATAAACTCGTCGTAAAGTCAGTGGATCACCCGCATTACCTTGATTAGTTCATACTCCTGTCTCAACATGTCTCTGTCCCTCTCCACCTCGGTGATGAGAATATTCTTCTCCATCAGATCATCCTCTAGCTGTTCAACTTTCTCATTAGCTGCTGCTAAGTCTGAAACAAACAAAGAATTACAAATGTTACCACAAAATGTTCCACATGGTTCTCATTCCAATCTAGCCTGCGTTGGTCCAGTTACACAGACGTGATGCTGTGAATCACGCTGGCATCAGTACCAACACTGTTGTGCTGTGGGAATAGTTGTCAGTCAGTTGACCAATAGGTGTCACTACGGTCCAATTCAATGCCAAGATGATCCATTCAAGGTTGACTGAGCACCAATCAAGAGAAGTTTCTTTTGTATTGGTCCGCTAGAACTTTGTTGCCATCTTTTGGCATAAATGTGGCTGACTGCTCCTGTTGATAAATGTTCTGGTTCATTTAAAGTAAAAGGTAACAGACTTTATCATAAATAATTTGCACTTACTTTTCTTATTTTCTTTGAATTCCTGAGTTATTGTTGCCAACTTCTCTGTAGCGAGTTTCAGTTCCATGAGAATCTCATCTTGATATAGTTGACTCTAAAAACATTTCAAACGTTGTCAATCACTAATGGAGAAATCAGAAATAGGTAACAGAGAGAGAGAGAGAGGACGACAGAGAGACAGAGACACAGAGACGGAGGGAGAGAGATGGAGACAGAGATGGAGGGAGAGAGACAGAGACAGAGATGGAGGGAGAGAGACGGAAACAAACACAGAGGAAGAGAGACAGAGACAAAGACGGAGGGAGACAGAAACAGAGACGGAGGGAGAGAGAGAACGCCGATAAAGTCAACACTAATGAGTGTGCAGCCATGAAGAGGACACACAGACTCACGTCATTAATTGTCCGATCAGCCTCGTCCACTTTTCTCTTCATCTCCTCACACTCCTTCTTCATCCGCTGACACGAGCTCGTCGCTGTGCGGACGGCCATCTCGTTCACGGCCACACCCTCCATGAATTCTTTCTGTTGCTTGTCAAGCTGCATGCGTTCACTGAGGATACGATCCTCCATCCCCTTCAGCTTCAGGTACTTCTCATCAACTGCTGAACTTAACTTGTCCTGGGAAAAGAAATGATTACAGACACAGTGTCTACCTTAGCTCGACTTGCTTCCCAAAGTAACTTACATGTACATGTATATCAAAACGACACTACGCCGAGAAACTTACCTGTGCATTTTCAGCAGTCTGTAATGACCCCATCAACTCAAAGTACGTCTCGACCTCCGACTCAAGTTTACGGATGACCTGTTGCGCTTTCTCAAAGTGAGGCTTGTAGTCTTTACGAGCATAATCAGCATGAAGATCAGCAATCTGTGAAGGAAACGAAATTGACATTGGATTACCAGGAGTGGAATAGGCCAGTTAACACCTTGATATTCTGCCAGTAAAATGTCCACTCTTGCCAGATTGGACTAAATCACTATTGCTCAATACCTCTTGTTTGTGTTGTTTATAAATCCTTGCCAGATCATCTTGTAGATTATTCTTCTCACACTTCAGCACCATGACCTCCTCATCCTTCTCCCCGAGTCGGGCCTCGGCAGATGACACTTCATCCTTCATCTGGGTCACATGACCCTGCAGGGATGAGATCTCAGATTCCATTGATATCTGGAGACGACAAGCAACGATTATCAGGAGATGACAAGCAACGATTATCAGGAGACGACAAGCAACGATTATCAAAAGTGGGAAAGACATACGCGAGGACATGATGCTTTGGTTGTCAACGAGTATCACCCCTCCTAAACCAATGAGACACCTTGACTAGTTCTTGAAACCTTAATGTTACAATGCCACTCTCTCCAACGATGTACACGTAGGTGACGGATCTAGATACCTTAGTGTCAATCTTAGCTTGCTCCACAGCTGCCTTGAGTCGACTTATCTCCTGGTCCCGACTCGTGATCTCCATCTGTTGTTCCGTCATTATCTTAACTTGTGAGCTCTTCTCAGCCTGGAGGTTGGTAAGCTCCGTACGGAACAACTCGTTACTGATCAGCGTCATCTCTAACTGTTTCCTCATCTCCAGGGGGGTCAGGTTACTCAAGACGGGGTCGGAGAGTCTGGAAAAGACAAAAGGGAACACTGACAACTGAACAGAATGTGGGTTGACTGGCTTAAGATGAGACTGGACAGGAAAGCAAAACTAACCTCAATGCTACATTGCCGATAGGTGATGTTAGGACAGACGCATCCTTCTTTCCCACGGGGGTCATGAATGTATCTTGGTCCAGCATCTTCACTGGGGTCACCATCCTGTCTTCTGTCAGACTGACGGATGGACCTTCCTCGTCGTGTGATACACATACATCCTCCTGTGATTGGTCATGATCAGGACTGATCAGCCGTGCTGGTGTCATGAGAGTGTCCGTGTCAACCACCACCATGGGCGCCACCTGCTGGTTGTATTGTGATACCCGTATTGGTGTTGTGACTGAAGTGGCGTCGGCTGTCTGAGCAGGTGACGTCAACATGGATGCATCAATCAGATACGCATACGACATGGCGGTCTGCGAGTCCACGTCCACCACGTGGACGGCGGTCTGTGAGTCCTCGTCCACCACGTGGACGGCGGTCGTGTGTGTCTGAGATTCCACATCTTGAAGCATGATGGGCAGTGTGGATGATGCCTGGTCAAGCTGTTTAACTGGGCTTGTGCACTGCCCAAAGTCAATGCCTCTGTCTTCATCAACGTCATCATTATCATTTGTTTGTGGTCCGTGCGTCCCATCTGGCACAACCATAGAAGGACTGTTTGGAATGATAGGTCTCGCCGCCTCACCGTTCTCTGTCTGAATATCAAACCGCTGGGATAATCGAAACGTCACACGAGGCGGCGTCTTCTTGATCGGTCGAGTGTCAGGTGACTTGACAGGTGAGAACAGATCAGATATGTTCACAGGTTTTCTGGTAGGAGTCGTTCCAGTGAACGGGGCAAACTCGGGAGACACACAACGTTCCGTCTTCTCGGTCAACCATTCTAATGTTTTCGGTCGTTCTTCAAATGTCACCTGGAATGTGTGTGGTGGTGATGCCAAGAGCTCCGCTGGACAGGCCCCGTCCAGGGTCTTCATCTCATCCAGCGGGCTGTACTGACCAAAGGGCTTCATCTCCCCTGAAAAACAAACGTAACATTCATTTCTTACGTACATGTACAAGTAGAACGTCAATGACAAGAGTGAGGAGTTTTATATTGTGCTTCACATTATTACCCCAGTTGCTCCAGAAACCTTTCTGGGGAACTCAAGGAGCAGCTCTTTCAAACATCACAACTGACACCTGATCCTTGTGACCACTTGATCTCATGGTCTTGAGTCCAAGGCTAAGACCACTACACACCTCTTTTACAGCACGTGTAAATAACACAAAGAGAAGGAGCAGCAATCACGGTTGTAACTTTTAGACAATCTAAAGCTGGTGACAAACTGGCACGTACATGGCGCGTCTGCAGGTGTTCCACCAATCAGATTCTTCGGTAGGTGTTTTGGTCCGTGTTACCGCCTGCCTGATTGGTTGAATGCTTTCAGACGCATTGCTTACGCGCCAGTCTGTCACCCCTTGACACGTACCTTGTTCGTCAGTTACTCCCTCCACCTCGTCATTCCATTTTTTATTGCTCTCACTGACGACAGCAGGGCTCGAAAACGATCGGCATCGTCTGGAAGGGGTTTAAAAAGAAGGTTTGTACAGGAGGGTCAAAATGTGTGAAAACACGGGTTGAAGGAACTCACAACAACAGTATAAGTAATCTTCTCAGCACGGTTAACATGTCAAGTGGGTTCAGTCAGGATAATAGCACGGGCCTAGGAAAGCTCAGACAACTAATAGGCTTAGGCTGTCACTTTAGCCCGAGGGGATACCAGACAATGGTTCCTGGCGGGTGATCAAGTTCTGTGACACCTGACCAACGATCTTTGCTATCTCTCTAATCAGGCAGACAAATCTCGCAACCAGCCGCAATGATACAACATGAATAGGGGCCTAACAAGTTTTTCTAAGCACTGAAAACACAGGGAAAATCAAGGCACCACAAGGTAAATTTGCAAACGGTTAGAAAGAGGGCATGTTTTTGGTCCCTGGGCAAACACAAACAGAAATCAACAGAAGTGATTCCAGTTTTTAATCACATGACTGTCTGACAGTATTCCTATGACTCAGGGGAGGACACCAACTTGATTCGAAAGACACGGCTGAGGACAGTGAGTACACGAGATAAATGTTGTTGGAAGTAAACTTGAGACAAGTTGGAAACATGACCGAGATAACATTAACAATGATCACATGGACTTTGTTACAGAGACTTACATTTCCACTCCAAGTTAGTAATTAAGACGACTAGGACGAGCTAACGAGCATCACACAACCAATGTTAATATTTCATGGTATAAAGAAGGAACAAAAATCAATGGCTTCCTCTTGACAGATTCAACAATGGTCTCTGAGGAAAATTAATTAAAAACAGCTGAAAGAGAAGATTCACCACCAATGAGTTTTTGCATTGGTTTGGCTAATGAAATACAGAGGTATTGTGAATCTCACCCTTCTGGTTTTTACGGCTCACAAAATTCAGGCAAACTTGTCAGCAATCACCAGAGTTTTCTCTACTCAGGATGCACTCAATTATTCAGTGGTATGAGCCCCCCCCCCCACCAAAAAAACTGTTGGAGTTTGAGGCCATTGATTGGAGTGTACAGGTATATATTCAGGTATGTTACATCATACACGATGATTTTGGGAGAATATAGGTTGTGTTGTTCTTTTGGAAAAGCCGACACCACATCCATGAAGATGAATGGGGTGACACCACAATGTTCAAAGCAAACTCACAAAATAGAGCCAAGTATGTCAAGAGAGTTATTGGNTGCCAGCATCATCTAGCTTCAAGTTATAAACATACAAAATATCAGGAAGGAAAGTGAGAATCACGTGCAGTCTTGTTGGAAAGTAGACGTCCGTGTACGATTCTGAAATGTTGACAGCTGGTTTGAATAGCACATTATTACAGCTACAATACCAAGCTACTTGCCCAAGGCCCGAACAATTTCTTTCTTTTCATTTTCTTTGATAGGTGCAGCAGACACCAGGAAGTGAAGACATGATCATGGTGATGCCATCCCTTTCACACACATGTCAAAACAAATGATCCATGACCTACGGGAGAGGTCAATGATGTCATGCCAGGATGTCAACACTGATTACCCACTCATTAATATTCCAGACTACTGGATAATTGGTCATGATAATGTTCAAGTACATGACTCGGACTTGATGTACATGTACCGGTACATTGCATGTTCTATGTCTGCGGTGGATGTGCACAGAATTCTAATTATGATTTACTGAGCCAGACCAAAAATAGACAAGTGAGCGCTCGCTTATCTATTTTTTGGCGAGACTCAAGTTCAAATTTGCAAGTTTTGCAGTGCTATGTACTAGTGCTGCTGTGGTGTGAGCACAACGTGATTCCCTTTAAGAGTATGCTGAGTGAGTCCCTTTAAATAAGAGTAGGCCCTACACCAGCCTCATCCAATCAGTGCAATCACATCTGAGATGCATGGAGCCTTGAGCAGTAAAGAAACCTGCCGGGATCGATGAGTAAGAGAGGGCATCCTCCTCAGCCAGGAATGAGGAAGACAGAGAAAAAGCTTATGAGTAAGTGTGAAAACATCATGGACAGGTAGTCATGGTTGGTTGGATGCTCCAGGTGGAAGGACAGGTGTCGACAGTAAGTTCATCTGCTGGCCACACTTATTGAATTACTTCCGTACCTGGGAGAAAAACTATGCATTCAAAATTAGTTGTCAATTTCAATGTTGCTGGCTGTTCATTACCATGTAGCCTTCCCGGTACAGGGCTCGAAAAGTAGTTGTTTTCATCGCCATTGGCTACAGGATTTTCCCATTTGGCTATAAAGGATTTTGTCAACTTCGCCATTTGGCTACAAAAATTCCTTGATTTTCACCATTTTAATCGCCATAAGTCCTTTCTACAGTATTTCCATTGGCAGTATCTCAATCATAGATATTTGGCTATGAAAATTTGTAGTCATTTAGCCAAACGGCCACACCTTTGAACAACTGAACTTTTTGAGCACACATACCTGTAGTAGGCACTGCAGCTCAGGGGTTTGTTTCATAAAATGACTTTAGATAATGGTACCATTAACTTCAATGCAAGTCGCTTTATGAAACAGGCCCCAGACTTTCAATTGATTCTCAATAAGAGAGTGACTGCCTCTTGACCTGTTTCTTAGATGACACCACCAGGTCAACATGACTTTAGTCAACAGGCTCTCATGTGACAGTGGCACAGGAAAATCTGAATCCGTGCCTTGGTAGCATCCGTAATGAGATCCACTGACAGAGGACTGTTGGTTGCTGTGTACACACAGGAAAAACTGCCTACCAACCTGCCTGAATGGTATCTTGTTGTGACTGGGAATCAACCCCATGACCAACCCTCACAATGTTTGTACTGCACCACTCTGACAGCCTGCCCTGAACAACATCGTGGATATGAGCTCAGAATCAAGTCCCTCTGAACAGAACAGAACTTGAAGAAGAGAAAGGTGGGAAACAGGTCAACAGGTATGTTGAAATGGAGAGGGGAAAAACAGTTACACCTATTCGATTGGGAATAAGTGGCCAGTTGAAAGTGTTTTAATTCAGTCCGAATGGTGAATAAACCTTGGGAAACCAATGCTAACAGCAGTTAAATGATTCTTATCTGAGGAAAAGGTAATCAGCACAAGGCCTTGTTTGTGCCTGAAGCCAGTCGAGGAGTTGGAGATGGTGCGGGACCCTTTTTTAATGGTAAAAATGAATCATGCCTCTGTCATGAACATCTGATACCCTTCCCAGGCGCTGGAGACGAGTGTGAGAAGAGGAGTGAAACAGACAGGAATAAGTATTCATTATTCAGAATAATTGGGAAATAACAAAACAAGCGATGAAGCATCATTATTTCTACATACTAACGTGGTATAGTCAACACATTTCTGAAATAATGATCACTAAAATGACCCACATGCCATTCACATGATAGATGGAACAGTTTAGAATACATGCAGGCTACAACATGACCGAGGCTGAAGTATTTCTTTCACACAGCAAAATTTTGCTCAACACTTTAAAAAGCAGACATTCCTGACTGAGGCAAGATTTTAGTCTCAAGTCACAAACACAAGCGATGTGCGCAGACTTTTTCTTAGCAGAGTTTGTGAAGACTGGGACACAGCCCATTGACTGACATGTCGGATATGTCCTCATTTTAGACATTCTGATGTCATCTTTATTGTAAGGCATACTCAGCCTCAGGAAGAGTGAAGTGAAAACTGTCTAAAAATCTGTTCGGGGATGATGAACTGACAAGAGTTGATCATCACAATCTCTTGGCTGATAGTGCACCTATAGAATGACAGGCACGTTGGTACTCAAGTTTTACCAGAAGGCAATATGGAAATAACAAAGATTGGATACTTTTTAGGTTACATCCCAGCTGCCAAATGTTAACTGTCTCAATTTGACTTTTTTCTGTCTCAAGAATGTAATGCTGTTCGGTGGAGCAGACTTGGCAGGTGTCTTCAGTCACATCTCACCTCATTGGCACAACCTACATGTATTTGAATGAAATAGGAAGAGTTTGTTTGCAATAATCCATGCAGTCGGCACAGAATTACGGAGAGGCGGTGACACGGTGAGCAGAGCTCTCAAAGTACGGACAAGCCTTTAAATCACCAATCGTAGGACTATAACATGAAGCCATCTAATTCCTTGAACTTCAGCATGAAGAAACTCCATTCCCCATTCCTAGCACAGAAATGCTGTGTGAAGCATTGATGAAGGGAAGAGAGATTTATTCAATTCAGTTCGTTCCCCGCCCAACTCAACCATGCAGCAGGCAGGAGAAATCGCCAATCCAGTGACACATCTGTCCCTCCCTCTGTATTTTCAGAAACATCTGTATGGCTTCTTTGATTAGAAGCAAACAATGATTGACACATGACAAAAAAAGACCACATCACTTTTGGGGCAGAATCTCAAAGAGATCGGTCAAACACAGCATGCGGATTGAATGGCCCTCATAATCAGCTGATGTTTGATTATGTACAAAAAGCCTACTGACCCAACTACCATTGATTAGAAGTCAGAGCCATCATGGACAAATGTGGTGAAATGGTCAATAAAATGATCCTCACAACTCGAAGGTACCCACCTCACCTCTCACTGAATAAGGATCCAAATCCATAAACGTCGAAGATGAGGCCGAACACGTGAAAACACTCAACTGACAGCTAACAGTACAGACTGACAACCGGCAGCCAAACTGCACAAGTCTGAGAATCAACTGAGCAATTCGTCTGTGCTGCTCCCTGGTGTTCTTGGATATAACAGCTACATGTACATGTATGATTGTCTTTAGCATGGCACTGCCAGACAGTCATGACAGTGGTGATGCAGATAGTGATGAGCAGTACATTGACAGAAAATACAATGTACCGGTAGACAACTTACATTATAATTTACTCGTGAATGTACATGTATGTATTTTTTAAAGTGAGACATTGGTTCTGACATTCATAAACCAGCTCCCATGATCATACCGGTAACTTGCCCAGGATTAGTCATTCAATATCAATGGAGCTGGGGATATTGATGATCAACGAAACGAAGCGATAGAGAAGACAGGAGAAAATGTGGTGTCATAAAACATATCATCAAACACGTCAAACCATGTGGACAGTAGTCCTCCGTCCAGGAATAGGCTAGTAAAGGCCGGATAAAATACGGATACGGATACTCTTACCCGCTGGAAAGATGCTCCATGGCCAGCTTCCACAGCAAATACCTATACCCATTACTTAGAACAAATTGGTGTGATCAAGATTTAGAAACACTGAACAGTTCGTTCATACAGACATCTACAGCCATGATATGGCTGCGGTACATGTATCATCGTCATGTAAACCAGTACAAGCCAGTATCCAAATGCTATCTGGTTGTCGTGATATCATGCTAACATAGTCTCATGCTTCCATCCCAGTATTGATTAGCAAAGAAGCTGAGTTGGCTCTTCCAGGAAGAGAGTACAATGAATGGCTGTTCTGATTATTAACCAGGAGGGCGTGAATCACATTGTTCTTTTGAATGAGGAATACATGTACCGGGTAATGAGAACTGAGGAATCAAACCAGTAGATTTCAGTGCTTCACATAAGACGGGCGCAATCACGCTCGTGCCCCTGCGCACCTGCAAAATTGCACCGAGGAGCTCGATTGGCTGCACTTTTCGGCGGCATCCTTGAAGTTCAGGCGCGAGTGTGAACAACTCTCCTTCACAAGTATGAACAGCTCTCCTCGAGCCTTTGTTTGAGGAGCTCAACTGATTGAGCTCCTGCAGATTTCAAACGTGAAGCAATGAGATTTGACACGTATGTATTACGGCCTAAACTTTGAAGTAATCACACTCACCCTCTTTTCTGTTGACGACGCTGCGATTTCCTGACACTCAGAGTTCTGTCAAGTTTGTTGATTTCCAAAGAGGCAAGTGGGGTGACGGGGATTTGTCCTCTCTGTTGTTTGGGAGTCTGAAACATTGATTTTCACAAGTTACTGTATATCTGACTCTGTAAAACAGCAGCTGATTGGGAAAGCAAGTCCCTCTCTTGTATCACAGACAACCCTTCAAACAGGCCAATAATGAATTTGTATCTCGAATGCTAGTACTTTGTATTAAAACATACCTGAGGAAAAGAACGGGTATGATGGACATTTTCCTTATCTTGCATTGGGCTCCCTATGGAAGTCATCATCATCATGGATAAATGCCTGCCTAGTGAATAAAGTGAAGAACAGAATCAGAATTGACATTCACACTCACAAATCAGCTACATGTACCGTAGCCTGGGCGAGACCCCCTACAGAACACAATAACTTGAATAACAGGACCGGGCTACACAAGCAGCGTACTCAAGGTAGGCCTAGGCCTATTGCCACAAATACCTCGACGTCCTCGTCCCAACCTATAGGCCTTGGCCCCTACCTTCCTTGGCTTCTTCATGTTCTTCCAAACTATACGTAGGCCTAGGCCTAGGCCTATGGTGGTTCGTAAGAACACTGAATCAGAGCAAATCGGACCGAATCGGGACGCAGCTAGGCCTATTAGCTGATTAGTATTGCAGTTGCACCGAATCGGAATTGGCTTTGGTTTGGTATGAAGTTTAAAGGAGTTCGACGTCCAATTTGTAAACAAACTAGCTTCCTTGTTTACAAACAGTGGTCGGCCTACACATTTTTTTGGGATCTGTTGACACAATATTTGCAATGCATGAACCACGCACGCACGATGAATGGGACGAATGTTGATTTTCATGGATTTGGGAGAGACAGGGTAATCTAGACAACGAGGGCCGGTTTCATCATTTTAATGAACTTTTGTCTTTTTTGCAAGTATTCCCTTGTCTCACCTATTCAGTATGAAGCAAGACACACATGTCATAAACAGATAAAAGATGTGAAAAGAGATGACACGGGACACAAAACATTTCAAAACTTGTGAACATCTGATGAAAGCGTTCTCTCTTTTCATTGGTCGAATTTCACCGTTGTCGCATCGAACTGATTCCGCCATTGCCGGGAAGCGACCATCCTACAATGCTGTCGCTGTCCTCGGCTAAGCCTACAAAATTTTCTCAGGCTGGCACACAGGGACTTGACACGTACGGGGTATGTTGTTGTCAGTGAATATTGATGGATATAGCACCCCACGAACAATGCCCTGGCCCTAGTATTAACATTTAGTACAGGAGAACTATGTTAGGCCTACTATGGCCGGGGCATTATTCGTGGGGGTGCTATATCCATCAATTATTCATTGACATCATACCCCGTAGGTACGTGTCAAGTCCCTGTGGGTGGGTGGACAGGCATAGGCATAAGCACCTTCATGCGACGTCAAAACGATTGCGGTTGGATGGCCTCCTGTCAGTCACATTATAGATTCATGATGTTTGTCCAATTAGAAAGGAGAACATTTAATGACTAAAATATGAATTTATTAACATAAATACAAAGAAGCCGATGAATACGCTATATGAAAAATACAGTAGGCCTAGGCCTATCGGGTAGGCCTACAGGTGAAACGTTTTTCAGTGTGGCCGTTTTTCTGTGTGATTCCCATTGTTCGGAACACACTGGGAAACGGGACTGGCTGTTTCTCTGTGTGTCGCTCATTGTCAAGTCGCGGCTTATTCCGTCAATCTATTGTAATGTCACACTGGCACACAGCCTCACTGAAAAACGTTACACCGGTCCAGAACTTGCATAACAGCCTCGCATAAACTGGACACTCGCCTATCGTACCGGTACCGGTCAGGCCTACCTTGGAGGAATTATATAATTCCTCCAAGGGCCTACTGATTCTTGAAGTCCCGATCCCGTCCAACAATGCAAAGGCCATATGCATATAACAGACTTCACACATAAGGGACGGAAATTGCTGGTCCCAATCAGTGCGTTTTTATGCGAGTTCTACTATGATTGGTGCTCTGTACTCAATAGGCCACACTACAACAATAGTCTGGTTCATCTGCTCCATGATAGATGGAGCAGACAAACAGGGCCATCGGTGCCATCTGCCCTGGGCAGCTGGAGCAAACATCCGGGGCAGTATGCACCAATGAAGACTATACCTTGAACCTTGGAGGAATTCCTCCAAGCTTGAACTCAGGTTGAGCCACAGCTTTTCAATTGTTCAGGTTTGCCAGGGCATGATGTAACAATGGAAAAGTTCTGGCTCAACCTGAGTTCAAGATAATCTTCGTTGGTGCATATGGCCAATGGAGTTCAAACTAAGAGCCAGCCGCCCTCGTGACTGTGAGAGGTTTACTGCAACCAGAATCATAACTTACAGACTGATGACACCTATATCACACAGAGATGGTGTCCACAGATCACCACTCATGAATGATGCAAGAGGTTCCAGAGTAGATTTAAATCACATAAACTCTTTCAAACAATACAGGTTACATTTAAATCAAATGATTCATAAGAAATACACAAATGTGAATGACTAGTCATTTGACCAGAGGTTCCTGCCCTGGTCACACTTCTTGGAATGTCGTCTGCCTAGCATCAACTCGTTTGGGAGCTGGTCCAAAACATTCGCCAGTTAGGCCTATATTTCACACTAAATGTTTTGGACAACTCTTTATACATGCCAATTTTTCATCCTGATTACAATATTGAGTGCTGCCAAGTGCACAGTAACAAACAAACAATGCAGATTATAAATGCAGCATTAAGAATTAAGATTACACATATCCCGATATTGAGGCAGTAACGTGGTTAACTTGTATATGTTTTTACAATTTCATGACTGAGAACATCTCATAAGTATAGTTAATATTTCATGAGTCAAATCTAGGTAAATAATTACAACGAATAAACCTCGTGGCAGAAGGCTGAGTTTACAGCGAGGCACACACGACAAGAACACGCAGGTGAACAAAGGTTTCATGGGGATGAATCCTTTGTGAAGCCATTGTTCGCTGCGTGTTCGTGTCGCGTGTGCCTCGATGTAAACTCAGCCTAGGGACACACTCGTACTTCGCGTGAGCTACTGCAGTTGGACGTATTTCGCTGCAGACAGCGAATATAGACCCTGGAGGAGTACGGTACCAGTACTGTGTATACCGGTACTGTATTTATAGATTGCAGTATGCAGGGCTGGCCTTCACAGTAGCTCACGCGGAGTGTGTCCCTTAGGCTCCCTGTACATAGAAGTATTCAGTATACGAAAACGCCGGTTAACAAAGGCATTCCGAAGATTCACCACCGTGAAGCCATTGTAAACCGGCGTTTTCGTATACCGTATACTTCGATGTAAAGGAAGCCTAATGGACGCAGGTCAGGGTAGGCGACATCACTCAGCCATCTCCCCCCAAACTGACGGTTGCTAATTCCAGGATCAATTAACAAAACAAGATAACTGCAGGTTTTAATTAACATGAGATGGTGCAGAGAACAAGGCAGAAGGTAACCTAATTATAACATACTCGACATTCATATCCAATGATTCAAAATGAAATAATATTATGGAACAATAACTAAATGCAATACTNGAGGCAGTAACGTGGTTAACTTATATGTTTTTACAATTTCATAAGTACCGGTATAGTTAATATTTCATAAGTCAAATCTAGGTAAATAATTACAACGAATAAACCTCGTGGCAGAAGGCTGAGTTTACAGCGAGGCACACACGACAAGAACACGCAGGTGAACAAAGGTTTCATGGGGATGAATCCTTTGTGAAGCCATTGTTCGCTGCGTGTTCGTGTCGCGTGTGCCTCGATGTAAACTCAGCCTAGGGACACACTCGTACTTCGCGTGAGCTACTGCAGTTGGACGTATTTCGCTGCAGACAGCGAATATAGACCCTGGAGGAGTACGGTACCAGTACTGTGTATACCGGTACTGTATTTATAGATTGCAGTATGCAGGGCTGGCCTTCACAGTAGCTCACGCGGAGTGTGTCCCTTAGGCTCCCTGTACATAGAAGTATTCAGTATACGAAAACGCCGGTTAACAAAGGCATTCCGAAGATTCACCACCGTGAAGCCATTGTAAACCGGCGTTTTCGTATACCGTATACTTCGATGTAAAGGAAGCCTAATGGACGCAGGTCAGGGTAGGCGACATCACTCAGCCATCTCCCCCCAAACTGACGGTTGCTAATTCCAGGATCAATTAACAAAACAAGATAACTGCAGGTTTTAATTAACATGAGATGGTGCAGAGAACAAGGCAGAAGGTAACCTAATTATAACATACTCGACATTCATATCCAATGATTCAAAATGAAATAATATTATGGAACAATAACTAAATGCAATACTGAAGAACACATTCTCTTACCAACAAGGTTCAACCACTATGTATGTCAACACGATCAAGTCATCTGCCGCTCAAAACCATTTTCACATTTCACCCACAGGTGGCAGTCATTTCTTGGTCCAAATCAGATACATTAGCCCATATGCTCCTTAACGTAAAGGAGTTCCTCAAGGCTATTTGTTCTCAACAGGAGAACAATAGCCTTAAGGAACAACTCCTTACATTAAGGAGCATTCTAAAATACGGGCCATTGTGTACCAAACAGTACCTCAACCCGATGGGAACTAATTATTGAACATACATGGCTAGTATCACATTTGGCTGCGACTAGGAAATACTGGCCAAGTACCGCTACCGAGATGAAAGAATAACCTGGTAGTGTAATTACCAAAGAATGGGCATAAAACATCCACTTGGTTCAACTTACTTGTCTCATTTTAAAAGGTATAGATGATTCTCGAATTTGCTGATCTCTGCACTTCCGCCGAAATCGCAAACAGAACCTCGATCTGAAACCAGCTGACATGACGCCATCCATGATTCAGCAATAGTAGAGTCTGACGCAACATCTTCGGAATCACTGTCATGGGGTTCTCTCCATCACGTCATTCAGTTTCAGACCGAGGTTGTGATGGCGATTTCGGCGGAAGTGCACAGATCTCTCTCATTTACGTCAATTTGAAAATTGTCTATTGTTCATTTTGTGACACACTGTACATCAAAGTCAATTTTTCACTCCAAATTATAGGCCTCTAATGCATCTCATCCTCGCTAGAGTCTGTCTCCTGTGGCCTGTGAATCAACAACTTGATTACTCCTGGTGCCTGTGACTTCAGCAGATCCCACGCCTCAAAATGACTCATCTTCCTCACAGACTGATCATTGATCTTCAAAATTTCATCACCTCTTCTCAACACACCACCTTTCTGGGCGGGGCCACCTGAAAATCACAATTCAAGAAGGTATGATCAAAGAGAAGGTAAAAGTGCAGCAATGGGAGAACGTCCTAGAACGTCATGGAATTTGGTGTCACAAAGTAGCAGTGCACGCCACAAGCTCATCCATAATGACGTGGAAGCCATGACTTACATCAGTGACGTCAAATTTTGTGACATTCTAGGACTGCTAACAGGCTGCCTCTGACGGCATTGAAGTCTCCCATTACTTTATGACCCCAGTCTCTCCAATACTTTCCTGGATAATTCAACATGCAACTCATTCTGGGCTTCATTGCATCCTTTTAGACCAGCTGAGAGAAACATGTCACAATCTGGGGACATATCTATGAAGTCTTCGCAACTTTGCATGCACGCAAATCTATTGTAAGGCAGTCAGTGAACAATAGGCCACGTGCAGCCAAATAATAGACCTGCGTGCACCAAAGTTGCGAAGGCTTCGTGAATATGGCCCCTGACCAGCAATCAACCCATATCAGATATGGGCCTGATGCCCTTGATATGGGTTGAAGGAGGGACTGTTTACCTTTGAATATTCTCTTGATCCTGATAGGGATATCACCAAGAAGGGATCCAATGCCTCCCTCGATACAGAAGCCAAGACCCGTGCTGCCCTTTACCAGGCTTACCTCCATCACACCGTTCTCATCCATCACCGGCTCCAGCAGGGACGAGGTTGCAATGCCAGCATCGCCAGATTCCAGATCCGAGGGTACGTCCGTAAAACCTGATGTGTCACTACCAGTGAAACTGCTGTCAGATTTGCTAAATTTCTCACGTTCTGACGTCGGTTCATGATCACCTGACACACGATGTCCGAGGCTATCATAAGTGGCAACAATGTTTTGATCTGATACGCTCCGCTCAACAATTCTGCCGCTGAAGTGATGTGCCGGATACTTTTCTTTCCAATCACTTCTGAATCCCTTTATCCCAAACTTTGCCGACTCGAAGTCAGTTAGCGGTCGTCTTTGTGACACATCCTCACACGACGTCCTCGACTCAAAGAAAGCTCGTAGATCTTTGACAATGTTGACTGGCACTGGTTGCCTTGGGAACGCATCCGAGAACGACTGTGACTTGACTATTTTGTGTTTTTTCTGCAGCTGTGCCTCAAGACTGATAAGATCTTTAAAACTGGTGGCTCCCAAACCCCTCACTGTCTCACTCTTCATGAAGGGCCTCAGAAACTCTGGTCTCTTCCCGAGGAAATAGTCAGAGTGCCTCCTGGTGACAGTAGAGTGAACAACTGGTGTTGATGCATGACACAGGCCTGGTGTCTCTTGGTCCTCGGCTGAGGATTCTGGGAGATCAGATTTTCTATTGAAGACTTCATCATCAGGTACATCTGACATTGGAGACACATCTGGCAATACATGATGAACTGGAGACTGTGCTGGTGACAGAGACGCTTCTTTAACTGCTGACTGAGACAGATCCAACTCTGGTGACTGTGACACCTCCTGATCTAGTGCCTCTGATACATTTGGCAGTGACTGGCCCAGATCTTGCACAGGATACTGTGACACAACTGGTGGGTGAGGTACATCCAGTGTTGGTGATTCTGATGTCTCTGACACTGGAAAGTGAGATACTCCTGGCACTGGAGACTGTGATACTGGCACTGGAGACTGAGATACTGGCACTGGAGACCGAGATACTCCTGGCACTGGAGGCTGAGATACTCCTGGCTCTGTTGACTGACACACTCCTGGAGGTTGAGATACTCCTGGATCTGTTGACTGAGATACATCTGGCACTGGAGACTGACAAGCATCTATTCCTGGTGACTTCATCATCTCTGATGCTAATGACTGTCCATCTTCTCTCACCCCACTGTTATCTGCATGTTCTGTGCCATCCAGATCTTCATCCATCAGATTCTCATCCTCCTTCTCGTTTTCCTGACATAACGTCCTCACACACGCTGAAGAATCATCAACCATGGGAGATGGTGATGTGGGAAGATCTGGAACAGGAGCATCTTCATCTTCCCAGCTCCCAGCAGAGGTGGCGACTTCAGGAGCAACTGTATCCCCTCCTTCAACAGCAGGAGCTGCTTCGGCTGATCTTGTAGCCAAGATGTCTGAAGAATCTTCAAGGAAGGTGACAATCGTCAAGTCACTGCCGGCATCATCAGGGATATCGTCTCTACCTTGGTCCACTGATATCGCCGTGGAGACACTTGTGCCAGTGGAAATGGTGGACGAGGAATCAGAATCATCCTCAGATGTTAATGACGACGACGATGATAGAGAACTACTATCAGAACAATGTGGTTCCTCGCCATTCCATGAACGAATCCCAATGACAGGTTTCTCGGTCAGTACGGAGCCACTCAATATCTCCTCAGCCTCGTCAGGAGTCGTCACTTTGCTTGTCAACAAAAGATATGACGGATTAACAGCAGCATTTTGTGACGCTTCACTTGCAGTCACATCTTCTTCAACAAAAGGAACTTCCGTCTCAGCTGAGTCTGTTGTTTCGTCACATTTATCAACCTCCAACGCCCACAGTTTGCTCAATAATTCCTTGACGTTCAGCTCATCAGCATCAAATGGTAACTTTCTAGTTTCTTCACAGCTTGTCTGAGTATGTTTGACAGGACATATCAGTTCTGGCTCAACATCTTCAGCAGAAGAACAAACTTGGTTCCGTTGTCGAGTGCATTCTTGTGATGATGACTGAGTGTCTGGTGAATCGGAAGGACGGCCATTGCAAGGTGGTTTTGCATCCATGGACTGCATTTCAGGACAATCTGGGACGAACTCCGTATGTCCGAGAGGCGTCGCTTCAACTCCAAGTGTATCCATAGCCACAGCCTCAGTTGTCCAGGAGACTTCATCTAACACAGCTAGTGATGCATTCTCAGAGATTTCATCTACAGCCTCAGTTGATGCGGAGAATTCATTTGCAGCTAAGGGCATGAGAAGGTCGGCTATTTCATGGTCTGGGGGATTTTCGAACAATTCATTCAATGGACTTGTTGTACACTTCTTATCAGATGTGGAGATGTCTAGCAGTGATATTTCTACTTCTTCATGACACATCAAATCCTCTGTTGATGTAACGTCTACTTGGATGCTGGTTGTTTTCAAGTCAGGAGATGTAACCCTTGGCTGATCTACGAAAGGAGGTGTAACACTCGATTGATCCATCCCGCATAAAATGTCTTCACCAATAGATGCAGCTTCATCAAATGAAGCGAAGACATCATCCAATTCCTCCTTAGTTTGTACGTCATCTGAAGCAGAGGAGGCTGTAACCGTGGTAACTGGAGACTTTGAGGAGGTAGAGAAAGTCTCGCTTGTCTTTTTAAATGACTCCTGTTTCTGACCGTTATTTTGTGATGTAGGCCCCTTCTGGAGGCAGACCTTTGACTGGGCAGGTTGATAACATTTCCAGGCATCAATCTCAGCTCTGATACGATTAAGAGTTGACATTTCACTGTTGCATGTTGTGGTCTCTGGGTAGTTGGAACTGAGCGACCTGAACATTCCCGGGGTGGGGCGACATCTCGTAACACGTTCATGACTTGGTCCACCATAAACTGAAGGCTCTTCTGAAAAGTAAAAGGGAATCAGTGTTACAATCAGACAGGTTGATTTCGAACACAGCATGGGTTCAGACAAGAGACACAAATGTCGACATTCGTTAAATCACATGCAGTTATATTCCATGAAAGAGTGTCTACATTAGTAGATTTCAACAAGTAACTTTGCAGTTGAGCATCGAGATAACCATATGACAAAAGATCTGTATGGTGGCACGCTTTCTTCTCACAGATATGTGACTTGATCTAGCAGAAGTAGGTGCTTGTTGCAACCAGGGAAAGGGTTAACATCCTTAAAACACAATAGCTGAAATGTACGTCTCTGCAGCTTGACAACAGTAGTGGACAGCAGTGATAATAGTTGAGTAAACTGATGACCAATGACGATCACCTCCAACAAGCGCCTGCTTTTGCTGGATCAGTTCACAAATATCCAATGTACGGTATCTGACATCCTTCAAACATTCTCTATCTATGAGCCATGTTCCCACACCCTACCAAGAAATCCAGCACCACAGGGCCTAATTCAATCATCAAGGATAGAAGTTTCCAGTTTCACTGAGTCAGTTGAGTCAGTAGTGAGAAAACACGGCAAAGATCTATGAAGCAATCGTTTCATCATGCAGCATACACCAGGGACCTGATGGGAAGGTTGCAGACCTTCATTTAGGGTTTAGGGTTAGGGTTGTAACCCTCACTCGGTGTATCCCTTGGTGCCTATGGCATACAGAGAGAAGGACATAGCTATCTACAAGGCAGTGAACATGCTCTACATTTGACAAGTGGTGAATGGTATCCAATGAGTTGACATCCCACAATCGTCCAAAAGCAACTTTTCTTCATCTCTGATCTAATCTGGCTTGAAATGACCATTGATGTTTCAAATGACTGCGCACACTGAATAAAGTCCAAAACACGAGGTGAAATCGGTCTCTTTACAACCTCAGTTAGATACCACTCACTTTTAGTTTTCTACAGAGTAACAGCCGACACATCAATGGGATCTACGACGCATATGAGCTTCTAATGACACATGATTGAGAGTGCAGAGAGGCAGCATAAACAAAGCAGTGAGCACAATACATACCACCGGTAGAAAGCAAAAGAAAAGCCTGTCCTTGTCAACTGTCTCCAACATTTCAACATAAACCGCAGTCACTCTGCAGCACAGCAACACCAGTGAGTATTGATCAGTGCAGGTAATTATGGTTTCCGATCTCAAGATCGGAAACCATATAGTGTTTGGTCGTGGTGTCTGTCTGTGTGTGTGTGTGTGTGTCTGTCTGTCTGTCTGTCTGTTCAGTCTGTCACACCTGTAACTTTGTTCCTGTAAGAGCTACAGACCTGGAAATGTGACCTACCCCCAGGTTTCATGACCTGAGCTACAAGATGGAATGAAAATTTCCAGTCTCCGATACCTGGTTCATGGTGAAATTGACATATCAAAAGTTGAGATTTTGTCTGTCACACTTTTGTTTCTTGAATAACTTGTCTCCGACGCCAGGTAGAGCACTAGCAACAAGTTCCTTCCCTATGTTTATGGCCCTTGGCAAGATACTGGCATCAACAAATTTATTCTCCAGTGTCAGCATCATAATGATATTGATATATCAAATTTGATATTTTGACATATCGGGAGATCTGCCACAGTAAGTGACTTGAAACTGGTATCACAACATCATTGCTCATCCACGGATGTTATTGCAACTGAAATTTTCAGTTTGCACCTGCTCGGTCGCATGATATTTGCTGATATCGTGGTGAGATTTGATATTCAAATTTGATAACATGACATAAGNCCACAGATTTGCTGAGTAAAACTGAAGACAGTGATACCAAGAAACAAGTATTTTTTTGCAAATTATTCATTTGAAAGCCATTTACTATGTCATATATACAAAATAACACATTAGCAAATTGTGACTCATAAAGGACAGCAAAATGGTCTGGACATCAGCTTGACTTTAAGTAAACAAAGCGTTACTGCTATGGTTTGAGATTGTTTACACCAAACAGTGAGGAATCAGTGTGACACAAACACCAGTGCAGATGTAATGTTTCACCTGTCGGAATGGTTGGTGAAGTTCAGTTCAGGCTAAAAACATGGTGATCTGACTGGCATGTTCAGTAGTGAACTATGCTGAGGTCCCTCAATAAATCAATATGCCACCACAAAGATTTAGCATGTAACTTTTTAGTTTCTATTTTCCTGGACATACAAAAACATTTGTTCACTATCTAAAACAACACTCTCCCAGTTCTAGGTACACAAACTACAACATCTCTCTCGACACATCATAGTAGGAACAGGTTGAAAGCCATACACAAAACGGAGTGTTTGTCAAGGAGTAGCGAGGCCAAACAATCAAATTCAATGGATTACAGTCTTGTCAGTAGGTTTGCTGACTTCTCTGTACGTAGTCCTGTTCTCAACAATTGCTAGGCTCTACACAGCACAGCACAATGCTTCAAGCGACCACTTCACTGCTGACAACGACAACTACATTGTTCACAGTCATGAAACGTTCAAGCATGACACGCCCAATACTCGCCATACACCGTCAAATTTTTGCCTCTGTTGAGTGTATTCAGAATTGACCATGAACAATCAATCAATCACCAAATGAAACACCTGCCAAGGACAAAACAATATAATTATGTCCATAGCTTTGTGGATGAATTCTGTGCTCATGTCACTGAAATCTGACTTGGGTATTCCGTTCAAGCCAGAATCAAAACATGGAATTTCACAGAAAATTGTAGGCTATCCGATCAGAATGAGAAGTTGTATTGACAAGTATTTTACATCCAACACAGACAGACTAAAGCTGCATTTTATTACTGGCACACGGATCCGCTCCGACTCTGCTCCGTGTCCGGCCCGTCAAAAAATCGATCAAATGGATTTTCATTGCAGTGTTTAGTGGCGTCCGTTTCCATCAATTGCGGAAGCCGGAGTGGGAGTCCAGATGCGGACCAGAGATGGACCGGATCCGTGCACCAGTAAACGCGGCTTAAAGATGGTATGAATCAATAACACGTGTCTGCTTGTCAACTCACCTTTCTTGTTATCAAGGTAATACGGCGTGATCGACAGGATCAGTTTATTCAGTCCTCGTGGAAGTAACCGTAGTATCTGATCCACTCTGGCCTGGGAAAGTCCGATCACCACCGTGCTGTTGACACTCAGTAAGAAATCACCAACCCTGCAATGATGAAGAATATCATAAGTGATTCCCAAAGCCTCGATGTTGAAGGAAAAGAAAATCCTGTCCTTTTGAGGCATTGGATTCTTTGACGCCAATGTAATCTCTTGCCAACAGCTGTCAACACGTGAAAATCAACTTAGCTCCCACTTCAACATCTGTACCAGACAGGGTGACCATAAACGGGATGGTTCATAAGTTACCACAGAACAAGAACATGTCGCATGGTGTGCAACTAGAAAGGACGAGACTTGCACCTTGAAGTAGACGAAAAACAACCAGCCTTGCATACATTCTACTGGAAAGAATACGTCTCTAAGACCACTATTACAAAGAAGTACAGTATACGGTATACGAAAACGCCGGTTAACAATGGCTTCACGGTCGTGAATCCTCGGGAAGCCTTTGTTAACCGGCGTTTTCATATACCGTATACTTCTATGTAATAGGGGCCTCAACAACAACAATTCCAGTCCAATGATCTCCATCATCACACTTACAGGACCTTCCCGATGTTCATCAACGGGCTGTTTCTTTCTATCTCCTGCACTGTAACTTGACCTTCACTCGTCACTCTGACCTTGAGACCGATCCCAAGGATACTTTTTAACACGTCAATCTGGAATGGGCCGGCTTGGCTGCGTTCTTGCTTTATGACAGGTTCGATGACTTGGGCGAGTGGGACGTGGATCATCTCCTTACTGAACGGCTTCGGAGATGCTAACTTTTCGTACGACGTCAGCTTTTTCTCTTTCTCCTCCTCGCGAATTTCATCAGCGAGTGACAATGTACTTTTCCTTGTTTTCTGCCTGTTGCCATCGGTAACGTCTGAGGTTGGACTCACAATATGTTTCGTATCCAGGTAACCACTCCAGCTGAACGGTCGGCGGGGTGACAATGGTTTTAACGAGTTTAAATTTGGACGTCTGATGACAGGCAGTGTAGGATCCACGACATGGGTACTGGCTTTCTTTTGAACTGCATCCTCCTTATCATGAGATGGAGGTAGGTCAGCCGTAGGGCCCATGTAAAACATGGCAGTGTTACTGGACGGAGGTTTTTCGACGACAGATTTGGCACGGTTGAGATCTTTCTTATCTTCACTTGTTGAAGATTCAAACTTTTTGGCCAATGACTTGACGGCACTTGTTTTCCTTTCGACAGAAGGTTGTGCGGAGATCATTGAGAATAGTTTCTTATCCTTGTCTCTAGATGGCGCCACTGGATTAGCAGGACCATAGAAAACATTATCACTATCAAGAACCTTTGCATCATTGTGCTCCTTTGGCAAACCATTGATATCATCCTTGGACACAGTTGACTTGGCACCGTTGGTCCAAGATGACTTTGGTTTGACCAACACTGGTTCGTTGGCTTGCACCGATTCCACGTTGCCCTGTGACTGATCCACAGAAGGCCTCTCGTCTAATACAATGTGATCACTTGTTGGTTTTGATGCAATGTTTTGTGCCTTACTTTGAGAGATCACAGGTTCAACTTGCACAGAAGCACTCTGAGATGACACCACAGATGATTCTGTGGTCTCTGTAGCACCCTTGTCCATATCTTTACTCTCTCTTGTAATACTTGAATCTCTGGTAGGTTTTGGTGGGACCTCTGGTGGTAATGACGGTGGTGACCTGGACAACAGACTCCTAATAGTCTCCTGTTCCACCGGACTTAAATCCAACATAGGGCTTCCACCCCTTTCTTCCTTCTTCTGTGGTATCCTCCATGGGTCATCCGATGATGAAAATCCACCAGCAAGATCAGCAAATTCCTGCTCAGCAAGTTCTTGCTCAAGTTTTTCAAACGGGCTGGTGAGTGCCTCCGGGGTGACTTCACTGAGGCCCTGACTAGGATCTGACATCGGTAAATCTAATGTCTTTGGTGGGTGATTGTTACTTGACTTCGTTGACAGTATGTCCTGACTTGTTGTCTTATCCTTTGGTGTTGATGAACGGGGAAACCTGTTCCCACCTTCAGGTGGATCAGATTGTTGTGGTGATGGACACCCATTGTCCGTGCAATCGGGTCCCACATAGAACAGGTGATCCCAGGAATACCGTGGCTTTGATGGCTTACTGGCTGCCACCTCTGCCTTCCTTGTGCGTTGCTCTTTGCTTGGATTCATGGCACGTTCCTCCTCGCTGAGATAATCAAGGAGTTCATCTATAAACGTATATGGTGGATCACTCCTAACCTTTTCCTTGACACTCGTCTCCCCGTGTTCACTCCCAATGAAACCTGACTCCACCAAACTTTCCTTCTCAGCAGAAGTAGACTCGTTTGTTTTGACATCGCTGTCGCATGTCACAACTGGTTTACCCACAAGATCATCCTTAAGCATTGCAGTAAAAGTCTCGAACACTGCACTCTCAGGTGTTGGGTCGATACGCTGAGACCTATCATCGTCAAGATAAGACGGCTCGACTGCCTCCTCCTCTATCGTGACCATGGAGAGATTATCCGTCTCGTATGGGGACATCCAAGGATCACTCTCCTTTCCCTTGTTTAGCTGGGTCTTATCAACAGCCACAGAGTCAGTATCAGAGGCATGAAAGTTATATACTTCATAAATATCCTCATAGAACCTCGTCTCTCTTTCATCCGGATCCTCAGGTTTCGATTTTTCAGGTGGAAGAAATGCTTCCATGCCCATTTCCCAGTTCTTGGCATACAGATCTGGGGTGTTTAGAGGGCGTGACCCCTCAGTACAGTCAGGATCAATTAAGAAAAAATTAGAATCCATGCTTGGTGAACTTAATCTCCTCAAATTTACCAACTCGACGCTTTTCTCAGACGAGGTGGTGTTAGTATCAGAGTCATATTCCTCATCAGAGTCCAGGTGTATTCTGTAACGTCTACGGGCAAACGCCAATCTAATACTAGAACTAGCAAACAGTTTGTTGTGCTGTTGGTCGATTGCCTTTGGGTGGATTGTTTTACCATCATTTTTACTTCTCTTTACATCCCCTTTCACCTCTTTTCTCCTCACATCTGTGTCAGAATCTTTGGACGTATTTAATTTCTTCCAACT
Source organism: Notospermus geniculatus (assembly GCA_002633025.1). Lineage (NCBI taxonomy): Eukaryota > Metazoa > Nemertea > Pilidiophora > Heteronemertea > Lineidae > Notospermus > Notospermus geniculatus. The sequence continues at coordinate 46,547 of NMRB01000244.1, read as the reverse complement.
GGTGAGTTCTGGTCCACTGTCATCAGAAACATAACCATGTTCAGTGTCGGAATCGGCTGATAGTACCTCAGCTTTTTCAACACACTCTGCATCGACCTGCTCACTTTTACGAAGCAGTTCAATCGTGATGTCTCCCGTTGTCTTTAGATGCTGAACACACTCCTGGAGAGAGATTTTCGTGAGTTGTTTACCATTGCATGAAACCAGACGATCCCCGACTCTCACTGAGTTGTTTCTGTGGCAGATACCGTTGATCAACACACGATTGACCTGCAACGACAAGAGATTAACACGAAATCAAAATATTGGCAACCTGATGCATTGTGTGGAGGGTTCCTGCCACTCACCACAAGTCATTTGGTGGTAAGGACTTTTCTATCTCCAGCACGAAGCTGTGGGATCGGCTGCCGAGAGTGGATGAAACTGGCTTATTCAAAAGTCGTCTGGAAGAAATCTCTTTTGAGAAGGTGCTTTCCAAAGAGGAGAAAAGCACAAAAATTGACACACAATATATGATAAATGAAAAGGCAATTTCCAGAGTGTTTGCAAATTTTCGACCCCAACCGGGGTCTTCTTCAGGCTGGAACTTTACAATCCGAAACTCTAGAACAGTCTGAGCTGAAACCCAAATGTAGATTAGAAGTATCCCATCCAAACAGGACGTGACAGCAATTAAGGAAAGAATACAAGCCCCAAAAAGTGGTTGCTCAACCTAACAGAAATGTAATTAGTGAATGTAAGGCTTGAATAGGCTGAAAGGAAGGGTGTATAATATACATTGTAGCTTGGAGGAATTAAACTAACAGTATAATTATACTAACAGTACAATACCCCAAGACTATAGTAAGAGTAATTTATATTAAACAAATGAATGAGGAAGTGATAAAAAATTAGGCCTAGAAAAAGAAATGAAGAAAGAGATAATAAGAAATGAAGGGGCAACAGTAAAGAAAGAAAGCCTAGGTGAACAGCACCTACAAAACCTGACCAACGAAAATTTAGAAACAGACCATGGACGAAGACAAAGGCCTAAAAAAGAGGAACCCTGTCCTCCAAGGAAAAGGGTCTACTAATGGGAAAAGAGGGGTTGAAAAGCACTGACCAGCGAACAAAATAGGAGAAGAGCAATGGAAGACAAGGCCTAGAAAAAGGACCCCTGTCCCCCGGCCTGAGCTACAGTCTTCCAAAGCAACGACCCTATTAAAAGAAAAGAGGGGGTGAAAGGACCCCATCTGGGGCCCCATGCCAAATGTTTTTGGCTCTGACACTAAGGGGAAGCTGCGAGGTTATCAGAAACTCAGGACCTAGTGTTGAGGCCTGAGGGGGTGATAGTTTTAAGGGTCCACATCCATTTCAACTCTGTACTGAGGAGGGTCGTGTCATCTGAACATGTCTCCAGAATGGTGAACATCAGGTCCTTGATAGAATGTCCTGGCAGTTTAAAATGGGTATAGAGTAATGAGCAGTCACGCTCATCCTCTATCCCCCGCCGGATGTTGGATTTGTGGTTGTTCATCCTTCTCCGGAAACACATGGTCTGTCCGACGTACTGGTTCGACGTACTGGTTCGAAGGTGCTTTGGGGCTCAAGTAGAGTGGGGCTCAAGTAGAGTATAGCGGACCACGCCATGGGAAGTGCACCGGGTGTCTGCATGGAATAAGTGGCAATGTATGGAGGGAGATGTGTCACTTCCCACCGGTTGCCCGCTGTACTCTACTTGATCCTGCTTGGTTGCGGTTTGACATTGGAAGGAAACTTATTTTTGACAGGATACCTTGTGACCTCGAAGGGATGTCTTTTGAAAGCCTTCAGCTTAGAGGCGATTAACATCTGACTTGGTTCAACAAACACGAGAGCCGTCTCTAGCACCCCTAGGCCCACACGGTACTTAAATTCACATCCCAGTGGACTAGACAAATAGACCAGAACTGAGGGCTGAATATTCCCAAGTAAGTTTTATTGTGATTAAAGATTAGTGTCCTTCTAATCCACGACATTGTAATTCAGTTAACCCTCCGCTGGTATAACTTCATGTCATCTCATATTTTTTAAATCTCAGAAGTGTCTGAATCCAACCACGATATACATGTATGTCCAGTTGCTGCGGGAGAGACTGCATATGTATACTGAAGAGAGAGCACTTCAAAACAGCCAAGATATACCGATACAAAGAAATAATGGTACGAAGACAGCAGATGGGTGGTACAACTGTATGAATTTGTGAACAGAAACAGAGAAATTACAAACTTACCAGTACCAGTCCCTAACACACTTAAAATATAGCCCTTGACAAGAGTTTTCTTGTGAACTATTGTGAACTTCTCTGCATGAATGGCCTTTCTCAGCAGTATGTCAGACATGAATGGCAAGAATGATTTATCAGTGTCTAATCACTGTTCGCCTTTAGAATCAGACGTAAAAAAGTGTCACGTCAGGTTTAATACACAATGAAAGAATGAAGCCACTGGTGATCCACACCACAACACAAATTATACAAATAAATTGGACACAAACGTAGAAATAGGAACTCATAAAATTGATGATTTATACACTGGAAAAGAGCCGACAAGGAGAAATGAATCAAATCGGAGATCCATCCATGCTGACGATGAACCGGACCACACCTTCTCATACAACTCAGACATGTCAGACTGTCTTTTTCCAATGTAACAATGGCTGGCAGTACTTACTAAATGCATTCATATGATCCTTCACGTTTTGCCAGGTACTTACAGTAAAATGGTGAGGTAATTAATGCTTAAATCAATGCCTAGATTCAAACTGCAGAAACGATTTTCTGGCGTAGAGAATTTCACGTGTAGTTCATGTATAATGAACTAACTATATGCATCCCATGTAGGTAACAACACAAATAATTGAGTGGCAACACGTTTGAAAGTTGGACTGGAGAGGCCCACACAATCAATAACTCATGAAATTTGAACAAAGTTGGTTTAGTAATGATCTGAGGACAAGCAAAACTTTGTGTTTAAATCTTTATGTGTCCCAAAATTAAAATTCCCTGGACTTCATAATTAGACTTTCCTTTCCAAAGATGAACATTCCAAACCTTCCCCTGGACGATATAACCGAATTATTGTGATTAGCATTGTCGTGTGTGGCACTGGGGGGGGGGGGGGTGAACTCAATCGTACACTGAGTTTAGTTGACTTGTTGTGAATGGACCAAACAGAGCATGATAATGCGGGACATGTATGTATCAAATGGCTACAAAATGACACTTAATGTGCCGTGTGCCACAAAGAAAGGCCGAATTATTATCATGTTGAAGGGGTGAGAGTGTGAAAAACATAGAGGCAGCCGTAAGACAGGAAACCTACCCTTTGTATCACACTCGGCAGCCAAGGAATGATGTCCTGAATCAGCGTTACCAGCCCAGCAAACCACCGAAATACAGTTCAATATCCAGACTGTGAAATAGTCAAGCCGAAAGTTGAACTGTGTGAAATTCAAGGAAGGCAGTGACAGCTTGCGAGTGGACTTCGCATGCAGTGAAAGAGTGATCAGACTTTAGTCATTGTCCTGTTCTTCCACTTCTGCCCAACCTATACTGAGTTTTGACAAGCACCCGCGTGGAACCAAACTCAGCCAATGTTAGGGCACACCCCAGCTTTACCGCACTGATAGTCGAGAGGAGATCAGAAGAATGTTATAGTGGGTAAACAAATACATGTAATATTGAGTACAAAATGAGTTGCCCCATGCTTCATACACTTGTCTACCAGCCTGTGCACTCAGCCTTGTAAGCTGCCCTACAAGAAATATCACATGAAAGAAAGGATACTCACAAAACTGGCTAAACACCAGTAATCAAAGGGTAATCAAAAGGGCCTGTCCTTTTGATCGGAGAACATACACCACTTTCCCTTTTCTAACATAATTGATCTATTGGTGACTTGTGATCACTTCATGAATGAACACCAATCCTGTTACGAACCTATTCATTCTCGAGTGATCAATGTAGGGTCATAAATACATAAGAATGGTTTGGTCAATTTGTATAATCCTTTTTATCAAGGGAGCTTCATACAAAGGTGGTGAACCAATAAATGTGACTTCAATTCACCTCGAATGGGGAGGACATCCTCTCTCAACAGTGACATGAGGTATTCAAGGTGCTGGTGGAAAAACTATATTGCAATCACAGGGGTGCCCCGTATTCGAATCCCATTCTTGGCAACATCGTGCTGACCCAGTTCATGTAGTTGATGACTCAACTTGAGATTGGCAGTCTCGAATGACGAGAACGCAACCTGTGTCGGGTCAAGAACACGTTCTCCTCACTCCCCACTCAGCGGCGGGTTGAGAATAATAACACGTTCTTGGCCTGAGTCAGCTTCTACATGTACATGAACTGGGTCAGTACGAGTGTTGTCAAGAACAGGGAGTCGAATATGCCCAGAGAGTCAGTCTAGGGTTGTAGAAGGGTGCAGGAATTCAGGGTCATAAATCACAAAGGGCCATATTCAAAAAGGGTGATCATCGCGTGATTACGACTTAGACACATGTAACTTCACTAAATGCACACACTTCCACCATGCATTTGACGAAGTTACACGCGTCTAAGTCTTAAACACCCTTTTTGAATACGGCCCAAAGAGTCTACAGTCATACAAGGCTGTGAATGCATGGCCATGGTCATGCACTCAGAGAACTAGCTTGCACAGCTTAACTTCCAGTTTGGAGGCCAGGTGCCAACATGTATGGCTCGGAAGGGGGGGGGGGTAAATGACATTTATCTGTCGTCTTACCTGGAACAATCCCGCAGTAGATCCATAACTTGGGGTGATGCTGAGGCCAAGGGATGCTTTTGGTGGGATGGTACAGTGGACGGAGATCTTCCTAAAACCATCTGGGACCTCAGCCTCATTCACGGAAGATACAGCAGCATCACTGACGATGGAAGAACTGCAACATGGTGGCCAATCTTCACTGCTTTCATCACTATGACGATCATCTGATCCATCATCAAACCTAGTTTCATCAGCATAAAGTTCAGCCTGCGACCTCGTGTTCACCTTGACTTTATCATCAGCTATGCAACCCTCTTGCCCCATATGAGGATCAACATTTTCACCCATGACCTCCACATCTTGAGGTAGTTCTCCAGTACCTTTACGAACCGTCAGAATAATCCTTAAAGGAAGTTCCTGAAACACTGTGAGAATCTCACTCTGAGTCAGCTCATTCAACGGCGCACCATTTATCTCCAAAATCTCGTCCCCTATCTTCAATCCTCGTGTCAACCTCTCCGCAGGACTCCCGGCCATGATCTTCTCCACATACACACCATCGACATGCGTCCCGGGCTCCTTACCCCCTTTTATATACAACCCTATCCCCAGTTTTTCACCCGGCAGTCGATGCAAGATCAGTATTTCTGGTTTCATCTCCTGGTCCATTTGCATCACTGTCTCTTCACACAGCTCTTGTTCCTCACATTGAGGACTTTCAGTTCTTGCACAAGTAGAAACCCCTGTCTCCTTTACCCCACCCTTGGTCGTCTGATCTGACTCAACCTCAGCATCGCTGAGAGAGCCCCCAGAAGGTTTTTGACCCCCACATACCTTGGAACCCTCACCCCCACCCTGATCCAAACTCTTCACTGAAGAGACAGAAAGTGGAATGTTCGTCACATCTTTGATTACCATTGGTTTTTCTTCTAGAATTCCAATCTTCTTCTGTGACCTTGGAAACTTTTCGGCAGAAACTCCTGAAGTATTCTTACTCAACTGTTCAAACATTTTCCGTCGTTCAAAAACATGCACTGGTTGGTTATCCTCATCATCCTCTGATCCTGAAGACGGAGGGTGTAGCACGTTCGCCGTTAACATCGATGAATCCCCATTTACATAGTGGCCTTGTTTATGATCCACCGCCACTTTTGACAAATTATCACCAGAATGAGACTCAAGTGTTTCAGTGCCAGTTTTACCTTCGTTTAGAATATCATTCCTTTTTGACACGATAACAACAGGTTTGTTTTCCTCCAATACACCTTGATTGAAATGACGTAAACTATTACGATCATCACCCACCGTGGGATTAGTCACATCCTTTCGTTTCCGCTTCAGTTTCGGCGACGACAGACACCGACCAAACCAACACGGTGCCGACGGTGAATCCTCGGTAACCTTCAGTTTTGTATTGCCATGATTGGCTCCTATATTTTTCGGTAAAGAGTTTTGTTGTTGGCCACCTAATACATATCTCTGTTGAGTTCTCATTGATCCTTCCCTCGACGTACTCGTACTGTAACCAGAATCTACGTTTGGTAATCCACGAGGGCTTGTGTCATTGTTCTCACTAAACATATAGGATGGACTAACTGAAGCACCACTTGTATTCTCTGCTGGTAGGTTTCGACGGGAATTATCGTTCATTGGTGGCGACTGAAAAAAAGACAAGTAAAATGTGAGGTTAGGTTTACTGACAATGCAAAATGGTAGCTTTGTGTGTGGAGACCACCACAAATTTACTGGTCATGCTGTCTTTAGGACACTAGGGGTCGTATTCATAAAGCAGTTCTATCGTTAGGCTGGATCCAAGTATAGTGGTTGATCATACTTGGAACCGGCCTAAGACGGTTCTTACGATAGAACTGCTTTATGAATACGACCCTAGATGTCTGTCTTCAATGAAAAGATGCCCGAAGTCAAAGACAAGTCTAAAGTCTGGATTCAAACATTTGGACATCAAAAGCCAACCAAATGCTGAAGCCACATCAAAGATCGCCTTTCAGTGAATGTGAACCAGCCAAATTTGATGCATGGGGATTGTAAGGCCGAGTATCCATAGGCTGTTCTCTTGTGGCATGTTTTCTTGTTCCCTGTTCGCTTGTGACCTTGAGACGCATCACAGAGAGAATGAACCTTTGATTTGCTTCCTGGCCATTCCCATAGGGCACAAGGCCAGGTCTCATTGTCCTAACGGCTCAGGTCCAGGAACAAGGGAATTAACATGCCACAAGGGAACAGTCTAGGGATACTCGGCCTTATATATCCAGTATGGGGTGCATGAGGGACTTGTAATCATATGGTTGGAGGACGAGGGGAATGAAGTAGTCTCTACCAAGAGAATGGCTAAACATTCTCTGATCTGTCCAGCCAAAGCTGGTAAGACCAATCTAGATATTAAGAGCATGAAACCAAACTTCAAGTTTGAATGGCTACCACAGAGATACCAACCGAGTTCGTATGTCAGGTCGGTACAGATCAGAACCCCAGGAAAATACTTGTATTTACGAAACGTTTATGGTTGGCAGGAAATCAATCGGGTGAAAAGTGAAGAGGAACACGAAGTGGAAGTTATAGCATGTTGTCATGGTGATCGCTTGAAATTATTTGTTTGTTTCAAAGCCAACCCCAGGATATAGAGTTAACCGGATGACTAACAACAGGACGATCCCCCATCCTGCACCATGTACCCTGCCTGATTGAAACCTCACAAGTGTCCTATTGTTTCAATTCTCACCAAACATTTTCGCTCCTAGAACTTCATTCCAGTAACTGTCTGAGTATCCCCGAGTTTAAACATTGATTTCTATCTCAGGCCATCAATGGTTTCATTTTAGGTTATAGGCCATTAGAGCGCTACGGTGGGGAATTTTTGGTCATCTTAGGTAAACCTCACAGGAAACAGGTGGTGATGTTTGCATTGTGTCACTCTGACAGCCTCGCCGTCATGCCACCGAACACCAAGAAACCACGATCAAATCGCAACTGATAACTTTTAAATCCTAGCTAATACATTCTTTCATTTCTTCTGAAGCCCTCAAATTGGGGTAGCAACAAGAATGACCACTACAGCCACCTTTTGATCACGCATGGTACTATTTCCTCAGTCCGATCCTGTGCGGACATGGAGAAGAGAAAATCCGTAACACAGAATGAAATAACTTCGAACGCGCAACTCACATACATAGCAGACTTGTACCATTGATCAGATCCGTTATGAAGTTAGTCCAATTCAGGCATTAAACTCCCTCGTAACTATGTTACTGATTGAAGGAAGACACTTTCTAATACACAGCACTGAATGCACTCTCTGGAGGTTTACAGTTATGACAGAAAATGTCCATAAAGTTACCATTTATTAATATTCTTGTTCCTTGGTTACCAGGGAATCCCACACAATGACCCTGAATGGTGACCGCAGTTAATCACCGGCAGCAAAAATACGGACCTTTCATTGAACAGCGGGGCAGGTCGATATGTGAAGTGAAAGAGCAAGATCTAATGCTCGCGTTAATCAAAGGTTTAATGGGATTAAGGTAGAGAATTAACCCTTGGATTAACTCATGACAACTAGACCTGAATCAGGAGTTATATTATGTGACCCGTCGCAGCAAAAGCAGGTGCTTGCCACAAGTGATCGTCAGTTTACTCAACTATTATCACTGCTACCCACTGCAGAGACGTCCATTTCAGCTATTGTGTTGTAAGCCGTTAACCCTTACCTCATTGCAACTTGCACCTACTTTTGCAAGACTGGGTCACATGTATTAGGCATCAACTGGGTGGCATGAATGAAGTCTGGTAACATCTTGCCCTGACGAGCATTCCTATCACTCCTACCCTTACTCGTGATGGGAGTATAGTCAAAGGTGAAGTGACCTGGGCTTTGGTTGTTCAAGATTTCTAGCCAGTCAGTGAATGAATACAATAATGCTTACCCTTCTGCCTGATGTTCTGAAGCTCCCTCCACCAAATAGATACATATTATTCAGATCTGCAATGAAAAGAAAGGTTTTTAAGAAAATTACTGCTAGAAGAGTGTCAGCAGAGTTTAAATTCCTTGTCATTCATTGCTCCATCAGCTAGGGACAGTTGGATGGGGAGAAAGATCACAAGTTTCACTCCCAATCGGCAGTTGTATAATATTCTCTCTAAAGTGAATGCAGCATGAACAGTTAAGTGCCTTGCCTGAGGATATCGTATCACACTGGGATTTGAACTTGGAAACTCAGTGATGTTGGTTGAGGCTTCATTAGATGACAGTAGGTTAAATCTTGAACATTTACGTGGCCAAAGTGCTAATAAGGAAATATGGTCGGGACAAGGTTGCATCGAGCAAGACTTCAAGAGTCACACAAACCCGAGATTTACAACTTCATTACATTCACTACAGCTCCGTCAGAGAGTTTGTAACAGGTAAATCAATAGACCAACTGAATGGAATGTATACTGGGGGTTTGGAATGAAAGTTTAATGGCCCCAGTCAGTCCACACTGGGATCCATCCATCAAGATCAAGCAAGGCACATGCAATACTAGTAATATTAAACATGGGCAGAAAACCAGTCTGTTCCATTCTTCTCCTTGAAAGTCGACGAGTAAAAAGCCCCTATTATTTAGCATGTTATTTCATCAACAATTTTTTTCCATTCGAAACCACAATTAGAATTCAAATCAAAGTCAGAATGCATAAAATTGGGAAGAAAAAGTTATATTAACCCGACCGAGCTGGTACTTATTCCAAGAGGTGGAGAACCCTTCGGCCTTCGATATTGAAGATAACGTCATCGTGACGTCATGGAGCAATACCAGTGCAATCAACTTCCATCAGGACATCCTGGACCAGAATTCCGGTCCATCATAGAGAAGTGGTTAGAGTCACACCTACCCTCCATCTTCTATCATCAAGGGAGAGACGTTTTGACAGGAGAATGTCAACTCCTTTCTCTTGATATGTCACATGGACTCAGAGAGGGGGTCCATCCAGAAAATGTCGCCGTTATTTACCGGGTACATCAAAATATCATGTAATCCTTACACTTTGTCCATCACACCTCAAACGGATGGTGTCCAGGATACACACCTGATAGTGTCACATTGATTAAGATAATTGGTTAAAACTAAGTCAGTGAGTGATAACTTCAAAGATATCAGGATCTCCGGGCCAGCAACACCTGTCATGATCTCAGACTCATGGAATGGTTGAATTGAGAGCTAAGTGCCAAATATGGCATTATTAGCTCTATGTTGATAACATTAGGTGAAATGACTATAGCAGGAGGAAACTGGAGCACCCGGGAAAACCTGCACTCTAAAAGAGAGTCGCCCTCTCTATCACATGAAGAGTGGGGCCGACTAGGGAATCGAACCTGAACCCTCAGAGGTGACAGTCATTGATGTTTCCATCACACAACTTGGAGAGTGACAGCCCAAGAATAGGAAGTCCTGTTTCCATTACAGTGGATTCTGCCATGGTTTGCGGCGAACGGTGCTGTTTTCACAGGGTTTTGGGTAATCCTTCGATGGTTTAACAATACATGGCGTGGTACTTATCCCAATGCCTGTGAAAACCATTCCGCTTACCACAAACCACGGCAGAAACCCGCTGTAGAGAAAACAGGGTTTAACAGTGACAACTCAATCGTGGAATACTACAGCTTGACCGACAAGACCACTGTACAAAAGAAAACCCACCATCAGGCAAACAACATGCTCAAGGAGGCAGAGAAGAAAACAAGAAATGACTATACAACGGAAAACAGAATAATGTACACTATATCACTGTACACCTATCCAATCTGATGACCATCAAAAAACTTACGTGTTGAGTACGGTATACCACCAGAGATGAATTACGGCCCAACTCCTGAGCCAGTATCGCAAGCTGAAGGAAAGTGTATCACAGGTTGAACTATAACATCGATCAGCTGCAATCACAAATTCATAAGCATGCCTGACGAGTTTTTGACAGTATAACACAAGAACACCATCAGACTTGTGTTCAATAATGCACACACTGATTTTGTAAGGAAGGGAACTTATTTGCTATTATTTGCTGCAGTATCGAGGTGGTTGCCGTCGGTTAATAATTAATGTGCATGATATGAATCATTGATCATTAACATCAGAGGAATTTGGCAAGGACGATAAGGTGGTGTTGTCACACACAACAGGACTATCGTAAGATAAACAAAGAACTCAGCTAAACATGGGACATCAATAACACTTGGGGCTGTTCCATCTTTTACTAACAACTTGGCTTCATCAGCCATCACCTCGATGGCAAAGAACCTGATTTAGGGCGAGCTCAGACCGTCAGGCTTCAATCCTGACCTTCGGGTAACCCAACTTGTAATTTGTCAAGTCAAACATGAAGTATATAGCTGTTGATTGAAAGAGAAGTGGAAATATTATATTTGCTCTAGTTGGATTGAAGTGGACTCAAAACCTCAGGCCTGGTCAAAATTTAGATTCTGATGAACCATGAAAAGTCCAAGACAAACTTATCACAATGTAAGAGGAAACAGGAACCTTCCGAGAACCACTACCATCAGGAGACAATGGAGGTGGCTACTCAAATAACAACCAGCCTCCAGAACCACGTGTTCAAAGATGGTCCACATAACCTCAAGGAATTCTGAAGAGAAGGACCCCAATTCCACTGATGCCACAATCCCTACTTTTCTTGAAGCCAGATAATTTGATCCAATAGATAGCTAAGTGTTGTGCCCGAGGTCACACAAACAAGAGATGATAAGATGAATTGGAATTCAACACACCAGCTTTAGTCATCACTTCTGAAAGGATAAATATTCTTTTTTCTGCCAAGATACGTTGTCGTCTCCGAATTTCGCAAATTTTCGACCCCAACCAGGGTCTTCCTCAGGCACTTTTTAGTACATGTAGCGATCCCAAAAGTGAAAATTCTGGACTTCTGGGATCTCTTTTTTCTGACAGATATATTTGGAATATGTGGACTTTTTCATCAATATAATTTCACTTCAGGAGTCGCTGTTGATGTATTCACACCAACCCAGTAATAATCAATAAGAGTTTATCACAAATCCACACTCAGTGCAGAAATGTTAATCATTCATTCACGAAAAAATCGAGTCGATTTATAACTGATTGAACTAGACGAGCGATAAAATTTGTTTAAAGTTCCCTGCTGTAACTCTTTTTCTATTTATCGAGATCAACACTGACATGAACAGGACACATGCATATCATCCAGGTGAGGAGACCTTTCCATCAAATTTACGCTGGCCCTTTAGAAACATTCCCGCACCCCAAGGTTGAGAAACCATGCTCTATAGGTCTAATCCCACTCAAGTCATACCACTCAAGTCACATCACCATCAAACATCAGCCTGTGAGACAGTGAGTGACCAGAACAGGGCCACAGTATGGTGGTGCCCCCTATCCACACATGACCACACTAAATCAATCAGAGGGCTTGTCATGCGAGGTTTCCATGGGTGGTGTTCTGAGAAGGGTTTATGATGAACAACAGAGACGTCACCAAAGGTTACACGGATTCAATTTGTGGAATAAATCATTCCGCCTGAATCAAGTTGTGGCAATCATCAGTGACGTCTTACTTCTGTCTGATGGTTAGGGTTTGGTCTTTAGGGAGCTGGACACTCATTCTGAGCAAGATTATGTCGAGTGTGAATCTCGGAGATCTGCCTTTATCACATCCTGAGAATCTCAGGTCATTGGGGTTGTACCCCTCCCTTTCGAGGAGGAAGCTCTGATTGCATGTTGTTGTTCGACATGGACATCGTGGCATATCTTATTTCCACTCTTCATGACTAAACATTCTACTTCAACAAGAGATTCTTAGCAGTTCAACTTCCTTGGGCAGCACTTGATATTTTCATGTAATTAAGAGTTCAAACATGGAGATCGGGACAGTCAAAGATAGGCTTCCATTGCTGTCATCAATATTGACTTTACAGGACAAAAGCTTTATTCAACAGCAAGAGTGGGCAATCGGTCCACTCAGATGACTATAACAAAGAACAAAACCATAAAGACCAACAGCCAGTCAAATATTTCAGAGGAAAGTCACATTCCAGTCAATTTGTTAACATTTTGGCTCCTGGCACCCTGCTGAATACCTATTGACCGGGCTGTTTCCCAAGGGATTACAAAAATAAAGGGTCAAGTGAGCTAAACTTGGCTACTTTTTATCCATTTGTCCAAATTTCATGCTTTGACAAAGAAGACACAATAGCCGTGGTGACCAGGAATAAACTGATGACGTAACATCATGTGTTTCTTTTCAAGGAGTTAAACTTGCTGTTTAATCTGCCAAAACCAATCTGGCTGGTGTGAAAAGAATGAAGCAGCATCGCCCTTCACATGGTTTACAAGTTAGAGACGGCGATCTCACCACTCTCACCATAGATGCCAATTGTACAAAACGGAATAATGTCTGTAAAGTTCAAACTATTATCTCTTATCCTGTTGTTGTCGTTGGGAACAACTTACCAAAGTTTCGGCCGCCGCCATCAACAGATTTGTTATCTCCTTCTTCATCACTAATCTGCAAATAATGGAGACAGTTTCGATGTTGACAATTCAGGATCTTTTATCAGAATATCTGAAACGTGATGAGCATGTCGCTTTCATGTAACGAACCAAACAAACTCAACATCCCCGAAGTCACTCTTCTGTTCTAAACAGAAATAATACACCATTGGTTCAATGGGAGACCTGTTAGAGGCCGTCTATTAGTGGTCCTAGAACATCATAAAATTTGACGTCACAGACGTAAATCACATTCTTGTAGACGACGTCATGACGTGCACTTCTTCCCTGTGACATCAAATTCCATGACGTTCTAGGAATGCTAACTGGTGGTGGCCTCTAGCAGCAGTAAAGTCTCCAAGGGTTTCCGCCAGAGGGTAAATGGGTAAAATTCCATTCCCTTAAATTTTTCCAGGGTACGTATCCGTACCCTCAAAAACTTTGGGTAACCATTTTTCCATGACATGCCGGACGAAACCAAACAACTGGCATGACCGGCGCAGGGATTTTATGCTTCAAAATACGCCTAAAATGGCACCAAACATTGTTTAAAACCTTTGTAAAAATTTTTTAAAAAATTTTCAAAAAAAAATTTTTTCAACAAAATTTTCTTGAAAAAAAATTTTTTTGAAAAAATTTTCGTTGAAAAAAATTGTTGAAAATTTTTTTTTCAACAAAAATTTTTCAAAAAAAAATTTTTTTCCAACAAAAATTTTTTCAAAAAAATTTTTTTTTCAACAAAAATTTTTTTTCAATTTTTTTTTCTGGCGGAAACCCTGCCTCCCACTGGGCATTTTTGATGTCTGGATGAAACAAGCATATGCTGAAAAGTTCCAGTAATGTCCGAGTAGTGGCTTCCTTCAGTTTGGGTTCTCTCTGCAAACACCTACAGCAAGTGATTGCACTAATGCGAGGTGGGGTGTGGGGTGAGGTATTTCCATTCAGGTATTCATATGGCAATGCAAAGGCAAGAATGTACACGATAAAGCCAGGGGGAGGGGTAGAGGTCACTTTGTTTAGTTGCCAAGACATTCACATTCATTGTATAGATTTTAACTGCATTCAACAGCAACCAAACACTTCAGCCGGCTACTCAAACTCATCAACAGAGAGTTTTCCCAACCGCCTGTTTGGGCCAACGACTAAGTTTATCTATTGTTCGGGTATACTCCGACAATAGAAAATTGTAACCTAGGTCTATCTGGGCAATTGCGAAAATTCCCTATTGTTGAGGGTTAGCATTCGATAAGATCAATGAAACATTCATGACATTAGTGGTAATATCAAGACTTTCCCCATCTGTCTTAACTGTCATCTTGAAGCCAGGTAACTCTTTGGTCCACCGGTAATAGGAGGGGCAACGTGGGGGTGGAAACCATAAAGCTATGCTTCAATGAATATGAGATGACCCTTTGGCCAAAGGGATATTGATCTGTCTCGATTTCAAAGGTTGTGTACAGGACTAGGATTCCTTAATGAAGATTCACAGACACACATCCTGAGAACATCAGGGGTCTTAGTGCTTGCTTCCTTCGTCACCGAACACAAACACATTGTGTGTGGTGACCAAGAAAGCAAGGGCTAATTAGAACCCCCGAGTGATGTTCTGAGGATGAAGACACAGGAAGGAACTGGAATCAGAGGGAGCTGTATAATGTAGGTTTCCAATAATTTACATGGTCTTTAGTGTTACCTTTGTATTAGATTTCGGACATCTTCAGAAACCTTTCATTAAAACAATTGAAAAGTTTTTAGGACCAAAACCACAAACTTTCAACTTGTGAAAAAGTAAGTTATAACTCCATTTGGTTTCTCACACACACTGTTGATCATCAAGGCAGTCATGCAGTCTCATAAAGGCAGATCAGATGAAAACATAGGAGTCAGAAAGATGTTAAATAAATGATGAAAGAGATCCATGCATAGGAGAGAAGGGATGGAACTGAATTGTAGCCCTTTAACTGCCAAGTTACATTCTCTCAAACAGGTGAAGAATACAAAGAGGTCCTTTAACCCATCAAATACGTATTCATTGTAAAGTTTTCACCGAGCAGGCCGACACATTCAGAATCTGTTCTTGTTCCATCCCTTCTCCTTGTTGGTAAGTGTTATGTCATAAACATTACTCCCTATACCTGAAGGTTGGTAGCATAGCAAACCCTAGAAAAAAACAGTGATAAAGAAAGTGAATAAAGAGAGGAGAGGGGAGTGAAACAGAAAAGATGGGATCGTACTTTGTGTAAGTCATGGGAAAAGTTTGTCTGAAAGTAGTGAAAGGTGCTGAGACCATCGCTGCCCACTCCCCATGTAGTACTTACTAACTAGACATATGATTGCTACAATAGAAGACAAGAGATGAATGATGATGTTTAGTGTTGTGGCTCTTTCAGGCCCAGATTTAGAGGGGGAAGGGGCGTACGCCGTTGCCCCCTCTATTTTGTTGAAATTCCTTGAATTTGACCAGGAAAATCCAGCATTCAGGTTCTACTGGGGTCCCATGATCAAAAGCCACGCCCCCTCTTTCTGGATGCTGGATCCAGCAAGGCCTGTGATACAGTGCAGGATTGATGGAGGGACAATTCAAGCTCACGTGTGCCCTAAGACTCCACCAAGAAAGGGTCTATCCTGACACTCCTCACTGTTGATAATTTTGATACAACACATAGCACTGGGAGAGCACCAGTCAGTGTACTTTAACCAGTAATCAATCCTAACTGAGAGTGACTGTGTGGGTTTGAAAGACGATCCATCAGCCACAAGTCTCATCAACAAGGAAGCCAAGTAAAGTTCTGATTACTCTAGCCAGGAAAGGTCAAAGGGTGGGTAACCATTGGATGTTTATCACCATGGATTTTTCAAATGCTAGTCTTACAGATCATGTTCTGAACAACAGGCTTGAAATAGGTGTTGTTGAAGTGACTGAAGCCAAAATTGGAAGCCAGAGGCTGGTAAACATCTCCCTTGGTCAAATCTCCCTGATTCGATTCTCGTGGTTACGTCAAAGAGAGTTTCAGCTTTCTCATCATCTAACGACAAGGAAGCTCAAAGTCTGAAATTCAATTTGTCTAACCAGCCCAACCCACTTTACTGATTGTCTACCAGCCAAACCCTCCGTTAGTCTGTAACCAGCCCAACCCCTTCACTGTTGGTGTTATAGTCAACTAATACATCAAGACAACAGGATGGAAGTACTCCATACTGGCCTACATATAGAAGAAGACATTTAATTACGCAGGTTAACCCTTTGGGTAGCAATGGCTTCTGGTAATATGTCAGTGTGCCTCATGTTACACACTTCGTAAGACAATATGATGATGATCTACTATTCACAGCAAGCCAAGAGCATGCCCCAAGCAGCCCTAACCCAAAGCCATAAGCCTCCCCACAAGCTATCATTGCAGACCAGAACTGAATGAACGAATCTTTCAACTGACCTTGAATCCTTCATTATTGAGCAGTATTAACCGGACCGGTCCTACAGGCAGTGAACGGAATATAACGCCAGCATCAGCAGCATTCATGTTTATCATGACGTAACTGTTGACTTGTAAAACTTGCCAACCAACCCTGGAATCAGATGAGAAAAGATAAAGAACATACATCAGTTATAATAGATGTGAAACTGGGAGAACTATATTGCAGGAAGAAAAGAGAGTCCTTTGAGAATAAATCTAGTCCATCAGTCAACTGAAATGAGTGGCTCTGTTAGGATCAACTCCTACAAGCACACACTCTGCCACTTCAGCAGACAAGTCTGATGTATCCTTTCCAGAGATTCTCGCTCAATTCTGCTGGTTGTGATAGCATGTTTCTTCCACTGTATTCATCATTTCCACAACGGAACTTCAATAATGTCCGCCACTGATGACGTTGCCATCATGACGCAAAGTGGGGGGGGGGCAAAAGGCATTGCTGATGTCGTCCTATGACGCAAAGCCGGGGGCAAAACGTGCAACCCACCAAACAATGTTACGTTGTGGAAACGATGAATACTGGTGAAAGGTCTGTGAATTTACCTTAATTGTCCATCGTGCTCAGCCAAAGATCCCGGCATGATATCTTCAATAAAGATTCCCTTATGACCATCAACTGTTTCCTTACACACCACACCAATACCCACAGACTGACCAGGCACTGAAAATAAGACCATTCAGAATGAAGGGAAGCCGCCATATTACCGACATTGAGCCATATCAGCTCTGGATACACAGAGTAGCAAAATTCGACAAGGTCTTCGTGTGGTCAGACCCCAAGGGTACGGATGAGAAGACAAGGCCCACTGTGAAATTGAAAACTTAACTTCACACTAAAGCACCTCTCAGAACAAGTGCCAGAACTGGCCAGTTTACTTGTCAGGAAGAATTGGGAAAGAGCTGAGAAATGACTGGCTGGGCAGGTACTTATTCTGAGAAGTGAGAAGCATCTGACTTACACTTTTCTAATATGACTTGAAACAGCCCAGGTCTCTGAGGATCCCGCCGTGGGGCAAACACAGGCATATCGAAGTTCTCATCAAAGATGGAGTCTGTTGCTACCTCTGATGTTTGAGGAGATGGTTGGTCAAATGAATACGACTTCGTCAATGACTTGAGAGAGGTTGGACTCTGGAGAGAAAAGCTTCGTTTGGTCGACTTTTCCTTCACCGGGCTCGGCGTGGAGGATGAAAAGGCTCGTCGATGTGGTTTAGCAGCAGTAGGAGGTTTGGGTGGCAAGTTCTTGTCCTTTTTAAGAAAGTTTGCGTTCTTTTTCAACATCACAGTCAGTTTTGATGCCTGTTTTGGCTTATCATGTACCGTGGACGTACTGAAAAACTCAGACCCATAATTTGATTTTTTAGGTCGGCAGACTAGTTCCTTGTGCAATAAAGGCTCATTATAATGAGTGTCTGATTCCGACTTCAGCATCCTGGAACCCAGGTTTGGATGAACGGATTGAGATAAGCCACTTTTTGATTCCAACTCATCATCATTGGTGCTCTTGAGGGGTTCTTCAGTGATCTCACCAAATTTCGGCGCGCTTAAAGTTTCAGATAACAAAGGTTGGAAACAGGGATCAAAGTCTTGATTAGAGATCGAACTCCTCGAGGAATCATTATCACAGACTCTAGATTCAGGAGACAGAGATCGTGGGAAGGGATCATCTGGACTGTCAGTATCATTGCGTGGCATCCTACTATCGAATGATGAATCTAACGAACTCGTATTTGACCGAGCAAAGGAAGCGACAACATCATCAAAAGTTTTAAGTACTTCAAGCTCATCCTGCGATGTATCCTTGGAACAAGTCATAACTGTATCATACTGTTGAGATTCTTTGTTATCTCCCGCGGATAAAGTGTGACAGATCTCCTTCGATGATCCTCTCATGGAATGTTGATACGACCCCAGGACATCATCCAACGAGCTGAGTACAGCTGCTTCCTGGGATGCGAGGGACAATGAGGAAGAAGACGTTGGTAATGGCCCCATTACTAGTCCATCCTGTTCCTTATGCGCACTATTTCTAACAGTCTGGCTTCTCTTCTCTAGATCCAGGTCAGGCTGATAAGTCACGTCCAGGGCAAGTGAACTAACTTCTTGTTGATCCAAACTCTCACTGGAATTGGGAGATTCGTGAGAACTCCTTACACTAACATCCTGCTTTTCTGAACTGACAGCATCGTCATCACTGGCTGTTAAAATGTCTTGGATAGGAGTGTCATGGAGAATGTTAGATGTAGCACCGTTAGTTACCAAATCATTGTCAACATACAAAGTCTTGGATTTCTCCACGCGAGTTCCACCATTTGACATGGAATTAACTTTTGAAGGACTTTCAGGTCCATGTCTATCTGATACACTAGTAATTTGAGTCAGGCTCGAAGTGGAACGCCTTTCTCCCAAAATGTTTGATCCTGTTAGATCAACAGTCAGGATGTTTTGAGGACCTTCATTCCTCTTAATACCACCCTCGGACGTGAGATCTGTTACCGACTCAAGGAAAACCTCATCACTCTTGGAACCCTTCCTCGGAGAATCTAGAGGTTTAATCTCTGGTTGGAGAGATGTGTTTACGTTCAATTCCTCTATCTTACGAACAATGGCACGTACATTCATATCATCATTTCCCACACCAGGAGGCGCCACCTCTGAAAAGCTATCACTGCAACTAACACTCCCAGAGTCTTCGTAACATTCAGATGCATCGTCGGGGGTAGTCGTGGCTTCACTCGTGCTGTAGACAGCGGAGTCCGAGCTCTTCCTCTGCGAGCGAGGACGGAAACGTCCAGAACCAGATTTCTTCATAGCACCAGTACTATCAGAGAAGGATTCCTCAGGGTCTTCACTATTCGCACAAGAACTGATAGAAGCTTTGCCATCCAACGAATTACCTTTCATCACAGAGTCACTTGAACACATGTTAAATTCTGTCGTTGAGCAATTTGTTTGAGTATTGGTAATGGATGCAGGTTCTGGCCGAGTGCTCGAAGTTTGTTGAGCAAGTCCTGGTGAGAAATCATGTACGATCTCTACAGGTACATTTGTTTTCAAATCATGACCTTGATTCTCTAAGGTCAGAGAGTCATGACCTTGATTCAAGGTCCCAAGGTCATGACCTTGATATAAGGTCACAGAGTTATGACCTTGGTCAAAGCTCATGGAGTCTTTGGGTTGTACGTCAAACATCAACATCTGCTCTGAGAGGGGAAGATTATGCTCTTGTTCCTTTGGCTCGTTGTTTTGATTTACGTCAATAGGTGGCACAGGTGGAACTAATTTGGCACCTTTTTCCATCAGTTTATAAATCTGAAAATTTGGCATCGAAGAAGAAAGTGTCAACTTTGGTTTGGTTTGCTGCTTTGATTTTAGCAGATCAGGCTCCGATCCATCAATATTAATCGTTGTCAATGACGATGTAGTGAGACTGTCTGTAACACTCAGCTGCGACAGAGAGAGGCTGGACCGAGAGCTATACGTTGTATCAGAGAAGGTGGAATAAGAATCGCTCAGATCTAAGTCCTGGCTTGACCCCAGAATATTCCTGTATCCATGGGAGAGGGAGAGTTTAGAATAAGGCACAGATAACCCTTGTTCTATCTTATGAAGTAGTCCATCAGAATTGTGTTGTTCTACGTTCTCAAGCAACATCAGGCCTTGCTTATTGTAATGAAGGTTGACTAGACTCTGGGTAGAAAGAGCAGGCTTCAAGGACTTGGTGAGGGAACCACCCACATCATGTTTCGGGGACAAATCTGATGTCCACTGACTCTTGTTCTGATCGGGGGAAAGATCAGTTTCCGATGAAGATTTAAGAGGACCATACAATCTCACTGCATCCTTGTCAGTGATGGGTAGGACTAGGCGGTTACGTTTTCTTGCAATATCGTGGCCATCTTGTAACTGTGCAGCGACCGCCTCTTGAGCAGCCTTTGTCCGTAGTTCTTCATGCAAATTTGCGAGACTTTCTTCCGATTTAAACTGGCGAGAATTCTCAAGGTTACATGAACTCCCCATTGATTTTCGATATTTCGAATGCGAGTGACTCAGATTAGTTTTCTGAACGAAACGTTTCTGCACGTTTTCTCTCACTGGGATTGCAGTGTTTTTCGAATCAGCCGACGACAGCGTCCTGGTGGCGCCCTCTAATTCCTCCCTTCGGTTAACCTTTCTTGTCATTAGCGGAGAGCTAGGAGGTGTTTTCAATGTTGTTTCCAAGAACCCTTCAGATCGTAATCTGAAAAGAGAACGTGAAAAGGTTAATTCTTGCTACAATGACACAAGAGTTTTCTCGTCTTCAAGAAGTTTCAGCCAAAAGACTCGAGGAATGAGCCACAAAGCTTGCGGTGATTGTGTCACCATCTACAGACACTGAGCCCGGCTTGCTGCAAAGGCTACAGATGAAGGGACAAGAGAGTTTATGCAGCCGAGATGTGCAAAGTTGCCAAGGTAACTGAACCGAGGTATTCACTGCTTACCTAAGTCGAGGACTACTCAGCCTCTTGATAACCAGTTCAATTGGTCCTTTCCTGACGTCCTTGAACGTCCTCACAGCCTCTTTGTGGGTTAGACCCTTCATAAGTGTCCCGTTCACCTCCAGCACTTCATCTCCTGAAAACAAGCGAATCATTTTGAGTCAATAGAGGTTCTTCATGTGACATCACATTTCCATGACGACACGATGCCGCCATATTGGCCGTCAAAATGTCAAGCGACGTCACGGCATGAACACAGCGTCAACACACAGATCTATCTGATTACAAAGAATCTGGGGCAGAAAAAAGGCCAGTACAAATCTGGTTCAGAGAAAGACTGACCTCTAGATAGTCGTCCATCGAGAGACGCAATGCCATCAGAGAAAACCGTCTTTATGAAGATTCCCATGCTGCCTTTGGAGGAGTCTTCCCCTCCAACGATACTAAACCCAAGCCCTTTCCCTCCAGCTCCTTTCATCAGTGTGATCTTCATGATACGTGCTATGGTGGGACTCCTTGGGGCTGATAGTCGTTTACTGGCCTGAAGGGGAAGGATCATTTGATTAGAGTTGAATTACAAGTACAGTGGAACCTCCCTTAACGGACACCTCTGCCAGGAGGACACCTCTCTAATCAGGACACCAATGTTCAGTCCCAAACTGGTCATTTCTATTCATTTCAACCTCTGTAATCAGGACACCTCTCAATTAAGGACAGCATTTGTCAGTCCCGAAGGTGTCCTTAATAGAGAGGTTCGACTGTAATGTTAAAGCTGTTCATCTTGGGTGGTCAGAGTGGCCCTTTTGGCCAACAAATCTGCGACCTCGAAACTTCGAAATTTCACTGCAGATTTCAATGTTTCTAGCTAAGCACAGGGCGCCCCCTCTTTTCCCAAATCCTGGATCTGCCCCTGGGGCCTGTCTGCCCACAAAACTAATTTTCCACTAAATTATCTCATTTTCATTTCCAATACCACTGTGACATAATTACAGTCATTGCTGATAGCAACTAATGAGACATTCAATACAGTGTACATGCTGAGGCCTAATTACTCAGGTACTCAAGATCTAATTGGCCTCTGATAGGTCAGATGATGGAGGAAGGGTAAGAGGATATGACACCATCATAATAGTCATCAAATATCTGGGTTATCGATGGAATTACGGAATTACGACATCGCCTAGGTCAATAGGCCTATATACATCCAGACATAACCCCACAGCTATGAGTTCAAGTGTCTTGCTAGTAAACATTGGTTTAGAATAACACAGCATAACATCCCGCAAGTTCAGAACGGGAAATGTGGGTTGTGCTTGAATGTCTCGGGGAATATATACATGTATGTCCAATGTGGGTCTTGTAGACAACTCTCTGGCCCATATTTAAAATGGTATAAGGAGTGCCTCAAGGCTATTGTTATCCTGTTGAGAATAATAGCCTTGAGGAACTCCTTTACGTTGAGGAGCATTCTAAAATAAAGGCCTATGTCTCATTCCAAGGGGGTGTGGGCAGGATCACTGCACATCACTTCGACGGCCAGTATTGTTGGATAGATCATAATTGGTGTAGGTAGAACATAGGTGCATATCACCTATGAAGTTGTGGGTTTGACTGCCAGTTCAGCCCATAAAGACACAATGGTGTCTCTCATATTTCATTACCTTTGTCTCCTCTTCTGGGGCGTGTACAACAAGTTTAGGAGGCAGCAGCCTCTTCACGGGCTTGTCCATTGGTTCATACTGAAATGAAAACTTCATGTCAAACAGCAATGGCTGAATGGACTTTACTGTCGTTAGTGGCACCCATCTTGCCCTGACAAGCATTTCTATCACTCCTACTCTCGCTCAATCCACGAAGGGCGAAGTGCCTGTAGGCCTTGATATGCCAAGATGGAGGCCACCACCAGTAAGCAGTCCTCGCACGTCGTGGAATTTGACATCACAGAGAAGAATATCTCCCATGGTAATCATCTTGACCACCAAGGGTTGTGACATCGCTCCGCCCTCCGACTACCCCCGCACTTCTGATGTAGCCAATACACGTGGAATACCAGGATGATAGTAATGTGAGGCCACGGCTTTACGTCACACTCTAACGGCACTCCTCGACGAGAGAGTTATCTTGTACAAGTTTGCTTTCTATGGGCAACTTAGACGTAGATTGTGTCACTGGTCAAGGCATCAGCCATATATAAAAAACCCTTTCACTGCCGTAGGTGATGATAGTCGCCCCCTCTGGCGACTGCCGTAGGCGACCATCGTTGCCCTGTACACAAGGCATGTTCAGTTAGTTTGGCTATTCACAGATGGCGCCCCAATCAAAATTACAGGAATTCCCCTGAGACTGCCGTAGGCGACCATCAATGCCCTATGTTTACCGTATACGCAAATATTTTCGCGAATAAAAATTACCGCGAAAATCGCGAACTGGTCAATACCCCCGCGAATTCTATTACATGCGAACCATTTTCCAATCACCGACGATCCCGTAATACATCGTGGTTTGCACTGAATTGCACCGCGCACCATTGAAAATGCAGTGTTATATCGGACCCCAACCGCGAATATTTATCCACGCGAAAAGGTACTTACGGACCCCAACTGCTAAATATTTTAGCCGTGAAAATATTTAAGTATACGGTAGTTTGTTTGGCCATTCATCGATGGGACCCCAATCGAAATTTGGGGATTTCCCGAGAACGGACAACCGGAAACTCGGTAGTGTAGCGTACAACTTATCCGGGAAACTCGGCAGTGAAAGGGTTNTTTTGAGGCCACCTCTCAATTAAGTGCCGGGTACAGCATCTGTCAGTCGAAGAGGTGTCCTTAATAGACAGGTTCTATCAACATGGAATTTACACTGTATCATGGAAATATACTGGCAGATGCTGTCCACAAAAGGGAACTGAACTTTGGTGTCCTTAAAAGACAGGTATCCTCCTGGAAGTGGTGTCCGCTAAGGGAGGTTCCAATGTACTTGTTGTCGCTGCTGATGTCCTGTTTACTTCCTAAGAGCCTCATTCTTGGATGAGATGATGACAGCTGCTGTCTATGTTTATCTTGATGTCTCTGTTGATTATGATTTCTATATACTCATCTAATCAATGAAGACTTGGACATCAAACATAATGAGTCAGCCTGATGATAAAAGCAGCTGTCCAATCAAGATAATGAGATATGAAGCATTCAAACTGACGTGTAATTTTACATGACTTCCCTCTTGGCAATCAAAGGGCAATTAAATGAATAAGCAGTTATCGGTTTCTATTAAACACCACATCTTTTCAAAACTTCACATCCTGCAAAATTCTACCATATTCCTAAACCAGGACAACTGGGATACAAGCCAGCCAGAGATGTTCCCGTATCAAGCAGATATGAAAAAATATACCCGGTATAGAAAACATACATGTTAAGTCGTCTCCGAATTTTGCAAATTTTCGACCCCCCTCAGGCACTTTCTACTGGTACTGTAGTTGAAATCCCAGGGGACTTCAAGTGAATTCACTTCTGGGATTTCAACCAGAAAGTGTCTGAGGAAGACCCCGGTTGGGGTCGAAAATTTGCAAAATTCGGAGACGACTTATATTTTCTATCATTTTGTGTGTCGTTTTTTTGTGCTCTATGTTGGACAGAAGAAACAATAGAATATCGAAACATACTTCTGAGCAGCCCCTCCATCAATTATCACAGCAACAAATATCCCAATGTCCCCTCTGATTGAGCCCTTCCCTCCTGCGATGTCAATGCCCAGCTCGTCGTTCTTGTCTTTGATGAGGTGCATCCGGTACACGTGGGGTCGCTGAAATCAACAAAGGATGAGATAGAGAAGGTGAAGGTAGCCTACTCATAGAGGAAATGCTCAAGATGTCACGTCTTTGATCTGTAAATGAATTTGTTGACCAAAAGAAAGGGGATTGCGGTGAGCAAGTGGTGTGAGTGTTGTACGACTGACTGAGAGGCTGCAGGTTCGATACCTGGTCGAGTCGCCGTCGATACTCTCCACTGGTCTGAGAGGATCAAATGATGAACTGAATGAGCTGTTCCCCATTCAGGTTTCTGGAGAGAATGGGGGTAATAAATGCAAAGCATTTTCAAACTGTATTACTGTGGAAAGTGCAGTAGGCTTCACCAATTATTACCGGTATCATTATAAACTGACCTTGACTTTAGAGGCTTAGTTATTACCGGTATCATTATCATTATAAACTGACCTTGACTTTAGAGGCTTCACTAATTTTACCAGTATCATTATCATTAACTGACCTTGACTTTAGGCTCCTTTTGTTTGTTCTTGTCCCAAGTACCGGGCTTCTTGATCGGGGACCATGGACGAGGCGAAGTATCCACTCGTTTGGGAATCGATGGTGGTGAAACAGACCCATCAACCTCTGCCCTTGACCATTTCATGAGGGCACCATTATTTAATCCTGCGTTAATCTTTCGATTGATCGGCACTGGGCTGAGATGGCGGAGTCTCTTCGCAGCAACAGGTGCCGGGCTGCGAGCACCGCGTAAAAGAGGTGTAACTGTATCTGCTGATGGTAGAGATTTCTTGGATTCAGATGATCGACTAGGAGAGATACCGTTACCGTGGGCACCAAACTCAAACACTCCATTCTTTTGCTTAGTTGTATTTAACAAAGATGCAGCAATAGTTGAATGCACAGCAGAGGATTTGTTGTTATGAGCAGCATCCCTAGAGACCAGTGACTGCCCGTTGCCAAGGACACAACCTTCACCTTGACCTTGATTGACCTCATCCGGTATCGCTGGAGCAGAAGAGCTCAACCTTTTTTGCGCAGCTCTCTGTAGTCCTTCAGTTTTTTTTCGAGAAAGTCGCAGTGGAACTTTGAAAACGTTCTGCTGCAAACCCCGCCCCCTATCTTCAGGGGCCGCATTATAAAACCGCTCTACTGAGCTGCCCTTCTTAATGGACAGTTTCCTCAGTGATATCCCTTTCTTAGAATGACTTCCTCGCTCGTTTTGGTCCTGTGTCTTGTTGCTATTTGATGACGTCAATATTCCACCGTCACCTGGTGCAGGTGGTCCTGGGGCTTTCTTTATTGGAAACATGACCGCCTTTCTCTCCCTGCAGGCAGTGTCAGTTCTCTAGACATGACAAGGGTAAAAGATATCTGAAAATGTAAAAACCACAGACACTGAAACGAATGGTTTCCAAGTTACCGAAGCTGTTTGAAGTCCTCCCTGGTTGCCATGGTAACAAATGAGAACCCAACCGTTATATAATTACAAGGAGAGGGCGAAGTTCGAATGGAATAGTGAGGGTAACAAATGTAGTTGAAACAGTGACCATCCATTATTATGCAATCTCTTTCCAATGCCAGTGTAACAGTCCACCATGCACCCCCCCCCCTCCATCTAACGAGTCATATGTTCATAGCGCCACCTGGTGGGTTGGGGGGTCCCTATTCTTTGAACCGAGCATCCAATAATGCCACCACAATACAAACCATCATGAAACACATGTATGTAATTAGTGGTATACCTTGAACTCATAAAAACACAAAATGAATGCGGAAATAACCGGGCGCGAGGACACTTACAGAGAAATTTGATGAAGGCCAAGTTTAGGTCAAGGTAGGCCTACTGCTTGATGTGATCACATAGTTATGTACGCCTACAGAAACAGGAAAGCTTATCTGTCAAATACAACATACCAGCCCATTCGCCACAGGTTGGTCACAAAATACACTCTGATCGTGAATACTAGAGTTGAGCATGAACCGTAAGGGCCAAGGAAAGCCTTCCCAAAGAATTAGGCCTATTAGGGTTATGCACTCCTAAATGCCCTTACTTACGGTAGCTTATTTCTATTCAGCCATAAGAAAACTAGGCCTACTTCAGCGTGAGAGAAAGTGTCAGGAATGAGTGTCCACCTCAGAGAATTTACTTCAAGAGGAGAGAGAAGGATCAGGAGAGGGGACATACGTGAGCCCACTTTGCCAAAAGTAGGTGCTTGTCGCTTGTCGAAATGTATGTCTCTGCAGGTAATAGTACAGGACAGCAGTGATCATAGTTGAGTAAACTGATGACCAATGATGATCACTTGCGAAAAGTGCCTGCTTTTGGTGGAGCGGCTCACATAGGCTATGTGACCCGTCACAGCAAAACCAGTCTGAAGTCGTGCAAGATATGAACCAGGTTGAACAAAGTCCATCTCTGATATTATCCAATAACATGTTTGCTCTAGGATTTAGGAGGAAAGTGTTAAGAGCCATATTCTGAGAGAATGGGACACTTCTGGAGTGACCCCCCCTAGAATTCCTTGATTTTTGGCCCACAGGTACCTATAGTGAAGATTCAGCGTGAGAGAAAGTGTCAGGAATGAGTGTCCACCTCAGAGAATTTACTTGAAGAGGAGAGAGAAGGATCAGGAGAGGGGACATACGGGATAGCCCACTTTGCCAAAAGTAGGTGCTTGTCGCTTGTCGAAATGTATGTCTCTGCAGGTAATAGTACAGGACAGCAGTGATAATAGTTGAGTAAACTGATGACCAATGATGATCACTTGCGAAAAGTGCCTGCTTTTGGTGGAGCGGCTCACATGTGACCCGTCACAGTAAAACCAGTCTGAAGTCGTGCAAGATATGAACCAGGTTGAACAAAGTCCATCTCTGATATTATCCAATAACATGTTTGCTCTAGGATTTAGGAGGAAAGTGTTAACTGTCTGTCAATGGGTCAGAAAACCATAAAGTGTTTTCAAAGTGTTAATGCCAGAAAACATTAGACCTTCTAAACAGTGAATAGAAGCAGGTCATAAAACAAGGCCTACAGATCATTACCATTCCTGTGATTGATAATAATGATTAGTACTAAATATCAATACAAACTATAGGCTCTGAAAAATGTGCACAACTCAGTTTAAAAGAGTGTGCTCTAGTTTTTTGTCCCACTCCCACTCGGCCTATATGCTGGCCTAAATCTAACAAAACGGAATGGGAATGTCAATTGAGGATCAATTGGTTGTTTTGAAATGAAAAACTGTGTATTCATCTACCGGATACCATGATATCATGCTCCAAAAAGTCATGGGGTGGCAGAGGTGATGATCATTCTTCAAAGAATCATGACACATTGGCTGATATTCTTAAAAGCTAGCAAACGCTTTTACTTCAAGTTTTGCCGGGAAGTTTTGCTGTACATTTACACTGGACTTCGCTGTGCAAATCTTAAGTATATAAGCATTGCTAACTTTTATGAATACTGGCCATTGACCCTAAGGACTGCATATTAGTTCGTCACACCACTGGCAGATGGCAGCACTACTGCTCACATTGTCTCCCCTTGCCCTTTACCTTACCACCCACATGGACATCACATTTGTTGAACATTAAAAGAGAGATCATTTAAGGGCAGTTTTAAGCTTCTCATTCTAAAAGCCCTCGACAAAAATAGCAACTAGATCTGATACAAACCCCCATCCTCCCACAGCAGGGCTTTGGTCTCCTTCTTCATACACTAAGAGGAGCGAGGTAAAAACCCCTGCTGTGGGAGGATGACAAACCCCCAGGGGATGTGCGAAGGCCAAAATTTGGTCAGGATTTCGGAGGGCAAACTGTGAACAACCCATTTACTTTGAACTAAACTCCGAATAGTTCTGACCACCAAAAGTGTGAAAAGTCAATGGTCACTCTTACCAACACAATAATTACCACTTAACATCAAATGAAATGGTCCATGGACCATGTGCTCACTGGGTTGGACATAATAGTCTAATGACAGAGGGAGGTACACATCAGTTATGAGCAATCTGAGTAAAGTCATTCCCAGAAAAGACTTTGATGATTTTTGGGTTATGCCACCTGGCGGCCATATTGGATGTCCGATCGGGCCGAAACTTCACATGCACATAAAGGTCATCTGCAGGGGACCACATAGCACATTGGAGCGCTTTGGGTCAAGTCGTTCCTGAGTTACAGCACTTTGATGATTTTCGGGTTACGCCACCTGGCGGCCATATTGGATGTCCGATCGGGCCGAAACTTCACATGCACATAAAGGTCATCTGCAGGGGACCACATAGCACATTGGAGCGCTTTGGGTCAAGTCGTTCCTGAGTTACAGCACTTTGATGATTTTCGGGTTACGCCACCTGGCGGCCATATTGGATGTCCGATCGGGCCGAAACTTCACATGGACATAAAGGTCATCTGCAGGGGGCCACATAGCACATTGGAGCGCTTTGGGTTAAGGCGTTCCTGAGTTACAGCACTTTGATGATTTTTGGGTTACGCCACCTGGTGGCCATGTTTGAAGTCAAATCAGGCCGAAATTTGACATGCATGTAAAGGTCATCTAGATGGAGGTAAATATCAAATTTGAGCACTCTGCGTCAAGCCGTTCCTGAGTAATAGCACTTACTTGATTTTCAGGTTACGCCACCTGGCGGCCATATTGGATGTCCAATCGGGCCGAAACTTGGTATTTTTTAAGGTACCCCTCCAATGCATGTTTATGCAAGATATGAAGTTGCTCGGTGAAATAATGACAAACTGTGGCAGGTTCGTCACTTTTGTCGAACTTTGACCTCTGTGACCTTGAAAAGTAGGTCAAATCAAAAACCCGTTATATATGTTATGTATCCTTATTAGCTACACCTATGATAAAAATTTGGAGATGATCTAGTCATTAGTTCAGGAGTTATTGCACTTTTTGTGTTTTTGGTTTCCGCCACCTGGTGGCCAAACTGAGAGTCGAATCGGACCGAAACTTGGTGTCGTGGGTCATCTGACCTAGGGGTATATATGTACCAAGTTTCAGATCAATAGCTCTAGCGGTTACGAAACGTGCCCTGCTAACGGACCACGCCGGACGACGGACGACGACGACGGACGACGGACGCTGCACCATCGTAATAGCTCACCCCAGTGAGCTAAAAATGTCAACTGAGGTCAAGGAACAACTGTTGACTTTGTAAAACTAAAAGCAAGCATAATACATGTAATACTAGCAGGAAAAATGTCATGAATGTTGTCTTCAGGATCCATAATTCATAACATACTTAATGATATTAGGCCCTAATGATATTTATCTTTTGTTTTGGACAAAAGATAAGTGTCACACTTATAAGTGTCACACTTATAAGTGTCACACTTTGAATATGGGCCCAGTGATTCTGCTGGGTTCACTAGTGATTTTAATATCCAGATAGTAGGACATTGCATCCCGTTATACCCTGGGTAGGCCCCTACATGCCCTATGAGTACTGGCACCATTTGACTCAATGCCGCACTGACCCCACCAACCAGGCTACCTGACCCAGAAATGAGATAGAAGGGTCTACCCATCAATCAGCACTATGATTTAGGCTACCCTTGCCTTGGAGGAATTATACTGAGTCAGTATAATTCCTCCAAGGGCTACCGGCCGGTACCGTACTACAAGTTGGCTACATAGTTTCATCAACGCGTATTTTCACTATACGATTCCGAAAGTTGGCTAGGCCTACATGTAAATGCAGGACATAGGAGCCCAGACCGCCTTGGACTGACCAGGGCCGTATTTAAAGGGGGCGAGAGGGGGGCAGTTGCCCCCCCTGAGCCAACCAAAAAACGTGATTTTCATGCGGATTTTGGGCAAAAAACGGCAAAAAGAGGTCTTCTGCCCCCCTGAGAGGCTTCCGCTGCCCCCCCCCCCCTGATACGGCCCTGCTGACACGGATAGTGGGATATGCCTAGGCCTACATCCCACCTTGGAGGAATTAGTATAATTCCTCCAAGATCCCACCCTACACACACAACTCTCACTACCGGTAGGCCTACTCCTTGCATGAGTACTGTAGTAAACCGTGCATGGCCATGGATATGGCCCATGGGTCAGGGAGGTTGGAGGCATGCTCATCCCCATTGCCACCTAAAATGGTTTGAACAGCAGAATTTTTAAGCGGAGCGTCCCTACTTACATCAGTAACAAAGCAAAGACTTCAGAGTTGTCCATTCATAAATATCCACAGAACAAACACTAAAATCCTCAGCAGCTAGGCCTACTCAGTATCGTATCTCCTCTGTCATGTCTGTCCTCTTTTGCAATGAATGATGCTCGCGGCACGTGCAATGAGTGACTTCGCGGCCGGCGACGCGAGAGACATCTGCACCAAGATCATCGAACTGAGTTACAAAATCATTGTGAGGATGATATTTCGCTACAAAACACAATTCTGGCATGAAGGATTAGGCCTAGGTCTAAACGCTTAGGGCCTTCGATACGGTACTACCTATATCATGATATCGATATCCGATTTATTTATTGCCATCTCTTATTTGTACCGTCATATAGGCCTAGGCCTAGGCCTATATCACGGCACAAATCGCCACGGCCTTCTAGCAGACGACGTGCAGACTAATTCTTCCCCCTGCTAACGCTCCTCAATACGTAGCGGAGGGTTTCGAGCATTCGGAACGACCTGAGGCGAACTGCTTATCTGCCACTGGACGGCACATTTCACCTCGGACACAAGTGCAAGGCAGCCATATTGTTTATCAACAAACCCACGTGACCGACCGTGGGACTATTTTGGCAGAATTTTGGCCTGTTAAGGTGTTCAAACTTATTTGCTGGATAACTTGAGGGATATTATTTATAAACTTACCGGTATCTCATCCAATCTGCCAATTATTGGTCAATAACGCAACGTTTTGTGTGACCTATTTCGTTCATGCGCAGGGTGTGATGAGGCGAACCGCATTTGAACTCAAACTCGTCCCCAGTGGGTTTACGTTCCTACAACACCACTGGAAAGGGCTGACGACTTCAGCAATACTGCGCATGCGCAATCGACTAATTTTGAGGAGAATCACGCCGAGGCCGCGATGATGTTCGCAACAAACCATGCTAACTATTCGTTTGAAATTGCTCTAATACTCAAACAACTTCGTGTTTTGGAATCTTCTGGTCGTCCATGTCGTCTGCTGGTGTGTCAGTGCCATTGCTTGCCGCCAGTTTGCCTGATCACGTGGTGCAAACTTACACGGGTGACACCCAACAGCGTTCGTGAATAAGGCTTTATTGAGCATGCGCGACGGTCGCTGAGAAATTTACTCCGGGGAGGCCCAGGCAAGTAAACGAACACGCTAATTTAGTACCACCATCTGTCGATAGGTGGAGGTATTGAATCAAAATGGCGGCCACCTTACTGAGACCTGCGAGCCGGTGTCGAAATTTTGAGGTTTTGACCGTGCATACTCTGATATGAAATCATGAATTTGTGTATACGTTAACGGTGGTTGATTGCCGATACCAGTCTGTACAATACTTCGCTGTAGGCCTAGGCCTAGTTCCTGAATGTGAAATTTTGCTGACAACCACCACACACCAGACCCCCCCCTCCTCGATATAGCCTACCCTTACCAGCTAGGACTTTTCGCCCGATCGGGAAAAACATCCTGATCAGGCTGTTTGTCCCAAACAAGCTGTTTTCACACCACCTGATCTGTCAGAACCATCCTGATTGGGAGGTGGAGAATTTTCTTTTCTATTTGCGCAAAATACTGTGCATTTGCGCATGCTGAGTGCATAGGCCTAAGTCTTGGTGAAGATGGCAGATTATGTATAAAAAATGCTGTTTCAAACAAAATTTTTGTTCTCAAGTTCAGAATTGAAAATTAACAAACTAAGCAAGGGATCATGCTCAATTTGATATATATTTAATTGTTATTGAAATATTAACAAATTCCAACATTAAAATCATCGGGATGGGATTGGATTGTAAAGATATGAAAGAAATGGCCAGCTGATTTAGCAGACATCAACCATCATGGCAGCAGGAAGTGACCGTCACTGAGCATGCTCAGTGTACTCCCTGGGCATCAAAACAGCTTGATCAGGCTGTAACATCCAGAATCGGATGTTTTTCTCGATCGGGCGAAAAGTCCTAGCTGCTTACGAAAATGTACCAAGTGTAAATGACATTACCACGTGGTAATGGGCGAAATTTACACCAAAAATGTGTAAAAGTACACATTTTTGGTGTAAAATTCGCCCATTAGGCCTACCACGTGGTAATGTCATTTACACGTGGTACATTTTCGTAAGGATCCCCACCCAGTCCCAGACCAGCCCAGCCCAGGTTGCAGGTTGAGGTCGGATGCACGCGCACGCGCACACACACAGCCTCGGCCTACACAACAGTGGCAGTGCAACACAACAAAATATGCTGCATGCACAGTAGGCCTCATGATGATGCAACAACAACAACATGGCTTCTGCCTTGGGCCATGATATAGGGCGCCTTGGGCCATGATATAGGGCCAATAGGCCTAATAGCCTAGGCTACATCATACATGTAGGCCTAGCGCTAGGTAGGCTATGCTATATGTGGACACCAGTCAGTGGCAATTATTGCGCAATGCAAGTTAAGTTTTGAGTTTTGTGTTGCATCAGAAAATGAGAATGGTGAATGGAGGAGATAGGCCGAGTTGATCGGCCTATGTGGAAACATTATAAAAAAAAGTGTTCTGCAGGCAACAAAATTAGACCTTCATCTAAAATTGAATGTTAAAGTTATTTAGCCAACTGATGCTGTGTATATTTCTCACTTGCAATCTTCTCATCTTTCTTACATCCAGAGGTTATCACAGCAGGTGATCCAACAAGTCCGACATCGTTCCCGTCTCCCCCTCAACACAGTCATCTTATTTGTACCGCAGCAAGAAGCATGGATTGTAGAGAGAATGGGAAGATTTCAACGAACCCTGGAGCCGGTATGTTGTCACCAGATGAGGAACAAACCTAGGGCCTATTGAAGTCATCTGATTCTGGGCTTGAAATAAAAAAATGTGTCTTCTGCAGGCAACAAAATTACCTCTAAAATTGAATGTTTTAGTGATTTAGCCAAATGATGCTGTGTAAATTTTCGCATCCATCCATCAACTTATTAGAAACAGAACCAGAAATCATGAAATATTACGAAGTACCTGGTATTGCTGAGGGTGTCATCAAGAAGCCCCTTTTCATATTCCAAAAGTGTGACATTTCCTGGATAGTTTCCTGTCCAACTTTATAATGGCTGTATACTTGTTATTTTAGGGTCTCAATTTCCTACTTCCTATCTTAGACAGTGTAAAATATGTCCAGAGTCTGAAGGAAATAGCCATAGATATTCCACAACAAAGTGCTATTACAATAGGTAAAGTGATATTCCAGATTCCACAGATATTTCCAAATTGCTATTGTATTCTGAATTCAGAATAAATTCTATTGCCAACATTTTTTATCATTGATGGTTGAGATACTGTACCGTACTTGCCTGCTACATGTAAATGTGTTTACACTTTCCTTTCAGATAATGTCACGTTAAACCTTGATGGAGTGTTGTATCTCAAAGTATTTGACCCATACAAGGTAAGGTGTTTGCCTTTGATTCAAATCTAGTCTCTTACATAATCTCTTACATTAATCTGATACATGTATTTGCCATTCAGGCTTTGTATCTGTATTGCAGGCTAGTTATGGAGTAGAAGACCCTGAATATGCGATCACTCAGCTCGCGCAGACGACGTTACGATCTGAAATTGGAAAAATTCTGCTGGACACAGTATTCAGGGAAAGAGACTCACTGAACATAGCCATCGTTGGTGAGTAAATGTGGCCGTCGCTGGAATTTCAACTCAGTTGTCATTTCTCTCACAACTCACTACGTCGTGACGTTCGCAGCTGATTAAATCAACAGAGAGTAAATCCCAGTATGGCTCACCTGTTGAACTGTTCACCTGCCCCCCAGGACAAGCAACCATATGGTGGACTTCTTCCCATGGCGAGTTCATCCGCTTGCAAACAGTAAGTGTTGTAACGACTGTGTTTAATTCCTTCTTTCAGATGTCATCAATAAAGCAGCGGAATCTTGGGGTATTCGCTGCATGAGATATGAAATCCGTAAGTATAAGAATCAATGGTATCTCCCCTTCCTACCCAAGATATGATGCAAATGATTCCTGTTTTGTTTCAAGACACCAACAGCCAGTTACGTCTAACACCAGTAACAAGTGGATATAGCAGCTAAGACATGTAAGGTATTATCCTTCAGGTGATATCAAGTTACCCAGCCGAGTCCAAGAAGCTATGCAGATGCAAGTGGAAGCAGAGAGGAAGAAAAGGGCCAGTATCTTAGAGTCTGAAGGTCAGTTGGGGGTGTTCTCGCAAGACTGTGTGGGTGTTGGTGGAAATTTGCAGGTGTCAGATGTTGGCAGTCATGTACATTTTGTAAATTCTTCTTCTATTCCAGCCAAATTCAAACTTTTACTGACAGTGACTTGTACATGTTGTAGATGGAATTCCTGGTTACCTGACGACTGCAATCTACATAGTTTTATCTACTCACCTGTCTGATTGGAAAGAAGCCACATCTGGGAACAAATCATGTCGTAGATGTTCGTGTCATGAGCTGAGTGCTGTTTTTTTCAGGGGTACGAGAATCAGATATTAATATAGCAGAGGGTAAGAAACAAGCCAAGATTCTTGCATCTGAGGGATGGCAGATGGAACAAGTCAACACAGCTTCGGGTAAGTCGATAATATCAATGAATAAGGAACTTGGTTATCTCCTGCTGCATTTTGTATAAGACCACCTCACAGGACTCTGAAACAGTGAATCTGGTC
Organism: Notospermus geniculatus; assembly: GCA_002633025.1. Lineage (NCBI taxonomy): Eukaryota > Metazoa > Nemertea > Pilidiophora > Heteronemertea > Lineidae > Notospermus > Notospermus geniculatus. Next base: position 10,687 of record NMRB01000244.1, on the reverse strand, counting down.
TCGGCTCTGAAGTCCACACTATCCTGTTGTTCTTCAGGTGAAGCAGAAGCCTTGAAGAGGGTAGCAGCAGCGAGGGCCGAGGCGATTGTGAGGATTGCTGAGGCCATTGGGAAAAAGGTAGGCAGAGTATTCATTCCATGCTGTTAGTGTTATCTGACTCTTCTCCTTCTTCAATTGTTTTCCTGGGAATTAATACTTTCATTTTCTTCACCTGATAGTGTCAAATTACATTACCGGTAGCTGAGGATGTTCTGTTTTGTAAACTATTACCAACAGATCTCTGAAGCTTTACTTTGCAAGGAATAAAGTTGATGCCATCCAAGCAGCATAAAAATGAAAGCATTGAAGTGTCTGATAGTGTCTCCAGCTGATGAAGAAAATGTGTCCTGTGTTTCTTTTCAGAATGGACAGAATGCTGTCAGTCTGCGAATTGCAGAGGAATACATCCAGGCATTTGGGAACATCGCTAAAGAAGGCAACACAGTGCTATTACCGACCAATACAGGGGATGTTAGTTCTATGGTTTCTCAGGTAAGTCCCATTGTGTAGGGTAGGTCTGAATTGCTTGTCAGGTGTTCCCCCACTTCTCAGAGCAGTTTTCTTGACAGGATCCATCAGGATATCGTATGTTTACATCCACAGTCAGCAGAGACACACAGGGCCAGTTTCATTGCAGGAAAGCATCCGTGAGCCAAACTTATTTTGAACTATTTCTAACTGGTTCAGTTCTGTTATTTCAGGCTATGGCCATCTATAACACCGTGAAGACAAATACACACAAAGAACCCTCCCCATCATCAAACAAACCCGACAGCGATTCAAGCTCGTCAACAAGTGAGCTGCCTGCTAAAGAAAGTCTAGAATGATGATGGCACTTCTAGGATGATCTACTGAACTATTTTGCAAAATATGACTTTGTTACCAATGAAAGTTTCTATCAAAACCTTGTCATTATGTTTCATCAATCATAATCATCAAAATGCCTTGTTGTCCACTCATCTCACTAAAGTCATTGGTGCCTGTAATGTGTTGAGAGAGAACTGCCGATGTTCAACTCATTTTCAAGGTGAGCTTCACACTTAAGCTAGGAATCCACCATAGATTTTCAACCTGATTTGCTTTGCGACTTGCTTTGCAACTGGGTACTCGATTGCCGTTGTGGATTCACTCATAGATGTGATTTCCACCAATGGTGAAGATGTGGTCAATTTCAGTCGGCAATCGGTCGGTGACCGGAATCAGTTCCTTGCGGTCGTATTCAATCGCAGGTAGCAGGTTGCAAAGCAAGTCGCAATGCAGAAAATCAGCAGTGGATTCCTAGGTTGGGATTATTGGCAACACTAGAGGATGACATTTTATCAATCAGGTTTGTTTGTAAACCAAGTGCAGTAATGATGTTTGTGATATAGTATTATTATCTAACTGATTATGTACCTGTGGTTGATCTGCTTGTGTCACAATGGGCATGAATAAACAGAAACTGAAGATGGAAAATGTGGTTCTGATTTAATGGTAATGTGCCTGTCTTATGTGGATTCTTTCCCTCTCTTCATGTTCTTGTGAATGAATTATGTTGAAGGATTCATCTACCGTACAGTAATTATCCGTATTTTCCTGACTATAGGGCGCACCCCCAATTAAATCCACACATAAGGCGCACCTCCCTATAAGGCGCAGTCCTGTCAGTGAATGCGTCAGTGCATATTATACACATACAATGCATGGCTTCTCAGTGTGCATTGACCCAACAACAGCCAGGACAATTACAGGGTCTGATTGCCTTGTTTGAACCCATTGACATCTGCAATTCTGCTGTTGGTACTGGTGGATCTGGTTGTATGATTTCTTAGCTTGTTGTGACAAATTAGGCCTAACTGAAACTTCATCAGTTCACAGTTCACTGCATCATCTGTCAACCAGCACTGTGACAATAACTTTGGCTTGCATGCATCCATGCATGCTTGAATGCTTGGGTTCGTCAGTGTCTTGACACTTCTGATCAAATTGTCAGACTGGATCCGCAGATAAGGCGCACCACCCTATAAGGCGCACCCCCAATTTTAGACCCTTCTTCAAGGAAAAAGGCTGCGCCTTATAGTCCGAAAAATACGGGTATATGTCTTGTATCTTTTCTCTGCTTTGGTTCACACTCAGAAACAAACTTTATCCCCCAAACACACACACCATGACACATTTCACACTCAGACGTAAGCTACGTCTACACGAGAGACTGATTTGTCTCGGGTCAACTTTGTTTTGAGACAAAATAACCCGAGACAAGTAACGGAACGTCTACACGGATGCATGACGTGACGGTGTTCTCAACACTACGCGCCATGTGACGTCCATTCCATTACGTCATTCAACCAATATAGGCCTTTGTCCTGAGACAGACAGGCGAACGCGTCTACACGACAACTGTCTCGAGACAACTTTGTCTCGGGCTATCTTAACCCCCCTACCCTACTGGGGTCAAACTAACCCGAGACAAAGCTGACCCGAGACAACTTAGCTCGAGACAAGGCCCCGTGTAGACGGTTAACTGGGGTTAAAATGCTCCGTGTAGACGAAGCTATACATGTATACCTCCTCCCCCCTCCCCCACATGATGCCTCTGCTTACATCACACTCAGAAACTACATGTACCGTTGCCCCACCCAACAAACACAGTGTGATTCCTCAGTTCACAATCAGAAACTTACCTCTTCTCAAACATGATGCCTCTCTTCACACTGATAAACCTACCTGTAGGCCATCTCTGTAGCATGAAAACCACACATCTCGTCCAAATTCATCTGCCCGCATTTGGACTTGTATTTTGCTATGTTGACCATCCTGAGAACATCAGGGGTTCTTAGTGCTCGCTCCCTTCGTCACCGCACACACGCAGTGACGAAGGTAGCAAGCAGTAAGAACGCCTGATATTTATATCAGGATGATGTTGACTGCTGATTTCACTTCTGTGACAGTGCGATATGAATTATTAAATTGCAGGCCAAAAAAAAGGTCTTGAGCTATATTCCAAGGTGTACACATCCAGTAACCTATCCTTAGTGAAATGACTCAGATATGTGGATGAGCCTATACTCACCTAATCTACAATTTCCTTTGGTACCATCACCTGTGAAGCCAGCCTTGCATTCACAGCTGTAAGTCCCTGGTTTGTTTGTGCAAATGGCATTTGGGTCACAGTTGTTGGTGGTGCTACATTCATCTATGTCATTGCAGTTTCCTTGGGTACCATCACCCGTGAAACCAGCCTTGCATTCACAGCTGTAAGTCCCTGCTTTGTTCTTGCAGACAGCATTTGGGTCACAGTTGGTGCTACATTGATCGTTGCTGTTGCAGTTTCCTTTGGTACCATCACCTGTGAAGCCAGCCTTGCAATCACAGCTGTAAGTCCCTGGTTTGTTGGTGCAAATGGCATTAGGGTCGCAGTTGTTGGTCGTGGTGGTGCTACATTCATCTATGTCATTGCAGTTTCCTTTAGTACCATCACCTGTGAAACCAGCCTTACATTCACAGCTGTAAGTCCCCGGTTTGTTGGTGCAGATGGCATTTGGGTCACAGTTGTTGGCGGTGTTACATTCATCTATGTCATTGCAGTTTCCTTTGGTACCATCACCCGTGAAGCCAGCCTTACATTCACAGATGTAAGTCCCTGCTTTGTTCTTGCAGACAGCATTTGGGTCACAGTTGTTGGTGCTACATTGATCATTGCTGTTGCAGTTTCCTTTGGTACCGTCACCTGTGAAGCCAGCCTTGCAATCGCAACTGTAAGTCCCTGGTTTGTTGGTGCAAATGGCATTAGGGTCGCAGTTGTTGGTGGTGCTACATTCATCTATGTCATTGCAGTTTCCTTTGGTACCATCACCTGTGAAGCCAGCCTTGCATTCACAGCTGTAAGTCCCTGGTTTGTTGGTGCAGACAGCATTCAGATCACAGTTGTGGGTGGTGCTACATTCATCTATGTCATTGCAGTTTCCTTTAGTACCATCACCTGTGAAGCCAGCCTTGCATGCACAGCTGTAAGTCCCCGGTTTGTTGGTGCAAACAGCATTAGGGTCACAGGTGTGGGTGGTGCTACATTCATCTATGTCATTGCAGTTTCCTTTAGTACCATCACCAGTGAAGCCAGCCTTGCATGCACAGCTGTAAGTCCCCGGTTTGTTGGTGCAAACAGCATTAGGGTCACAGCTGTGGGTGGTGCTACATTCATCTATGTCATTGCAGTTTCCTTTGGTACCATCACCAGTGAAGCCAGCCTTGCATGCACAGCTGTAAGTCCCTATTTTGTTTGTGCAAACAGCATTTGGATCACAAACTTGGGTCGCACTCACACATTCGTCACTTTCTGTAATGTAAAATGAAATGAACGCTCAGAACGCTCTTCTGATAGGCTCAAACAGCAGTGCCACATCATCCAATCACATCCTTGGATATAGCGCAACTTGAGCATTGATTGCAAGCGAATCGGAGCCGTCAGCGGCGCTTATCGCCAATAGACGGCAGCAAGGTTCTAACATGGAAAATCTCTTGATTGGTGCTCAGTCAACCATGAATGGCTCCGCTATAGGCATTGAATTGGACCGTAGTGACACCTATTGGTCAACTGACTGACAGCTCGTTTTGTGATGAGGATATTCCCTCGTGATCAGCAGTGATGTCTATTACTGTAAACATTTTAATGGCCTCCCAATCATACAAAGTGGTTTTATGTGGGGTGACGTCATCAGCTGAATGATTTAATGTCAACACGTTTCAAGGTTACCGGTACGTTCACATGTTTAACTATGACAATCTATTTTTGTCGGATGGATTAATTGTGTGTTGAGTGAATGAAACATTTTCATTTCGAATGAGTGTTGCGCTTTCACGCATCAGTTGATTGACGTTTTATGATTCTTGACATTTGATTTATTGTTTTCCCTTTCCCTGACAATCATACTGTTATGACATCAGCAGTTCCCTTATGATAGTGCCCGCTTTCATGTTTGGCGGACACTCAAAAACAGGGAGACATGTAGATCAGTGCCTCCCTCATTGTCACGTTGCCGTTTAATCCTTCAGTCTTTTGTTGAAGACATTGCCAAACGGGGGGAGGGGGGATCAGTAAAAATATTACACCAGCTTATCAACAAGACGGATTCGGGCTTTTCCATTACATTCCAACCTCGGACATAATGCTGGGACAGTCCTCTTGCTAGTTTTTTGTTTATGGCCGACAAAAACAATTACCTTTACACATGTAATGATAGTATCCTTCACATCTCTTGACACTCCATTCCCAATAATCTTGTATATGATTGTACCTGAGCCGAAAGCACTTCCTGTTTTTGCCGCCTCCACTACTAAAACTAATGTGCTTCCAGATAAAATCGTACGGTGACTTATCAGTCCATTTCAGACTCTTTGGGTCTCTCGTCCATTCTGGATCTTCAAGTCCGATCCAAACCCTCTCGTAGAGAGAGTCACACCTGCAAAATCAACGGAATTCACACTCAAAAAATAATAGAATAAAACAAAGCTAATTCTACGAGGTGTTAAGTGTTCACCATCTTCACAGCCAAGAGCTTTGCCAATGACGTCACGCTTCACGTGACTGGGGTAATACGGACGGACAGACAGACAGAGTCGATCGATCGCCATCACAATCATCTGTTTCACAAAGCAGGCCGTATAAAAACAACATTACGGATAGGTCGATGTCTCATGTCAATGGCCGTCAAGTTATAGAACTAGTCGGCTAAGGAACAGTTCAAGGTTTCTTGCGTTTTGTTGCTGGACAGGCGATAATTACCCTTCGATCCAAGAAGTAAGGAAGTTTAGTTCTGCCTCGCTATGGATACTGGCCAGTTGTCCACCCTTTTGAGTACACGAGTCCTTGGCCTGGTGGAATTTCCTTAGTTCTCTAACATACAGAAAGAATGGACCAGCTCCGTTCCCACTCTGTTGCCATCCACTGTGACAGGCAGACATTACACCTGTGATGGGTACAATGATGAAAGTAGTGATTTCCGGTGTGTTAGGAATCTAAGTCCCCCTGGAATCAATGTCCGGTTATATTGTTCAACGAGGGATGCTAAGCTAGGAATCCATGACCAATACAGGCCTAACATTCAGTTGCAGACCATAACTCGGACTTGCATTTCTAGGACTGCCATTCCTTCCACACGGGAGGGAGGCCATACAGCGCTCATTTCAGCTGAGAGTTTGAACCTTTGTCATCACGGTCATTGACACGGTGCTTTTTTACCGGAATCATGGTTCGATGGTTCTGATATCTGTTGATGGAATGAGGCAAGAGTGTGACAGTTTATAGCCCTTGTTACACTACATAAAAAACCCGTGTCGAACCCGGTTTTTTTTCTGTCCACACCTGTTAAAAACGCGGTGTAATAATCCCCTCCGAGCTCGAACGGTTTTTGGAGGGCTTAATTTAGGTCCCCGTCACAAAATTTAAGTAGTGTTGACAGGCACCGGGCCTCAGGAGGGATTTTTCACAGCCGGGCTAGACCCGGGTGTCAAAAAACCCGGGTATTTCTAGTGTAACCACGGCTTATGTTCCATCGGTCGATCAAACACGGCCAATGTTGCGTGAAGCAATTATCTATTCCGGACGATTATAGAAGCAGGATAAATTGAATTCTCAATCCGCATCAACTAAATTTAAATATTTTATGACCACTGACACAATTGATTCAGACCTATTTACTATTAATTTATTTTACTGTCGTTAAGCAACGAAATGATGGATTTGGGTGTCTCGCGGGTCTTAATGACAGTTACCGAGTCAATGAACGAAACGAGCCTTCATGGAGACACCGCTTTGGACGTTGTCTCTGTGCGTCAATGACAGGTGTAACGGTACAGAATGTCCCCCTGTAAAAAGTGTCCACTTCTATTGTTGAATGACGGAATAAGCGGCATGACTATAGAAAACCAATCACCAGAGATTAGAATGTAACAATAGGATCTTTTGTTCCTGGGACAGTTTTTCCTGGGGACATTCTTTCCCTTTACACCTGTGTAACGTTTTCGAGTGTTCCCCTCATCCCAGCAGTGTTTCCGTCGACATCGTAAAGATAGCTAAAGAGGCAATGATTTTCCTTGGGAAAAAACAGGGAAATCTGTCGCTCTCGGGTTCCCCATACATGCCGTGGCCGATATTCATAAAGCTATAGCAAATGCTTTTACTTCAAGTAATTTGTAGTACATTTCGATTGGATCTCGCTGTGCAAGTCTCAAGTAAAAGCATTTGCTAACATTATGAATACCAGCCAGAAGCACTGAGAAACGGGAACTTTACACCGATGTGGCAGGGATCATAGTCCCCTGGAAGCAAAGTCCGGGCCCTATGTACTGTCCGATCAACCTGCAGTTTTCCTTTGTGAAGGTTTATGTCACTAACCCTGACCAACACCTTTAACAGACCATGCGGACCTACATCCCTGCCAAACCGGCTACACAGTTTTAAAACACAACTGGAACGCCCAAAATTCAGAAATTGAAATGATAAAATGATTGACTTATCTGTTGTTGTGATGATCCCAGTATACAGTTAAGCGGGTGATCCACAGTTGCGATTTTGGCTTGAGACGTGGTTGCAATCGGAAGTCCTTATGTAATCGCAAGGGAACGCAAACCCGTCTCAAGCCAAAATCGCAACAGTGGATCACCCGCATTAAGGCCTGTATCCACTACAACGGTTTCCGGTGCGGTTTGCGGGGCGGGAGCGATTTTCACAGGCATTGGGATAATTAACACGCCATGTATTGTTAAACCATCGAAGGATTATCCAAAACCCTGTGAAAAAATCCCGGTGCGGCAAACCGCAGCGGTAACCCGGACTAGTGGATACAGGCCTTTAGGGTCAGTCAATGTTGGTGCAACACGAACACCGGTGTTGGGGCAATATTAACACCGACTGGGACAATATTAACTCCGTCTGGGACACTCANCTAGTCCAATCACACAACATATGATTCAAGTCCATGTGGTCATCAGTTCCGGTCATTGATGAAGGCGAACTGGGTCTTTAAAATATTGTGTAAATCGAATTTATAGTCGGTAAAACATTCCTATACATCACTCTACACATAGATATACAAAATAGGCTGCTCGTTGTAGACATTTCATGACATGAGGCAAGCTATTTCTCACAATCAACTGTACTAATTGCCACAGGAGTAATTCAGTTAGAACCTTCGGTACTATTTACAGAATAAAAAGTGATCACAATGATCGTTCAGGGCCTAGGACTCCCTCATATCGTCACCATTACTTTTCACATCAGATGATGTTGGCCTATAAATACTACCGGTAGTATTTCATCAATAGGAGCAGCCAGCAGCGCTTATCGCCAAAAGGTGGCAGCGAAGTTCCAGTGGATCAAAATACAAAAGAAACTTATTTTGATTGGTGCTCATTCGACCATGAATGAGTCCGCTGGGCATTGAATCGGGCCGTAGTGACACCTATTGTTCAACTGACTGATAGCTCGAAGTTTATATCGTTTCAAGCAGCCTAAACTGAACGCCACCAGGCCGACTGGCGTTGATGAGTAGGCCCTGCAGTTCAAGGAGTTGACGACTCCGTCGGCGACATTAAACACATCACCGCTAGGCGACGCCACTCGTCCGTGGGCTCCACCTTTCGTGTAACCTGGTTCCCTGGGCTCCGACAATGTAAAAAATAGCACTGACTATTCGTGAAGGAGCTCCGACATGAATAGCCTGGTTCCACTGGCCTCGACATTTGGAACCAGGCTACACGACGACACGAATCGACAGCCAGCGCCACCGTCGGACGCCCAGGGAACCAGGTTACCTTTCGTGGAGTAATCTAAACCGCGGAACAAACACCAAAGGTGGACCAGATTGCATCGGCGATAACACTGACTAAGACGGTCATCTCACTGACATGCGATTGGTGATCACTAGATACATGTACGGCCCTAGCTGCAGTACACATTGGTATAATTGCGCAGGTACAATCATAAAGTTACAAAATAATATGGCATAACTTTCATGAAGTCATCAATGCAGACATTATTATCCTCGCCTTCAGTCAGTTGACTGAACGGACCCAAAACTGACGTGACTGCCATCAACAGAATCCTCTCTTGACAGCTGAAAAGCCAACCTTGCTTCAGCGTAGTCATCCCCGCTCTCCTGGACAGGGTGTTTGATCTCTACCCCTATCTCCATAAATGTAGACTTAGCACCGAGTTCCCGCATCAACTGTGGGTCATCCAGCATGTCCATGGCCTGTTGTTTTGATGGCGTCTCCTGTAGGAAAAGGTCCACGTCCTTTTTCACCTTCGCCATTCCCTTCCGGCAGTCGTTGGATATGTCACGGATGGCGACGAACCTGAAGAAACAACGAGAACAATGTTGCTACAAAGGAGCTGATCGAGAACAGGGGACCAGTCTATGAAAGAGCGAGCTGGGGAGCGCTCTTTTTGAACGAAAGTCAAGCCAATTCTTCGGGTGCTGGCCTACCAACAGGTAGTTTTGGAGGACCTTAGACTGACCTACCTGGCCATGTATGTGATCCCTTGTCTTTTGAAAGGTATTGACTGCAGCACCTTCATGATGTCACAACCAGGGTCACTAGTGGCCTTCTCCATGTGATCAACGAATGCATCATTTTCAGACAGCTCCTGGATGGCTACCTCCATCCCCGCCCAAAATCTGTGCATATCGCGCATGGTCAGGTGGGATTTTTTCATCGCGTCAAGTGCCATACGAAGATATTCCTCTGCTTGAGCTACGTCACCGTGTTCCGACTTGGCGTCAGTGACCACCTTCTCCTGTTTTCTCTTGGTTTTATCCGCCTGTGTTTTTACCAAAGCGCGCACCTCTGCCCTGGAACTAGTTTCATCAACTGCTCGGCTCTTCTGCTTCACGTTTGAACTGAATGCTTTCTTGAATCCCCACATGACACGCGCAAACAAGGACGCATCACTGGCGGGTTTTAAGCTCTCAAATTCCGCTCTGGCAGTGTTTGCCCTCTCCTCAGCCTTTCGGTGCTCATCAGCACGGCGTCGTGCGGTTTCTTCTTCTTTTGCCAGTTTTTTCTTCTCTTCTTCCAGTTTATCTTCCAGGTGTTTACCCAGCTTAGATGTCGCCACGCGTTCTTTCGTCGTCTTATTCATGAACTCTCTCGACTTGCCCATTGTGGTATCTATCTCATTCAATCTCTCTCCCGACTCGTCCTTCATCTCTCCTGCCATCTTTCTAAGACTCTTTAGATTCGTCAGCGACTGTGGTAACAAACCTTCCTTCCAATATTGGAAGACGCCTAACAGCAACTCAAGAATCTTGCGACATTTTCTCTCCATGGTCACCAACGTCAGTGTGCAATGTTCTGTGAGAGGAACAACATCGTCGCTCACGAACTGATACAGCTCGTCTTGAAGTTCAAGCTTGTCTCCAGCCAGAAGCCGGATGTTGGTGAGGCGAATCTGCTTTGCAAAGTCCCACAGTCCAACCACGAAGTCTGGCACGTTGAAATCTGGAAGGATGACCTCGCTAGCTGCTATCTGGACCAGACGTGAAGGGGATAGGGGCGCCTTGTCTAAAGAATACTCCTCTGTCCCAATCATCAACGCCATTGGATTCTGGAACGATATGGAAGAATCCAATCGGTAACCGGGGACTTCATCGGTCCTGGGGGGGGGGGG
>NMRB01000243.1:485051-495983 GCA_002633025.1 Notospermus geniculatus | reverse complement strand
ATATTGGTAATGTATAAAATCCATCTGGTATAATAACATGTTTTCCTTGTTGAGAGTCATAAACAACATATCTATTATTACTTAGGTCTTCTGAAATATTATGAAATGTACAAGGTATTCCTGTGTAAGTAATTCTGATATTTTCTACATTTTCTACTTCCTCATCTAGCTGAATTGTTAAATCATTTGCATCTTGGCCAGGATAATCTTTTGAATCTATCATTAGTATTCTTTCCATTTATATTACGTAAATCTATGAAACTAGTACCTGGGAAGTGTGAATTTTACCTTGCGAAACGGATCAAGTCAGTTATGTTAGCATTAAACTCGGGCGCGTGCGAGGGAAGAATCTTCCTATATCTAGATCCTTTCATTTCCCTATTACTCAGGCATGATTAAAAACCGCAAAGCTCTGTCACATTACATGACTTCCGCATTCCATTAGGTCGAAGATAGGTGTTGCCAGACTTTTAAGCAGCGTTCGAGTGCGTCAAGGCCTGTATTCCTTCTTCGAGGAATTTTGCACAGAACCAGGGAGACGGGTATGTTAATTGGTGTTTTAATCAACTTACGTCGTTTTCCATGTATAACCGTTATTGCTAACAGCCACAGGCATACTGAAAGCTGTAAAGCGGTGACCGGTCGCATCATTGCTGGAAATGTCTCGAGTCGAGGATTGAAGATTCTCCTTCGTCTTGTTTATGTGTGGACAAGGTCTGAGTAGAATGATGTACGCTTGTCGCCAAATTCAGATTTTCAAGCAAGGCTTTAACTCAGAAATCAACCTCGACTGGAAGAATACAGATAGATCTCCTCGGCGTTTTAGAATGAGAGTAGCTAAGGCTACACCTGTTGAAAATACCCGTGTTTTTCCAGACCCGTGTCAAAACCGTGTGTACGAAATTCCCGGCGAGAGGTCACACCACTACATTGTAGCCCGGCGACAGTTGCGCTGCATGCACTGACTCTTCGGTCATTTCTGTATTGGCACAAATTGTTGGAGGCGCGAAAACGACGTCACTTAATTGCTGCGCCATCTGTCGCCATGCGAAGAACTAACGAAAACACGGGGATTTCGAAAAACACGGCGATTTCGAAAAACACGGCGAGGTTACATCCCGTGTAGAATTTTATGCACGGTATGAAGGCACACATGGCCGAGGACTGATCAAAATGGCGGAGCTAGCTACCAGAAAATGCAGAAACGTGGATTTGTTTGACGCTAAAAACTGGCCCCAAAGTGTTGTTCCAGGGCTTCCAGGAGTCATGAATTTTATATTTTTGTACATTTTTGTTATGTTATAGCCGCCTGTTACATGTTTTTCACAAAACTAATAAAATAATCAGATAATTACAATTATGTTTATTTGTATTTTCCGCCCTCCGGTCAAGGGTTTCCAGGAAAACCAAACGAATAAATTATTTTTATTTTCATTTTCCACCATCCTGTCAGGGTTTCCAGGGTAAAAATCCGTAAACCAACAAAATAAGTGTGGCCTGTTGACTATTAGTGAATCCTCAGCGCCCTCACTCTCCTCTAGTGTTGGGGGTATTGGGGAAAAAACCGGCACAGAGCCGGGAAACACAGAGGAGAGGAGGACACAAAACGGGAGGGGCGGGTGGGGCGCGAATTTCCAAGAACACCCACTCCAAGAATAAACGGCTGAGCACGGAAAGGTACGGGATCGCCGGACCCAGGCGCCGCCAGTGCACAAAAGACCCCGATTACACTATTCGTCGTGTGAGGGCGCTGAGGATGTTAGTGTATCCTCAGCGCCCTCACTCTCCTCTAGTGTTGGGAGTATTGGGGAAAAAACCGGCACAGAGCTGGAGTTCTAGAGGGGGAAACAATACATTTACCATTACCACCACCACAATTTCTCCCCATTTCCTCCCATTAACCCCATTACTCCCATTACTCCCCAAAACTCGCTCAAAACTTAATGCATGCCACCAACTTCACGTACAAACGTGGTACATTAATTACCGTGGCATGGCGGAGGCCGGGGGCCCTCTCCAGTCCGATCGCCTAACTTGTACCATAATGGCGGCTTCCAGATATCTAATATCGTTCGCCGCACTAAACTGATGTAAACCAATTTCCCCCAATCCGGGTTGTAGATAAATGAACCCTAACTTAATCTTGAAAAATGACCAGACTAGAAAGGACCCTCAACCTCCACCTCGCGCGGAAAAGATCCACTGGGGCGTCTAGAATCCCCTGAGGCGAAGGATGATGGTTCCTGTCAGAAAACGATTACTATTAAACAAACTTTAAACAGCGGCATCGTCAAAAGGGGTTAATAACCCCACTACACTATAAAACACACGGCTGACTCAAAAACCCTGGCACAAAACGCGTCCACTCATGCGAAATAACACGTGGACAAACACCTGTTGATAAGCACCCAACCCTGCAAGAACAAATGCCCCGTGAACAAAACGTAATTCCACCAATATGTTGCGCAATCCAAATTACTATTAAACAAACTTTAAACAGCGGCATCGTCAAAAGGGGTTAATAATCCCACTACACTATAAAACACACGGCTGACTCAAAAACCCTAGCACAAAACGCGTCAACTCATGCGAAATAACGCGTGGACAAACACCTGTTGATAAGCACCCAACCCTGCAAGAACAAATGCCCCGTGAACAAAACGTAATTCCACCAATATGTTGCGCAATCCAGCAGACTAACACCCATTTGCACTACAACCAAAACGTTGTATCGGCACCATGCGAAGCCAGAAAACACCCAATGCTTGCAGCTAATCTAATACCCATGTGCTCATAGGAGATCCTACACAAGAACACCCCACAGCCATGACTTTCCTGGCAAACCTTTGGCATATCAGGGGAATGTCCCAAACCACCAATATCACCACTCTAAAACTGTATTTACCCCATGGGATACTCACAGGAGTAAACCAATCAACATATCATATCTCTTTAGCCGGACACCTCCCACGGCACACCTCACAGGAGAAACCTGACTATTATCCCACAGCTCGAAAGCTGGACATATCCCACGGCAAACCCACAGGGGAGAGCCGGACAAATTATCCCACAGCTCGAAAGCCGGACATATCCCACGGCAATCCCCCAGGGGAGAGCCGGACAATCATCCCACAGCTCGAAAGCTGGACATATCCCACGGCAATCCCCCAGGGGAGAGCCGGACAATCATCCCACAGCTCGAAAGCTGGACATATCCCACGGCAATCCCCCAGGGGAGAGCCGGACAAGCACGAAGATCACGGAAAAGAAACCAAAACGCCAATAATCAGACCGATAAATCCAAAAAGGATTCCCGAAAACTCGCGGGAACAGGAGGAAAGCAAGGGACGACCGCACAGGTGGACGTCCAGTGCACAAAAGACCCCGATTACACTATTCGTCGTGTGAGGGCGCTGAGGATGCTATGAAATCCTACGTCACACCTCCTGCAATGGACGACTGATCAGACCAACAAAACATTGAGTCGGACGCTTTGCATCGGATCAGTGCACGCTGCGAAGAGCTTGCGATTGCGATGGGACTATCATCGCAAGTATATTTCCGACCGGCGATTATGGCAAGCCGTTTACTGAAAAACTTAGCTTTTATCAAAAATAGATGTTTTATTCATAACAACTTAGTCTTTTAAAAAAAACTAGGTTTTTATCGATAGAAACTAGATATTTTCAAAATGACTACATATAAGTTGTTATGGATAAAACTAAGTTTTTATGCACAAAAACTAAGTTTCTATGGAAATAACTTAGTCTTTTTAAAGAAACTAAGTTTCTATTGAAAGAAACTAAGTTATTTCGAAAAAGAATAAGTTATTCTTTAAAAAACCTAATTTCTATGGAAAAAAACTAAGTTTTTCAGTAAAAAACTTGGTTTTTGAATTACTGGACAAACGGCTTGCCATAGGCGATGCATGCACCGTGGCAAGGCACACTTGCGATGCCCACCTCCGCAAATGTTCGCAAAGTGCCGACCTAACTTTTGCCACACACTGCCTTCAATGCCATTTTCAAAACTTTTACATACTTCTCTGGCACTGATAAGTTTTCCGAACGAAATTCAGAAAAAAAACACTCACCTCTGCGATGTAAACCAAAAACGACGAAGATCGCAAAAACAAATATTTTCATTTTTTTGAAACGTCTTACAAATCGGCCACAACTGACATCGATAACGCTATAGTCTTTATTCCGTAACTTTTCTTCCATCTGCCATCCTCCACAAGGTGTGACAGTCTGATGTAATTTGATCGGCAGCTAATGGATACAGACAATACGACACTTAAATATTCAGAGATTAGTTCCGCTTCCGCTTCGATTAGTTCCGATTAGTTCCGCTTCAGAGATTAGTTCCGCTTCGTCGCAGCCAATTTCATTCATAAAATATGACCGTGATGAAAATATCGTGACCTCGACGCCAAACCCAAGCACACAGACAGGGAAGTTTTCCTGGTCCTGACATTTGTAGGTCTACTTTGATAAAACCTGATTTTAGTCACACTCGAAGTACGAGGTAAACATTACACCCGTGATTTCCGGCTGCAGACCCAGACAGTATGCACCAGGTGACTACGTATCCTTCCCCACCTTCATAAGACTGGTGTCCTGCCCAACCTATATATAGACAGTGGTAACACCGAGGGTGGACTGATACTATGTCGAAGCCTTACCTGACAAAATGGCCGCCATACTCTTGCTTCATCACTTGAGAAGTTCAACGCGATGTTATAGCGTGACTAACCCATGATCAGGAACGGTTACATGCTTCAACTCACTCTTTATGTGTAGCAACAGTCTCAATGCCTATAATTGGTAACTTAGATCATTCAAATATAGATAGATTTGAACGTTTTGTCGAGCATGCATTGACAAACGATCATGATCAACCTCGCCACCGTGAATTAGTGCTGTGGTATACGGTGTACATTGAATTAATGACCGTGTCTGTAAACCTGTAAACGAGGTTGCCTGAAGGTCAAAGGTTACGTCGGCCGCCACGAGATAGAAAAGCTAATGCATAGGAGGCCTACAGAGGCGCTTTAACGTTCTTGCGAAAGGGCCTGCCACACGAAGTACCTACATGTAGTTCTCAAAACGTCCTGCCCCGTCCTTAAAAAATCGTATGACGGGCTAGAATGTGTAACCCTTGGCAAAATAATGCCTCCATGCTCTGGAGCACCCTTCCCGTCCATGAAGTTCGTAAAAAGACTGTAAAAAGTTGCCATACTGGTTATAGCGTGACTAACCCGTCATCAGGAAAGGTTACATGCTTCAACTCATTCTTTTAGGTGTAGCAACAGTCTCAAAGGTAACTTAGATCATTCAAATATAGATAGATTTGAACGCTTTGTCGAGCATGCATTGACAAACGATCATGATCAACCTCGCCACCGTGAATTAGTGCTGTGGTATACGGTGTACATTGAATTAATGACCGTGTCTGTAAACCTGTAAACGAGGTTGCCTGAAGGTCAAAGGTTACGTCGGCCGCAACGAGATAGAAAAGCAAATGCATACAGAGGCACTTTAACGTTCTTGCGAAAGGGCCTGTCACACGAAGTACCTACATGTAGTTCTCAAAACGTCCTGCCCCGTCCTTAAAAAATCGTAAAACGGGCTAGAACGTGTAACCCTTGGCAAAATAATGCCTCGATGTTGTGGAGCACCCTTCCCGTCCATGAAGTTCGTAAAAAGACTGTAAAAAGTTGCCACTACGTCCACTCCGTTCGCAGATAGTTTGAGCCCGTTCGGCAAAATTTTAAAGAACGTACTGAGAACTAGCTCAGTATGATTTGGGGCATAACATTTTACGATGAATAATGCACACACACACACACACACCTTGGAGGAATTATACTGATATTCCTCCAAGCACACACACACTACCACTAACAAGGTACTAAAAAAAGTCTGAAATGAGTGCTTTGCGCCATTCGCTTGTTCGGTGGAGTACTTTCCGGTTTCCCCCCTCCCATGGGTGCCTCTTAATTACATTTCCGTTAATGCATACAAGTAGCAATAAATTTCAACATGTTTTTCTACAGCTAAATATTAACCAATAATCAATCTACAGCATGGGAGTGCTTTGTTTAATTTCAAAGCTTTATTTAACACCAATAGATAGTTTAGTGTAAGAAACATACACGAAGAAAAGACAAATTGCATGGTGTGAGAAAAGCCTATGGTGCCCAAAATGGGGTTCCCAAGGGTCACTTTTGCACCTTCGTCAAACAACAATTTAGGCCTATACTGTAAAGTATCGCTCAAAGAAGAATGGTAATTTGGCCTGTTGATTCAGGCCGAGTATAAACTTTGCCTTACAAGTAGCTGCGAGTAGACATGAGCGACACGCCCCTCCCTACCCCGTCGCCCTCCCAGCGAGATCTCGCGAAATTTGGGTAGGAGGGACCTACAACCCCGGCCCGAGCATAACGAATCTCTTGGTACGAGATTGCTCGACGGCAGCTGCAGCCGAGAATCCCACCAAGTGAGATGCGCAGGCGCGCGAGGACCGGGAACGAGGCTGCTCCCTACTTAAGCATTTATTCGGTCTAATTTGAATACGATGACTAAAGGGCACCGCACACGAGCGACAATTTTGACCGATTTGTCGGCCGACTTGGCTTCCGACCGCCAAAGCGACAAGATTTGGCGCTTCTGATTGGCTGATGTCTAGTCGCGCCACCAGTCTCGTAGGCGGTCGCCCAGATTTTGTCGCTCGTGTGCGGTGCCCTTAAAGGGCACCGCAGACTGGCGATTTTTCGAGCGATTTTCTAGGCGACCGCCCTTGCGACCACAGAGGCGACTGAACATATTTTTAGCTTTTTTGGTTTTTGTTGACTCGTTTGCGACAAATGCTTCTTTGGAAGATCAGTGATGTCGTGGATAACATCACTGGTCGACCTCAAAGGTAATTATTGCAGGCGACGTACTAGTCGCATCGGTAGTCGCCCCTATTTTAGTCGCCAGTGTGCGGAGCCCTTTAGGCACTAAATTTAAAAAAAACCCTGCTGCTATGAGAAAAACAAGAGATTCCGCGAGTTGTCCGATCGGCCTATTCAGGTGAATAATAGGCCCACGTGAAATAGGATTTTGTTCGTTAAGTCAGGGCAACGATAGGTGCCGTAAGTCAGTTGACCAATACACCCTTTCAGAAATACGGCGCTCAGTGTTCAGATATGACGTCTAAACTAAAGCTAGGAATCCACCATTGATTTTCAAGCTGATTTTGCGTTGCGACTTGCTTTGTAACTGGGCTCGATCGCCGCAGTAGATCGCTAGACCATCATTTCAGTACATTACAAATCTTGACGTCTCTGAAGTAAATAAAATGGACGCAGGTTTTTTCCGTCAGGCACTGGACCATGCAGTCGAAGAGCTCTGCGTTCCATAATGACCTTATGGTTGTGGCTGAATCTCACTCCAACGAACTGGCTCCTGTGCGTCGAGGTAAATATACTGGTGCAAACTGGATTCACTTGTTGGGTTACGTTCCCGAACATAGAATGTTTCTGACTCTGAAAGAAAGTACATAATACAAAGAATGCAGAATGAACGGTTCCCTCACTGTAAACTCTCCATTTGCCGCGATAACAGGGTTCTTTGGACCTGCTCAGCGTCCCCATACAAAATCATGCGAAGACATGATTTCAAGTCAATCAATGCCACGTGAAGAAATAATTTGTTTTGGCGTCAATCCTTTTTCCCAGCAAGGCCGCCATCAAATTCAAATTCAAATGAAGTTTATTGAAACCGCCATCATGCGGGCCGTAAATCAGTCTGGGAAAGAACGTTATGGGGAAAACAAAAGCCACTTCATGCTCTGACGGAAAAAAACGGATCTATAGCCGTTGGTTACACTACATAAAATCCCCGGTTTTTTTGCGGTCACACCTATGAATTGCCGGACTTCATGAAACCCTTGTCTGAAAAACACGGGTTTTTGGGACACGGCAAACTCGCCGTACTTTTTGAAATCCCCGTGTTTTCGTAAGTTCTTCGCACGGCTACAGGTGGCGCAGCCATTAAGTGACGTCGTTTTCGCGCCTCCCACAATGTGGGACTATACAGAAATGACCGAAGAGTCAGTGCATGCAGCGCAACTGTCGCCGGGCTACTTAACTACAATGTAGTGGTGTGACCTCTCGCCGGGCTTTTCGCACACACGGGTTTGACACGGGTCTGGAAAAACACGGGTATTTTTAACAGGTGTAACGTTAGCTTAAAGCCGTGGTTACACTACATAAAAATACCCGTGTTTTTCCAGACCCGTGTCAAACCCGTGTGTACGAAAATCCCGGCGAGAGGTCACACCACTACATTGGGTGAGGTCAAATCTCAGAGTTATGGAAAGTGTTAGCGTTAGTGTCAGTGTTAGTGTTAACCTGGATCGCAAAATCTGGGCTCGAAGTTAACACCAGGTTAACACTGAATTAATCCCTAGTTAACTCAGTGTTAACCTGGAGTATCGCAGTTGATTTGGCAATACATGTAGCCTACCTTTGGTGGGTAGGACTGAGGAGTCCTAGCTAGGCCTACCGGTAGGCCTAGGCCTATATCTGTATGTCCAACTTGCCTGTGCTGTGCTGCGGTAGGAGCTGAAAAGTATTCATAAGTTTTTCTAGGCCTAGACTATTCTTCAATTATCTGCTCAAGCTCTTCCTCCATTATTCGCACGTGTCTGTGGACTGGTTCCCCTGAAAAGGCAGGGCTTTTTTCATTTTCTTGGCGAAAACCAGCAGCTAGGCCTGCAGCTTAGGCCTATTGCTGGCAAGAACAACATACATGGCTGCGACGAATAACTAACTCTGACACTTGACCTCAAAAAGTGTTAACTCTTAGTTAACCTCTAGGGGTTAGTGTTATCATAATGCTTTCTGTAGTACATTTTGATCATTTGAAAGCCTAGTGCTCAGGTTAACTCCAGGATAACTCGGAGTTAACACTAACACTAAGTCTCAAAAGTGTTAACTCCTGTTTAACCCAGTGTTAACTCGGGAGTTTGATGAGAGGTCAAATTTCAGAGTTAACACTGGTGTTAGTGTTAGAGTTAGTGTTAACTCTGTTTTAACTCAGACATTTGACCTCACCCATTAGAGGTTCTCATCCGACTTTACACTTTAACCAACCCCGGTGTCTAAGCTGAAAACTCGGATGAGCTGTTCATTCATTGCTACATTCTGAGGATTTCAGACCAGTACCAAAAATATGTACATGTATATTTTTGCTGGTATGCAAAGTCTTAAGCAGTACCAGGAGGAGATTATCTAATGTCCTCCTGGTGGTACCATTTATACACTGGGTGGAGAGAGGCCAGTAAGACAAATGCCCAAATTCTCACGCCACAGTGGGATTCGAACCCGGTACCCTCCAACTGCTAGATGGAGACCCAAACCGCTACACCACCGTGGCTTCTTAAATATTCCTGGGGACATTAATTCATATTCCTCAACTTGTGCATACTTATATTCTATTCACATACATGTAAAAAGTGGTGACCTGCCTGGGGATTGAACCTTGTACATGTCAAATATTCCTAATTCTCCACTCTGACACTAATGACACCCGAGGGCCATACTTTGCCTTTGACACAGTTAAATAATTCTATATTTCGTTACTGATTTAGTGGTCCATCAATATTTAGCTTTTTTAATCAAAATTACAAATTTTATGTTGATTCATGTTGATAATACAAGATGCAATTATTTCAGTAGGTTGACTGCTGTTCATATTTTGCACTCCGCGCAGGTGTGGTTGATAGGACCATATACATGTAAATGTGCTATCTGACCTCAGTATCCTAAACTTATCCTAAACTGACGCACTTTAATACAAAATTTGGAATTCATGGAAAATGTAATCTGCCTCACGAATGAATGACCTAAATTTGTTTTCCCCATCACCCTTTCTGTCTTTTTGGTCGCATCATTCAGCCTTCTCAATAACTTTTTGAGTAGGAGGCTATTGCCCCAGAGTAGGAGGCTGAGTTTTTTTTTCGAAGATAGCATAACCAGTGTTTCAATGCTTGATTATTTCGGTGGACAATCTGATATGGGCCAGGACATAGCTGAATCAGTGATCAAAATGCACAAAAAAATGATAAAGTGCAGAAAAAAATGATCGTAACTAAATAATAAAATAGTGTTTTATTTAATTCTTATCTGATACTTTTCTATGGTACACAAAATCTGTCAAAAATGATATCTAGCCTAATAGAAAAGTTCATTTCCTCAAGACAACCCCAGCAAAGGATCAAACTCTTGAGAGGAATTTCAGGATTCTGCCGACGATTCATTGAGTGCCGGACACAATAATAGTAGTCCATTACCAGGGGGTAATAGTGAGGGCGTGTGTGTCGATTTTGGCAGGAAACGAACAGCATATTTTGGCGGGAAAGATCTGATTGATTGACAGATGGCATTTGGGCATTGGGACATGGTGTCGCCATGCAGAGTGTGAGTGAAAGAATGCAGTGGGGAAACACCAGCAAGGGGCTTATATTTGCGTTTCCCTCATGAATTCCGTGTTCCCAATGTCACACCTGCCGAGGGCCTATTTGCTAAGATTGCACAGCGGTTTGCATCGCTGAACGATGTTATGAGCTCCAGTCATTTAATTCAATAGACATGGCAATGATGGGTCTTTCTTTGAGTGCCGGGCGCTCTTTCCAGTTTTTTGGAATATTTTTGACACCTTTTTTGTAGGCGGCGGCAGATACTGTTGTAGGCGGCGAAATCGCCGCCCGCCGCCTGTTATTGAGAAGGCTGATCATTGTAGCTGCACGTGTATGACTATCCTTAAAGGGTCCCTACAGGGAGCCTCCTCATAGGCCTCGTCCGAGCAAATGGGAAGTAAACTGTGACATTACCATGAAATTTTCAAAGCAGTTTTTCTAAGGAATTAAACATACATTATGGTA
>NMRB01000243.1:460260-483209 GCA_002633025.1 Notospermus geniculatus | reverse complement strand
GTACTATTCTAAGTTAGATAAGATTGTCAGTGATAGTTCAAAATTCAAAGAGATCCCAGTAAAGCTCAACCATCCCCACCCTATCATTAGTAACGAAAATTCGATCAAAAGGTTCCTAAGAGAAAAGGTCAAGCCGTTCATACCCGTGAAATCTTTCGAAACCATCTATCCATCGGGATCACAACCAGGGAAGCTATACGGACTATGCAAAGTGCACAAAAAAGATAATCCGTTCAGGCCAGTGGTGTCAATGATTGGCACCGCGGAGTATCAACTGGCGAAGTATCTTGACAATATCATAAAACCTTACATTCCATCGCAATTTATGTTGACCAGCACAAACACTTTTCTAGGAAAACTGAAAGAGTTTTGTTTCAACCCAACGGATACTTTAATAAGCTTCGATGTAGAATCCCTATTTACGAATGTCCCCCTATCGGAAACAATTAACATCATTGCGGACAAGATTTACAGTTCTGATTCCAAGCCGGCCTTCTCGAGGGACACTTTTGTACGATTAATGGAACTGGCAACAAGTGGACTGTTCTTACACAGAGACAAACTTTATAGGCAAATCGATGGCGTAACCATGGGCAGCCCCCTAGGTCCAACAATTGCAAACTTTTGCTTAGCACATTTCGAAAATATCTTGTTATCGGACACTACCCAGCAATCAAACCCATGTCTCTATTTACGCTATGTGGATGACATCTTTTGTGTATTTAGAGAAGGGATTTGCTTCAAGTCATTCTTAAACATGTTGAATAACATCCACGCCAATCTGAGATTCACTTTCGAATTAGGCCCCACTTCTCTTCCCTTCCTAGACACCCGAGTAACTCTCCCAAAATCTGGTGAGGACCACCTGTTGACAGAAATCTACAGGAAACCAACATTCACCGGCCTCTTACTGAATGCTAAAGCCATGTGCCCAAAGCAGTGGAAAGTAGGTCTTTTAAACTGTCTGTTGCACAGAGCCTACACCATTTGTAACACGTGGAGCTTGTTCCATAATGAGGTTTCCTACTTACAGAGATTGTTTGCCCAAAATGGTTATCCCACCGAATTGTTTCATTCATCTGTCAATAAGTTCTTAACACACAAATTCCAGAAACAACCAATCCCAACACCCAGAGCAGACTCGGTTGAAACTATTTTCTCAATTCCCTACATTGGTCAACCATCCCTCATCTATGCCAAAAAAATCCGACAGATCTTTAAACGATACTTTTCCATTGACGTTCGAGTTGTTTTCAACACTTTCAAAGTCAAAAACTACTTCTCCCTAAAGTGCTGTACTCCCTTCAACCTATTGTCAGTGTGATACTGGCTTGTCTTACATAGGTAAGACCAAGAGACACATGGCTCTCAGGATGAAGGAACACTACAGCACTTCCTCCCAAATATCATCAGCAATCAGGCAGCATCTCAATGTTTGCTCCACTTGTCAATCCCCCCCCCTCCGATTGTTTTTCCATCATTGACACTGCCAGATCAGATTTCGATTGTCTTATTAAAGAAGGATACATATCAAATTTCAGAAACCAGCCCTGAATAAGCAGCTTTTCAATAGTGGTTCACTATACACACTCCAATTATTCTAATCCTATTCTTAATCCCTTGTAATTTCTTAATCACTTATAATCTCTTTTAAGCTAATACTTGTTAGTATGTACACAGTATAAATGTATGTCAAGAAGGTATTTGCCATTCTAGTACCAAAACCTGAAGAGGGTAGATGTTCAGCTACCGAAATGCATCGTGTATTAATAGTGTAAATATTGTAAATAAATTTCAAGCATGAAATGGACGATTGTTGCAGTGTTGTTATGGCTCAGCAATTTGGTCTTAGATGGCAAGCAGACAATAATGAATATTAATTAGACCCCATTAATTATGCAAACAGAAGATGAAGATGGCGTCCTCCGACTCGCCGTCGCAGCCCTCGCCCAAAGGCATCGAAAAGTTGCGATTGGGAGTAGGCTATGCCTCCAACGAAGATTTTAAGACTGCGTTAATGTTTATTTGCACAGTTAACTGCTGTGTATGCAGTAAGCGTATAGTCTTGGATGCACGTCTAGCTCATTAATTATGCAGCGCTCCCATGCCCAGAGCACCTACACTCCTCTCGCAGTGTTTTGTTTCGCTCCGTACCTACGCTTCACAAACCACTGCTTCGAATGGCCGGTATTCTGACGATTTACCGCCAGATGGCACAATTTCCGTCCAACCAATCAGCGCCCGCCATCAGGCTGCAACTGAGCAAAATCCTAAAACACTTTCTCCAGCGCGGCAGCGGGAACGGTAGTGGTGCCATCTGGCGGTAAATCGTCAGAATGGCGGCTATTCGAAGCAGTGGTTTGTGAAGCGTAGGTACGAAGTGAAACAAAACACTGCGAGAGGAGTGTAAGAGCACCTGGCAGGGCAGAAAATATCGTTTAGTGGAGGGGGCCTTGCGGAAAGGAGCCACCTACAAGCGATTTTCAGAAGAAAGTGGTTATTTATCGACCCTGGTTTTGCCAAACTTAAAACAATACGCCAATTTTGGCTTAAAACGACGAGTTACCTGCATTGTCCTGAACCAGTTAATAAATTTCCACCGCATGTCTACAGCCAGTTGATTAGCGCAGTGCATAGAGTGATGGGCCAGCAACCCCCAATGTCGCGGGTTCGAAACTTGTGTGATCACACTCATGATTTTTTTTCTTTTTCTTCATTTTTTTCGTTTTTCTTGTTTTTTCCTTTTTTCCGAAAAGGCATATCAAGAGGAAACGTTTTGTGTTTTCGTACAAAAATATATCCGAACAGTGGAAGGTGCCAACAAACGACTGCCGGATGGTGGCCTCATTGGCCACAGTAGTCAATGTTCCGTAACTACGCCATAGGTGAGGGTGCCATTGACATGAATATTGTTGTTTGGGTTCCGTTAAGTAAGTTCAAGATAAAAAAATACTATCGCTCCCGCCCGTGCCTAAAATCAGCGCCGTGCCTCTCAAATTTTCCGTCCAAAAAGTACAACATAGGACATGAGGTTTTTNTCCCCCCCCCCCCCCGATCTCCCTTGGCCCTTGCTTGCACCTGGATAGGTTATAACTTCCTCCAAGGTTATAACAAACAAATGGCATATTTGCTTGCCCAATAGCCAAACGTGCTGAATAATATGGCAAGCACATCATGATTAATATTCATTAGGGGGCGTGACATGCTTGCCAAATAGGGACATTTTTCAGCATTAGATGGCAAGCATGCTTGCTAAATAAGGACGAAAAAGGGAACTGCTTGGCAAGCATGCTTGCCAAATAAACCCGGCCATAAAAGTAACTTCCAAAAGCCGGATGTGCCAAAACTAACTAGCTACGTGGGAGGCGTTATGAAGTGATTCAAATCGATAAATATTGACTACCGATCGTTCTAGCGATCGCAAAAAATCGATGATTAATTCCCAAAGATTAGCACATGTCATGATGTTATCATCATGGTGCCCCTGTCCCATAATTCCCCCTTCTATTGTCTCGACGGTCACGTGTCAGTTATTGACCAATCAGCGTGGGGTTGGGGCGGGGTTGCACGATAATATGATAATTAGTCCGGTCGCAAAACCCCGATTTTGGGCTTAGGTGTTTCTTTTTGAATAACAGCATTTTTTTTCCAGTTTTCATACATTTGGAGGGTGTGGAATCGGAATCCGTCGAGTGCCACCTTGGCACTCTTGAGCGTTTTGAGAAATTCGCGTTTGAATTTTTGGAACTGACTTTATCATGCAACGACTGAGCTTTGTACAGGAGAATGGGACCCGATGTACAGCTAACTTTTTAGTGGTTGGATTTACACCCCACAAATGTATTATCAACAGATAGAAACATGGTGCCTCATGATCACGACCAGAATCGCTCCGCGAATGACTGTATGACATCCGAGGGGCTTTCCCGAACAATGACGGAAAGACCCGAGGTGTTCCGAATGGATCTAATAAAGGAAACAGGAAACACATATGTAAACCTTTGGGGTGCTGCGTACCAAGGTTTTAATAAACGACGTTCATAACGTTTGCATAGGTGGGCAATATTGTGTACATATTCAATTAAGTTCTAAATGCGTATAATTATTTCATTATGATACAATGATGTATACTATTCATGTATTCACCGGTGACTGTAAAAGTATAGCTTCATCTTCTTATCCAAGTGTTATGCACTTATGACCGGGGGTCATGAGGCGTTCTTTTTTAAAATGAGTATATGTATTTGTGTGTTATATGTGGGAATTGGAAATATTTATTGGTTTATAATTACATATAGTTACTGTTTACTTAGACTGTATTATTTGTGTAACTGTGTGTGTAAATATGTACATTTTTTTATTCACTAAAAAAGGTGACACCAGATTTGACTGAGTGTCGTGATAAAGAAGTCTCTCTTGTAAAAAAAACCGGTGTTCCTCCAAGTTAACTGCGACTTAAAGGAGCACGGTATTGCCACTTTTTCTCGAGAGCCGGCGCCACTGTGCCACTCTCCAACCCAGGGACTAACTACGTATCGGCGAATTGACCCGATTTACTACGTACATTTTGCAATGCACTTTTGTAGTTCGTATTACTGCCGCTAGGTGCCTCCCTCTACGTCGGCAGTCAAATAACGCATTTGAGATCCAATACCGCCGTGCTCCTTTAAAAGTTGTGAGTTCCTTGAAAATTACCGTAAAGCACGGTGAGAGAGATCACTACATTTTAAATGGAACTCGAGGCATTTGGGAAATGCCTCAAATTTGCTCTTTTATTCAAGCTCGGTTCTCTTTGTAAGTATGTATTTGTTTCTGGGTATTCTCTGTAATTGCACAAGTGTATTTATATCCGCTTGTTACATGTATATAACCATTGAGTTACATGTAGCTACTCAGTGTTTGTATCGAAGTATATTTTCGTGTAATTGTGCCGAGTACCAGACTGTATACAGACTACTCCCATGCTTTAACTACTTATGATATCAGACTTACATGTCTGAATTTAATGGTCTTTCCTGGGGCTAGGAAACAGCAGCACAGATGTGACAGTAAAGAATGTCCGCTTCTTTTTCCATGACGGATTAAGGTGCATGATAATAGAGACCAATCGCCAGAGGTTACAATATAACAATAGAATCTTTTTCTGGACACCTTTACCTGGGACGTTATTTCCTTCCACACCTGTTATAATGGGTGTTGTCACAATTTAAAAGTTGTGAGGGTCTCAAATATTGCCGTCATTAATTCCTGAGCGAGATTGCCACATTCAAGATAGCGCTCCAGGCATTATGGTAAATTAATGGTTAGCCTCTTAACGTTCTCTTGAAACATAAACTACCGTATTTGCCCATTTTCTCTCCTGCCAAAGAAATGGCACAACGAATGATAATGAGGCAAATTATTATTTTCAATATTTCTAATGACAAGTTTCAATTTATTCTAAAAGGGTACATATTTTCTTGGATTTCTGGTACTGTGGTAATTTACCCGAACTTCAGCATGGGCAAAGTGCCAAACTTGGAAATGTGCACAAGTCAGTGGTAAATAATCCGTGTCGCAGTTACCTAATGTTAGGGTCACTTGAACAGCAAACACACCAAGGTTGTGCCCATTGGTTTGTGGTTTAATCATTGTGTTCACCTTATGGTGTCTGTTGCACAGACAGGCCTCTGGCACTTTGGCATGTTGAAGCTGAGGTGAATTATACTTTAATAGTTGGTAGGAATGCCATGGAATAATACATGTACTTCCATGGAAGTACATAATGTAGAACAGCGAAGGGAAATTGTGCACACAGGCGATAGATTCCATACTTTGTCCTGTTCATAGCCGATAAGGACACAGGAAACATATGTCTTTTGGGGGATGTATGGCAAGGTTTTAATAAATGTGCTTTTAGTTTGCATACGTGGGCAGTATTGTCTACAACACATTCAATGTAGTTATAAATTTGTACAATTATTTTTTTCATGATGATACAATGTATTCGTGTATTCACCGGTTATTGCAAAAGTATAGCTTCATCTTAGTATTCAAGTGTTTTTTACGTATCGTAGTGTCTAATATTTTACGACATTGATGCAATATATGACCGGGGGTCATTAGACGTTTTTTGAATCTGTATCTGTGTGTTATCAACCGGAACACCGGGACCAAATCCCGCGAGATATTGCGAGAATTGGGTTTGGGATTTAGTCCCGGAGGAAAAATCACCGCCGCCATCTTGACATCAAAATCATTCAGAGCGTAGATGAACAATATGTTGGACTATAAACTTGTCCGATAACTATTCTTCTAAGAATCCTTGGAAGAAAAGAAATCCTATTTCTGTAGTCGAAACCTACCTTTCCTATACACTTTCGCCGCGTAGATCAATATGGCTCCATTATTCACAAAAACTGTTTCGCGTAGTTGAACAACATTCCGAGTTCATTGCGTCGTGTGTGATAGGGGCAGGGTGGCTCAGGGCCGACCGCACAAAAAGTCCGATAGTGCTACCGGCGCCTATCGGCAGTTAGTTATAACGCATTTTCCCATTAACTAAACCGCCGATAGGCACCGAAAGCACTATCGGACGTTTTGTGCGGTTGGCCCTGATCTCTAAACGTACTAAAAATGTTATTTTCAGGTACTTCAAAAAATTCGTCTGCTATACCGGAAGTACGATAAAATCTGAGTCACCAGCGTGCATACTGCGGCGCTGTGGTTTTTATTCATGGAGTTCAGCTTTAACCAGGATATCCATTCGGCCATTGCGTATTTGCGTGTCCTTAGTCCGTTTACGGAGGGGCGCATCCATTTTTCCAAACTTCAATTATCTAACCCATCCAACGGCTCCCTTCAGTTGTGAAAGGAATCCGAGACCCCCTGAAATCAAATCCGGTGTAACGTTTTTCAGTGAGGCCCGTGTGCCAGTGTGAAAATACAATAGACTGACGGAATAAGCGGCGACTTGACAATGGGCGACACACAGAGAAACAGCGAGTCTGTTTCCCAGTGTGTTCCAAACAATGGAAGTCACACTGAATGAAATGGCCAGGGCCATTGTGCTCACCTCTGTGACAGAGTATGAAGTGTGAGTAGCCTGGTGATACATTGAATGGTGAAGGATTAGTGCAGAAACATCGTAACATTTACTACCGATGAGATATGGCCAAAGTCAATTTTTCAAGATGGCCGCCTGGCAGCCATGTTGAAGTCCAATCGAACCGAGATTTGGCATTTAAGTAGACGGTACCAAGGCACATATTTAGGCACGGTTAAAGCATCCTAGCTACCACTATTTACGAGGTGTGGGTCGAAGTCCATTTTTCAAGATGGCTCCCTGGCGGCCATATTTGACGTCGAATCTGCCTGAAATTTACCATATATTTATATGGTACCTAGATACGTATTTTGACAACGTTAAAACATCCTACCTACTCCCATTTATAAAATGTGGGTCAAAGTCCATTTTTCAAGATGGCTTCCTAGCGGCCATATTTGAAGTCCGATCGGGTTGAAATTTGGTGCATTCGTGCAGGGTGCCTAGATATATCTTCACACCAAATCACAACACTCTATGTCAAATAGCAATGAAATGTGCCACCAAACAGTGAATTTTGAACT
Organism: Notospermus geniculatus; assembly: GCA_002633025.1. Taxonomy (NCBI): domain Eukaryota; kingdom Metazoa; phylum Nemertea; class Pilidiophora; order Heteronemertea; family Lineidae; genus Notospermus; species Notospermus geniculatus. Next base: position 475,601 of record NMRB01000243.1, on the reverse strand, counting down.
TTGACCTCTGTGACCTTGAAAAGTAGGTCAAATCAAAAACCCGGGATTTATGTGATGTAGTCTCATCAGAGGAACCCACCATAAAAGTTTCGTGGTTCTAGCTAACAGCGTTCAGGAGATACGGCCGAAAGAAGGTTTTCACAAAGCGCCCCCTACAGGCCAGAGTGTACAAGCAGCAGCGCTAAGTTTCGGTCCAGAGATAGTTTTTACCATAGGGTACCTGTACACCAAATTTCAAGTTTGTAACCCAAGCGGTTTAGAAACGTGCCACCCCTGTTAACGACGACGGACGACGACGACGACGGACGACGACGGACGACGGACGACACACCATGGGAGAAGCTCACCTCACAGAGGTGAGCTAAAAACGTTACACCTGCCTTATGGCCTACACACACGATTCAATTTTTCATTCAATTTTCTGGAAATTCAGATTCCGGGCCTATTTTGAGGCTTCACTGTATAAACCCGCAGGTAGTTTCAGAAAATTGGATGAAAAATTGGATCGTGTGTATAGGCCATTATTGTTCAGCGATGGATTAGAATATACGGGTAGAAAGACCATGACCATTCCAATATTACCTTACAATAGCGGGCTATTGTTTGGCAGATTTGCATTCCTCGGACGCTGATTTCTAGCCCTTGTTACACTACATAAAAAACCCGTGTCGAACCCGGGTTTTTCTGTCCACACCACCTGGGCTGGGTTGCACAAAACTCATGTTAGCGCTAACATGATGTTAGCGCTAACATCATGTTAAATGACGTAAAATGACAATGGATTTTTACGTCATCTAACAAAAAAGTTAGCGCTAACACCATGTTAGCGCTAACATGAGTTTTGTGCAACCAGCCCCTGTTAAAAACGCGGTGTAATAATCCCCTCCGAGCTCGAACTGTTTCTGGAGGGCTTAATTTAGGTCCCCGTCACAAAATTTGAGTACTGTTCACGGGCACCGGGCCTCAGGAGGGATTTTTCAGAGCCGGGCTAGACCCGGGTGTCAAAAAACCCGGGGATTTCTATGTAGTGTAACCTCGGCTATTCGCAAGCGCCCGGTTAGGCCATACGACGACGTTTATCTATTGTTTGGGTATACCCACACAATAGATAAACGTCGTCGTAGGGCCTAACCGGGCGCTTGCGAAACCTCCCTAATGTCACACCGTAAACGGAATACGCACACGCAATACGCATACATGGCTAACCTGCTTAACAGCAAAAATAAAGGTGTAGGCCTACCTATGCATGATTTCCTATCTTTTGTTGACACCTGGTATCCCTCGTTACATGAACAATAGAAGCCTCCTCCAGGTGACGTGATAGTCGTGCAGTTTTGTTCACAGCCTCCGTTATTTTTGCTGCAACTTGTGTGTGAACCACTTGTTTTGTCTAAAAATAGCAACAAAATGGGTTAAAGATTGATTGAAGTTGTCACCGCGTCAATCAAGTTTGCACGTATGTGCATATTCATGTCAAGGTCATCTTCTCTGTCAATAGACTATTTTGTTTAGATGTTTTTTAAAGCTGACGTGAACGAACAAAAAGCCCCCATGCGACGAGCAAGAGAATTGCAAACGCCCTGCAAACACCTCAAACGAAGGCTCAGAACATGATACACCCCACGAGGCCAGGAGGGCGCCACCTTATTTGTCTTCGAGCTTCCGAGGTGTCAACATCCTCTGGTGAGCTCCTGCTGAACACTTTTTTTTGGAAAGAAAAATTTTCGACCCAGCTGGGGATCGAACCCGCACCTCGTTATCTCTGTTCCACCGTCTTCCCCATTCGGCCACCCAACTGGTTGGAAGACTTGGCCTGTTTTTTCTTATTCATAGTATTATTTATGCAAGTCGAAGGCCTACGTCTATGACGAACACAAATCAGGTCTCTGCCAGCTGGCTCGTTGGCCGAGTGGATAGAATGGTGGATTACAAATGAGAAGGTCGACGGTTCGAAACCCGTCTAAATGACTACAATTTTTTTTCTTTGAGTGGTGTAAGAGGTATCCGGAGATGTTGACAGCTCTGTTGCCTGAAGGCAAATAAGGTGGCGCCCTCCTGACATCGTGTGGTGTATCATGTTCTGAGCCGTCGTTTGAGGAGTTTGCTGGGCGTTTGCAATTCTCTTGCTCGTCGCATGGGGGCTTTTTGTTCGTTCACGTCAGCTTTAAGGTCACATCTATAGATCAGTTTCGCTAGCACCATCTTGCTCATAACCAGGTCATCGCCATGATAATGCCTAGTCCAGAGCCTCAACTCAGTGCCCCGTCCCAACAGGTCTCACGCATGCGCAAATAGGATGTCAACAAGAAAGCGTGTTGTTTTTCATGGATCGTCACTAATAAAACATCAACATTTTCACGATATCTGACTTGATCTTCATGATTAATGGATCGATATGGTTACTCATGATTAGAGCAAACGTGGTAGGGCCAAAAATTCAAATTTACAATCATTAATCACTGTATACATGTAAATGCAAAAATATTGCGCAGCTGAAAACTCCCGCAAAATTTTCATTGGTTTTAACGTTGGCAGACAACTCACATCCGGGTACTCCATCCCTCAGTGGGGGCCGCATGCGCGAGATCCCAATGACGATGACCTAATTTTGCCAAGATGCCGCTACGAAACTCATCTATAACCTTCTTCTTGAAGGTCATACATAACCCTTCAAGGTCACAGGTGACCTTCACGTTTCCAGGAAACTTATCGTGAACAACCAATTGAAACACTTACGGCAGCCTATCTCATCGGTACCATCCGAACAATCTTTGATGTTGTCGCAAACTTGCTTAACGTCAACACACTCCTGATTCTGACATTTAAACTGATTCCACAAACAGTACGGCTTAGGAGGCTGACCTGAAGAACACAGAGTACATGTAGGTGGCTACAAAACTTGAGTCCTTATTGTGAGGACAGTGCTCTTAACTTGCAGAAAGGTTAAAAAATTGCATTGAAATGAAACCTGTGCCATATTGTTGCCAATAACATGTAGTTTCCATTTAACTTAAAGAATTTAAAAAATATGTTGGGAAAATTTTGAAAAAAGTGACTTTTTGTATTTGTGTACGTTTCCCTGTACATTTGTACATGTGCATTGTACAGGAAAGAATGGAAAACACCTGAAGTTTTGTCTATTGATATCTTAAAGATGACAAAATCAATTGTGATCGGAATGGAATATGAGGTCACAAGTATGTAGCCAAGGTTGTAGACAAACTTTGGTTGCGTAATCATTTACCGTCAATAATTAGGACAATTTTTACCATTTGAGGTAAAAGGGTGAGGCAATGCCACATATTACTCAACAAGCACTGCTGATTACGCACCTAAATTTTGTCTTCCACCTTGGCTACATAGTGGTTACCACATATTCCATTCCGATCGTAATTGATTTTGTCATCTTTAAGATATCAATAGACAAATCTCCAGGTGTTATCCATTCTTTCCTGTACATTGCACATGTACAAATGCACAGGGAAATGTACACAAATACAACAACTCACTTTTTTCAAAATTTTCCCACCATATTTTTTTTATTCTTTCAGTTATGGAAATTACATGATATTGGCAACAACATGGCACAGGTTTCATTTCAATGCAATTTTTTTAACCTTTCTGGCGGCAAGTTAAGGGGCACTGTGTGAGGCTGTCTGGGAAAACCCATCGGATGTCGCCCTTTGAGGAAAGTGTTAATGGCCTTGGTGAACCCGCACATTTCAATAGCTGAAATGTACTACGTAACAGGTAAAGAGTCGCCAGATCAAATGCACCGGGAATCTGGCAGCCCTTGTTGATCACTCAGCGCCGGCGACGGATTCCTAGACCGCCACAAATATACCCCTATTCAAAGCATGGAGTTTCGTCGGCTCCGCCGCGTCTTTTATAACTGGGTCGTCTTTAAAAATATTGCTTCAACGAGTATTTAAAAAACCTAGCATTTATTTACGAACATAACACTTACAAACATCGAGATCGTTCTCATCGGATGCATCACCGCAGTTATCCACCTTATCGCACAGCCGCCATCTTGGAATACATTTATAATTGTTACATCTGAACCGCGTTGCCTCGGGGCAGTCGATGGAGATGCAAACCTTTGGCGTCTCGTCTGAGCCGTCACCACAGTCATCATCCCCATCACAGCGCCATTCTGGTGGAATACAAATCTGTAAACATGACACAAGGTGATGATAGCCTCGTTTTCCTACTCCTTCGTCAGCCACTGAAAAATCGTCCTTTAAAGCGAATGGTTCGCGGGGTTTGTTTTGATTTTTGGTGATACCTGGTCTCCAGGCAAAGCCATACGCCAGTCATCGGCAAAACCTCTGCAAATATGCGAACATGCACCTGGGGACGAGGTTCCATTAAAAATTTGTTAAAATGGGTTAATGACATTTTCACATTCAGTCGGTCAAAATGTTAATTTTGTACTCTTCACATTGATTTCAAAAGCGGTAGATTTTGCAGAATACGCCTCCGAAGTTTGGCTGTCTAATGCATTTCCCATTAAACTAAAATCCTTCTCTCGCCTTTTTCTCAAAACGGCGCTTGATTTGAGGACATGTCAACAAACAACTGTCAACAAACCCCACGAACCATTCGCTTTAACTTAAAGATTGTGTGCATTTGGTGACTCTTTCTGCCTCCCAACCTTGATAAGACTGGTGTCCTGTCTAGCCTGTGTATAGCCAGTGATAACACCGAGGCTGGGCTGATACCCTGTCGAAACAAAAATGGCCGCCATAGCTTCATCACTTGAGAAGTTCTATGTGCTGTGATAGCGTGAATAACCCTTCATCAGGTAAGGTAACACGCTTCAACTCATTTGTGTATGTGTAGCAACACTCACAATGCCTAATTGGTAAATTAGATCATTCAAATTGATAGACTTGAACAGTCTTGTCGAGCATGCATAGATCACGCTGCCCAAAGGTCAAAGGTTACGTCGGCCGTCGCGAGATACAAAACCCAACGCATACTGTTGTGCTTTAAAGGGAATTACTCGAGTAAGAATAATTTCGCGGCCCACGAATTTCACAAATTCAAAACTACAAATTTCGTATTTTTGCTGATTACATCCCTAGATAAGCCTACATATGCAGTTGACCGTGTTCTAAATGCTGTTCGAAGGAAGCAAAGCCACTGCAGTTGCGCAAATATGCTCTTGGTAGGCAGTAAATTCTCGATGTGAGAACTATAATTAGATTCAAGTTTTTTTAAAATATTTTTATATTTATTTTTTATATTTATTTTTTATATTTATTTTTTATATTTATTTTTATATTTATTTTTATATTTATTTTTATATTTATTTTTATATTTATTTTTTATATTTATTTTTTATATTTATTATTTATTTATTTTTATTTTTTTAGCCACTGCAGTTGTGCAAACATGCTCTTGGTAGGCAGTAAATTCCCGATGTCAGAACTATAATTAGATTCAAGATTTTTTAAAAAAATTTTTCCGTCAGGGCCTAAAGACATAGACAGCTTGAAAACTGGCTACTTATCCTTAAACCGAAACGTATACGTATCCCGATACGTTTGCGTTCTCACGGATCCTTAATTCATTTGAGAAAGCACAACGTATACGTATGCGGATGCGTAAACCAAGATAAAAGACGATCACTGATTGGGCTAATACAGGGATCCACGAATGGCCGGTGTAACAGTCAAGACTGCCCCCCCCCCCCGTATTGTTCCTTGACGGATTAAAGGCAAGCCGTCGTTTGACATTTTCATATTGCTTAAATTGAGGCCCCTATGAGAAAAGCAATAAAGACACCTCCAATTGACTGTTTTTATGGTCCAATGTGATCACTGACAGTGCTTTATAAGGGCCGTTTAGACGACAAGCCAAAAAACCACATTCAGATTCGATCCGATTGCATCCGATCGCATTTATCGGGTCGCATTNAATCCGTATGGACAATTCGCTTTGTTTTCAACACGGTTTTCACACCAGACCAACTACTTATGCTCAGAAACTGTGAGAGGTAAAGTGATTTGTTGAGTTGTATGCTCCCAGTGGTCTGTACCGGCCGCTGAATGTTCGAACCGAGAACAAGATGGCAGCCTCCAGGCTTCATTTTGACGGCCAGTATGGCGGCCGTGTGACGTCAGTGAAGAACCTCTATAGGATCTTTTGTTCCTCAACAGTTTTTCCTGGGACATTCTTTCCTTTCACACCTGGATTCTTATACAGCGGATAAAAATACAATCTCCCGCCTACGCAGAGGTCCATTACCAGAAATATGGAATATCCACAGTGCGCATGCGCCAAAGTAGGCCTCCGGCGACGCAATGGAATTCCCATTGACCGAACACCAAAAGCGCCGCTCAGCAGACATTCGGTAGTTCTGTGCACGATGCCCATAGCTAGCAGGTTGGAGGACACTGACAGGCATCTACTGTGAAAATTTTATGAGAATCGGTTGACTTTTTTGTATGTACACCTGTACATCGAAGATTTTTACGTACATTTACACTAGAAATGTCAAAAAATCCGCGAAAATTCACGGCATCCCAAGTACTCAACAGCCCGTAGCGCGAAAGCGGGATGTCCGAGTTCAGTTGCCCATAGCGCCGTCAGATGGCAGCACTATACGTTAGGTGTGTGCAGAGTCTCAGAAGATTTCGAGAACTTTTTTCACTGTACATGAGGGGGTGGGGTGAGGGTGGTGGGGGGGGGGGATTAGGCGTAAAAGTCGGGAAATTTTGGGCAAAACTGTAGTTGAACTGTATATCACACAAATTCGTGCCCAAATGAAAAATACAGCCATGTTAATGTATTTGGGGGCCTAGTTTCCTATTCAAAATATTTCAGAAGTCATCATGCCAATGGTTTTTCTCTTTCCTTGGGGTAGGGGGCAAGGATGGGGTGGCTGGCTCGGCCCGGGCGTTTTGGTCCTTGTGGTCATGGAGACCTTCCACACGCATCATGACTGCTTCTGTACCTAAAGAGAATAGGCCTATCCTCCTTTTTCTACTATCCCCTTGATCTGATGCATGCCATCTACTGGTCTGGACCATGAGGCCCTTATTGAAGGAGGGGGTGGGGTGACTCTCAACGAGTTCACCGGGGGCGGGAGCATTTACTTTTGCTGCCTGAGCGTGCTTCTGCGTTTTAACTTAACCATTTGCACTAACTGCTCAGCTGTTATAATTTTGTTCATCATGTTGGTTGTGCATGAGCTTCCCCTGGCCCAGCTGAAGACTCCCTTGGGAGTACCGCAGCCTTGAAAAGTCAGGTAAGTATGCACTAACTGCGGTAGGCTCACAGGTAGAAGTGCACGAATAACACTAACAAAATGAGCCGAAACTCCAACTTCACATACCGGTACTGCTTATAAACCTGTAAGGTACACAAACACAAGTCAGTATTGTTTGCCCCACCATTTTATTTTGGTGAGCAATGTATTTGGGGCATGTGAGGTTGGAGTCCTGGGCAACCAGTATCAATCCTGGCAAATGGAGATGAAGCTGAGGTTGCCCAAGTCATACCCGGGGGTCACACCACCACACCAGGTCAATGAAGTGAAAGTCACTCCACCTGGCTCTGTATACAAGACACTGCTGAATCAGTGAAGTGAGAATCCCCTATTGCACTGGTGGATTTCCATGAGCATCATCAACATGATCGACACGCCTGTAATTCTTTTTGACTGGCGTTTATTGATTCGGCCGTCTCCTGACAGAGGGGTAAGTACGAGGAAAGAGAAAGATAACATAAAATGCGAATTTCATAAAAATCAACATTTTATTTGAACTTTAACAATATGAAAAAACATTAACAACTTCTGTATACTTAAAAAATACACAGTACATGTATTATCAAAATCACATGGCAATGAATAAGGGCCTATGGCAGGAGCGGATCCAGATTATCATGGGAAACAGCCCGCCCACATCGTGGAAAACCTCGGTCAGTATCTTTTCAAAATTTCCCGGTCAATTTTAAAGATTTTCCACAAAATTGAGGGGGCATGGGCTGGGTGTGTTCCCCCTGGATCCGCACCTGTATGGTGCAGAGAACTCCAAGGCCTATGAGGGACATCAGACACAATGCTGAGGCAATAATAGGCCTATTGTGTAAGAAAATAATGTACATGTGTATTGTCTGTTTGCAGTGGTTTGCCAATCTTACAAATGTTAAATTTGTTTTCAAAAATCCGAGTGTCCTTATTGAACAGATTGATTTCAATATGCCAATTCCTTTAATTAATCAAATGAATTCATTTTGTCCTGTTAGTTTCAGTTGCCACTTTATCTGTGATTACTAACTTACAATACAGCTCTTCAATATTAAAGGACACGGCCTTTTTGAAAGTACATAGTTATCACTATTTGTAAGATTGGCACACCACTGCATAAATACTTTTGACAGGCAGTGTAAAGATGGTTCTAAACTATGTTTTGCACATGTAATGAATGGATGACCCATAGAGACCTTTTGACATTTATGTTGGACAACAAGATACAGAATAGCACAAAATTGACACGATAAAATTGACACACAAAATGATAATAAAAATAAGCAAGAAGTCAATCTCCAGAATTCACTAATTTTCGACCCCAACCGGGGTCTTTTTCAAGTGGAACTTTACAATCTGAAACTCTAGAGTCTTTTCTAGAGTTTCAGATTGTAAAGTTCCACTTGAAAAAGACCCCGGTTGGGGTCGAAAATTAGTGAATTCTGGAGATTGACTTTTTGCTTAAATTATTATGTTGGACAACAATTATAACACAGTCTCCAGTAAAAAGATTATCAAATATAAAAATACTCCACTGGGCAAGCTACAGGCAGTATTTGCAATGGACGGAACAGACATATAATTACTTCATACAAATATTGTCAAGCTGAGGGAAGACGACTAGAATTAGAATTCAGCGGCAAAGTCGAGTAAAATATGTCTACAGCAGAGCCCCTGAGATATCCACGACACACAGTCTGAGTCACTGCAGTCCTTCAGACAAAATATCAGCACTGATTAGGGCAAGTGTAATCTTAGTAGGTCTTTGAGTTTCTTTTCACCCAACCGAAAGTTTGCCACAACACCAAGTTCTTTCAGTTTCTCTTTAACTTCAGATTTTGACATACTTTCTACATCGATTCTGTTCTCTACATGTACATTGTCAGTAACAACATCTGCTGATATATCACAAGACAATCTTTGACGCTTTGATACAATCCCAGATTCCCAGTACTCAGAGTCAGTTTTATCATATTGCCTAGCAGTTCTTTTCTGATTTGCAAGATGAATCTGTCGCTGAGTGGTTTTCAGAATATTGGCACAGGCCTGAATTTTGTTGGAGTGCTGTTTATGAATAGACTTGATGGTGTCATTCAATTTTTCCATCCCCTGCGCGCTGAAATGACTGACTCCACAATACAACTTCAAAAGAAAAGGCAGATGGTAAACTAACACATGCATATAAGGTGTTACTCTATCCCTTTCGTATCCCTTTCTCTTCCCCTCCAGTGATAAAAACATCAACATCCATTCTCTGTTCATGCTGAAGATATTTTTTTCTTCAAGTTCTTCAGGGGAATTGTAGTGTCTAGAAATGGCATTATACACTTCAGAAAATTTTCTCCAGACTTCAATAACAGTGGCTTCTGTATCTGGATGCAGAATCTGATGTTCTTCAAGAACCCCTGGCAGTTTTTTCAGCAATTTCTTCTTTTCGTCCCCCACTAAACTTGAAAATTCAACTTTTCCAGTTGCCTTCCCACTAGCATCCCTACCCTGCCAAAGTTTGAAGCTGACACCACATGCTTGAATTGCCCTCACAAGACGATTGGTATGAGAATCTTTGTTCCCCAAGACCTTTTCAACAGCACCATATCTCTCTTCAGCATCTAGACCCATCACATCAGTTATGAGATTATCTAAAAGACGGTCTGTTACCCTCAACATCAAATGGAGTTCATCCACAATAACATTTGTTGTTACTGGCAGTGAAACAAGTGGCTTATATTTACAAGAAAACGATGATTTGGAGGCACAGTTCACCATATCATCAATAGTCCTAGCAATGCTAGAATCTTCGTAGAAATGCTCAGGTTTTGACATGTCCCACCTATCAGAGATGTGTATCTTACAATAACAACAAGCATAGGAAGAAGTGGCACCACTCAAGCCCAGAACCATGAGGAGAAATTTGTAATCTGCTCCAAGTACAACATCTAAACTGTATACCTCACCATCTACCTCAATCTGACCATCACAATAAAGCTTATTGATGGATGCCCAAACATTTCGAAAGCAAGTTTTATACAGGTCATAGCTCTCATGACCCTTTACCACTGCTACAGTATGGTGATCAGAGAGAGTTTTGTCATTACACTGTGGCGAAAACAAGGAAAAACTCATGACGCATAAACCAGTGTTTCTAGTGATGTTAGTTCCATCACCGCAGAACTTGATGCAAAACTTTGGTTGGTCAGTTGCCTTACGTTTAGGGTGTGCGTTGAGATAGGACTTAATAGCAAAGACAACAGAATCACATACATCAATTTCTGCACCTTCACTAGGACCGGGTGTTCTCTGGATGTGGCAAATGGTACTCATGTCACTCCTCAATTGTTTGATCAAATATGATTTTGGAAGGCCGTTGCAAATTACAGAAAGTTCATGGTAAAAAGCATCGGACACATAAAATCTATCCAGTAAGTAAAGCACCTTCTGCAAGAGATCTTTCTCCGAATCAGAAACAGGTTGACACCTAATATCATGACCTGTACCAGTGGCATCAGTTACAGTTAAGCTCTCCAAATTCAATCCAAATTTCTCCAAAAACCAGAGGGCACACTGGGCCCTAGATTTCACTTCCTTCAATAATTTCAAACGATGCTGGCGGGTAACTTTACTTAAATCTGTAGACTTCCTCTCGGACAAACTAACTTTGACATCAGAGAGTGCATTGACATATTGCTGAAGAAACTCGTTGGTTTGCAGCAAATTGTCGGTTTTCTTGATTTCCGCATCCAAATCATATTCAATATTTTCTCTTTCTTCTTTCAAATCAAATATTTCTGACCTCAACTTCAACAACTCTTCTTCTTGATTAGCAATGATATCCTTCGCATCACTCAATTCAGCTTCGACTGTTTCGAGGCGGCCTTTCATTGCATCCAAGCTTACCAACTCATTCAAAGCAATGTTAATGGTAATGGTCTGCTTTCTTAATCTATACCTGGAGTTGCCTGATGCCCTTGAAAGTTTATTTGCAACGGATTGACATTTCTTTCGAAGACGCTCATTGATCTTTGCTGAGCTGTCACTAAGAGTTAGTTTGAAGTTTTCCTGAAGGAGGTTGGAAAAAATCGCAATGTAAGTGCCTTTTTTACTATCCACAAGGTAACGCCACTCCTGACAGACAACATTTGGAATAATCACCGAGTAGGCAACTTCACTATTATTCATAACTTTGGTATTCAGATATTTTTGGCTACCACCAGCCACAAGTTGTGGCTTACTAAGACAGGGTGGCATAATACCGATGGAAGGGAATCTACATGTATATTCAAAAGATCAGGTGAGAGTTACCGACTGATAAACTTCATGTATTCAATTCAATCAACCACCACCACAACCATGATAATGCATGTCAATTTCTAAAAACCGAATTGTGTTCATGTGGCTCACCAACATAGGCCTACATGCACACATACAGCACAGGGCACCAAAACCTTATACCTGTCGTTCCAATATCAGGCCAGAACAATGACAATGTTTTGTGAATGGATAATGTAAAAAATTTACAAATTCAGTGAAATGGTACAGAGACCAATATCTGCCAATGAATTGGTTCGTGTTGTCTGTCGTGTTCACTCAAATTCCTGATAATACAGAGATCGATGTCTTCCACTGGTTCGTGTCGTCCATAATGTTAATTCAAATTCCTGATAATACAGAGATCAATGTCTTCCGCTGGTTTGTGTCGTCCATAATGTTCATTCAAATTCCTGATAATACAGAGATCAATGTCTTAATCCAGTGAAGAATTCACAGATGAATGGGGTACCGGCAATACAAAAGGCGGCGCTGGTCATCAACCTGGGTAAAACACAATTGCGCATGCTTTGCGATTGTTGAACGTCATCAGGCATCGTGCGTCACTCTGACGTTACAACCCATGACGTCGATCACTGCCTGTCATTTACGCTAAAATGGTCAACTTTATCAATTAAATTCATCATGTTCCCACAGAGAATTTTGCTCAAAAGCAATAAGATATATCTAAGCAGTTCTTAATGATAGAAACTTAAAATTAGAAATTGAGTGGAATGTTTGGCCTAGAAACAGGGTGTGCTATTCAGAATTAATGGGAAAATAACGTTAGCCTCACTTTCAATGACGCAGTTGTGACAAGGGCTGGGTTGCACAAAACTCATGTTAACGCTAACTTGGTGTTACATGTAGCACTAACTTTATGTTAAATGATGTAAAAAGAGAAGGGATTTTTACGTCATCTAACATAAAGTTAGCGCTAACACCAAGTTAGCGCTATCGTGAGTTTTGTGCAACCGGCCCCAGGTTGATAGTCAGCGCCGCGTCACGGATTAGGTTTGCCGGTACCCCATTGGTTCATGTCATCCATCATGTTCATTCAAGATTAAATTCCATGTGCCTCAGTGAGGCAACGAATGGTCACCTTCTCAAATGGAGTTGGTGGCAAGGAAACAAAGTTCCCACAATTGTCCATTTTGAAGTTTTTGGGTGACCATTGGACAGATTCCTTCATTAGTATCGGAAATAGTAACTTCCGGCCGTAACGGTCTTTGTTAACTAAATAATCCCACCCTTCTGTGAAATTCACGAAATCTGCCTGTTGATAGGCCTTGTAGCCACGTATTTTGGCAGGAGCAGGATCCGCATTGGCCATTAATGCACGAAAAACATCAAGGTGCATTGTCACATCAAACGGGTGGTCTTCCGCGCCACGGCCGCGTAATCTTCTGTGGAAGGCAAACTCCAACGCCTCACGGCCAGCCCATAAACGTTCCTGAGACACACGTGGGGCACAATATGACTGCACCAGATCGGCTGTAAGGTTGGGTTCGGGCTCCCAACTTGAAGCATTTAGTGGCCACCCGTCCCACTGCACCAGGTATGATAATTGCTGAAAGAGAAAAAATAAATTAATTTTCAAATACCGTTCCGGTTATAGGGGCCTACATGTATGTCAATCAAGTTCTGAATTTGTTTTTCTGACACAGCCTACATGTACACTATCAGGCCAACCTTGGAGGAATTATACTGTCAGTATAATAGGCCTTATTTTAGCACGTGTGTGAAGCCAGCCAGGCGGAAAGGGCCCAAAACATCAGCGTCCCCGCTCACGCTGTGCATTTACAATACATTGTGCAATGCAATAAATAAAAGTAATAAATAAATAAATAAAAGTAACTTCCAAAAGCCGGATGCGCCTAAACTACGGTACTAGCTACGTGGGAGGCGGTATGAAGTGATTCAAATTGATAAATTATTGACCACCGATCGTCTTCGCACTCGCAAAAAATCGATGATTTACAATTTGACAGTCCATAAACATGACCAAAACATTATCATGGGGCCGTGTCCCATAATTCCCCCTTTTTTTGTCTCGATGGTCACATGCCAATAATTGACCAATCAGCGCGGGGTTGCATGATGTATGTTTTGGTGTTTATGGACTGTCAGTGTTGTCAGTGTGTTCATCATCGATTTTTTGCGATCGCGAAGCCGATCGGTGGTCAATAATTTATCGCTTTGAATCACTTCATACCGCCTCCCACGCCACGTAGCTAGGNGAAACCAAAGCCGTGAGTTACGCGTAAGTTACGGGTAACTTACGAGTAACCTACGCGAAGCCGTAGGGATGTCAATTGTGACCTGTACTGTACGTGGGAGGCGGTATGAAGTGATTCAAATCGATAAATTATTGACCACCGATCGTCTTCGCACTCGCAAAAAATCGATGATTTACACTGACAGTCCATAAACATGACCAAAACATTATCATGGGGCCGTGTCCCATAATTCCCCCTTTTTTTGTCTCGATGGTCACATGCCAATAATTGACCAATCAGCGCGGGGTTGCATGATGTATGTTTTGGTGTTTATGGACTGTCAGTGTTGTCAGTGTGTTCATCATCGATTTTTTGCGATCGCGAAGCCGATCGGTGGTCAATAATTTATCGCTTTGAATCACTTCATACCGCCTCCCACGCCACGTAGCTAGGCCTACATGTAGTACCGGTAGTTACTTTTATCCAATGTTTACATAAAATGCATGCCATGCATTGCACAATGTATTGTAAATGTACAGCGGGGGGCGCTGATGTTTGGGCCCTTTCCGCCTGGCCTACTCCTCCAAATTGGTCTTAGGCTTTGCCTAAGGCCTACATAGTTAAGCCTACATACCGGTAGGCCCTAGCATGCCTAGGCCTACATGTAGGCCTAGGCCCAGTTAGGCCTAGGCCTACACTACAGGCCTACCGGTAGGCCTAGTCGGCTTAACTTTTATTTGTTGTAGGCCTAGCCTAAAATATCCCAACACGTGATCATCAAGTTTCAAGAAATAATGTTTTTGAATATGGATGGTGCGGAAAACAGGGTGATTTAAACAGGTAGGCCTAGGCCTACTGTTCATTCCAGTTCCGAGTGGCGCGAGGTTTATCAACGATAGCTCCGCAACGCCTTGGCCGATTTTGATGAAACATACGTCAATCGACTTGTCTTTCTTGCCGGTATCTTAAAATCAAAGTTTCATCGCGATATTCCCACTATTTCTCGATATTTTGACCCCTGTACATTTGCACGCGTGGTTGTGTACAAAGTGTAGTTCCACGATTTGGCCGCTACGAGCGCTGTGTTTTGCGTGGTCGCGTCGATTTTTCGTAGGGGTGGGCAGCCGCTCCTGCGTTCATGTGTTCAGCGGAGTTTTTCCCTGTGAGTTTATGTGCTAGAAATATGGATGTTTTCCGTTGCTATATTTGACTAAATGTAATTTTATTCATTTGACGGACAATAAATCTCTGTTAGCATGGAATAAACGGAGGTCAGATGCGAAGTGTCTGAGAGGCTTCTCTCCCCCGAACAAATAGTCCGATCTGACGTTCCTCGTGTGGCGCTGGCGATGACGTCATTTCAATGGAGGCAGCCGATCGGCGAAAATGACATTTCTGTCAATTTCAACGACTTAACTGCAATAAAGTCCGATGAAACTTGGATTTTAAGATACCGGCAAGAAAGACAAGTCGATTGACGTATGTTTCATCAAAATCGGCCAAGGCGTTGCGGAGCTATGGTTCATAAACCTCGCGCCACTCGGAACTGGAATGAA
>NMRB01000243.1:433397-459606 GCA_002633025.1 Notospermus geniculatus | reverse complement strand
GCCGGTGCGTTCCGGATCGAGACTAGATCGAGGAGGGTTCGGTTATTTTTCCCCGTGTAAAAGCGAAACAACTGACCTCCACCTTCCTCGGGCCAGTTCAGTTCGCCGCGTTAGTCTCGGGAAGGTGGAGGTAGGTGCAGGTCAGTTATTTTCCCGTGTAAAAGCGAACTGACCTCCACCGGCCTCGTGCGGGTTTGAGCACGCTACACTTGAATGGCATCACTGGCGCATTGCTGTAAGTTACCTGTGAAGAAATCACGCACGAGATTTCTCAAGCACTGCCTATGTTGTTAGAAGCATAGTTTATCGATTTTAAGTGATTATCTTTTGGGATATTTCTTATTTGCGATAACTGTAAATGTTGATACACGCCATCTGGTGGCACGCATTTGAACGAACCGACCTCGAACTAGATCGAGGCGGGTTCGGTAACCCGCACCGTGTAAAAGCGATCAATCCATCCTGAACCGAACCAGCCCGAGGAGGGTGGAGGTAGGTTTCCTCGAACCAGCACCGTGTAAAAAGGGCTACTGACTCTGCCGCCAGGTCCGGACTATTTCTGCGGAGGATAGTAGATTCCAATACATGCTAAATGGAATTGCCTATTTTCATGGGTGCGTGCACAAAACGTAGTATCCAGAAAATTAGGCGCAAACGGACTAGAAGCGAACAGGTGTAATGTGTGAGAATGCCCCCGTATGACAATGCCCGCTTTATTGTTCGGCGGACACTCAAATACAGAAAGACATGTTTATCAGTGCCTCCCTCATTGTCACGTTGCCGCTTATTCCGTCAATCTTTTGTTTGGGGGCATTGGCAAACGGGGGGCAGTGAAAAACATTACACCGGATCCGTGTGCCAATGAATCACGCTTAATACTAACAGTATTTGCACACTCAAACTGATTGGCTGGACAGAAACGCCCCTGGGGGTAGCGGGTGGTACAATTTTGCTCATCAGACACGTCCTGGCAGTCGTTGTCTCCGTCGCAGACCACGTCAGAACTGACACACTGACCGTTTGTGCATCTGAACTGATTGTCACGGCATGGACGATACACTGAAAAACACAGAGCGGGAATAGAACAATCAAAACACCTGAACAAGCTGCTTCGCATGGACAGTTGTCACGTATGTGTCATGGCACACACGTACACGCAGTAAACGAGTTCGGCTCTGGCCATCTAATGAATTGATTTGCATAAACCTTAAGGAACGGAATGAAAAAAAAAATGTCCCAAATCACTGCAAACAGGACTGGCAGTGCACAGAAATCTGTAAATCTCTCTCCCGCAAAAATTGACCTTCTTAGCTTTAATAAGGCCGCCGTACACGAAACATTTTTTTCCTACGAAATATTTTGTAGGAATTAATTTTACCATGTATGACGGGAAACATCGTCCGATTTTTGTTGTACAGGAAAAAAACACAAATAGGTTCTTCCTATTTTTCTTGCATTACACTTACATCCCTCAGGCTCCACCGACCTATCGGACCCCTGTGAAACGCGTCTCACAGGGGTCCGATTTGGAGAGCTGAGTTGTTGACTTTGCGTAATCATGTGTAATCCTATTGTTTTCCTTGTCTGTCTAATTTATAACAAAATGGGAAATAGGCTGTTGCCTTGCCATCCTCTTGCAACAGATCCTCTAAAACGCGCTCCCCTACTCGCACGTCCGAGGCCGTGTTGAAATTGGCGCCATTTCGCTGTGGAACTAGCGACAGAAAATCTGTCGCTGAATACAACCAATCACTAGCTTCTATCCCGCCACGGTCACTCCCAAATATGGTGGTTTCAAACATTCCTCAATTCGCTGACAAAATTGCTGGATTTTTTAATATTTCTGAATTAACTTCGCGCAAAAATGATTCTCATGGATTATCTTGATAATGGGTAAGTACCGACGGGTTCAAAACACGAAGGTATGATCCAGTTCATGGCGTGTCGGTGTGGGGCAGCTATCATTTGACAGCATGCATAAATTATGGAATGAGATACAGTGCTACGAGACTGGTATCCGGTAACTCGCAACACCACATCTATGTGCATACGTTGTAGTACTAGGCGCGCTATCTGGTTGTTACATGAAGTGGTATTTCCCCACTGTACTGCATGGTTTATCTGTGAATTACCAACTGGCGAGTACACATGAGGGAACGTCCCTCTACTCCACCGAAACGGGGTGGGTTTCCCCAGGGCATTGTAACGCGCTATGCAGAGTGGAAATGCCCTGGACGCAAGGAAACCAACCACCACGTAGCGGCAAATCAGCGAAGCTTGCTAATTACGTATGCGTTTCACAGCAATCATTTTGGCCTTGGACACGAAAATTCGCCTGAAACTTTGTCACCTGATACTGAATTTACAAGAGTAAGACAGGCGTTTAAATTGTACAGGATCGGTGTGTATCATAATTGTTAGGCGAACTGTTGTGAAAAGTGGTCCAAAACGGGATCCAGTTATGAGTTTGAAGCGTTTTTTTTTGGTAACCGGCGATGAACATGTGACGTCATCATCTGGCCTACAAATTATTCTCAGGGACGAAACTGCACGAAAACGAATTTAGCCCATTCCGCTCGCTGAATATGTGACGTTACTGATGGCGTCATAATCGCTTAGATTGGTTACCCGATCCCTCCGCTTGGGGCTGGCTGTACCAGTCTGATAATCAGCTGGTAATCACTTTTCGAAAACGAAGTTCATGAGTTAGTCCATTCTGCTCGGCCGTTTCACACATCATCGTCGTACCTCATGTGAAGTTCAAAATACACAGCTCGCGAGGTGTACTTATATCGTGGTATGGCGAAGGCATTCCCATTTTCCACGTAATCTGTGTGGATAATCTGTGTCGGTAAATACAATGTAGCCCAGGCTACAGTGAAATAATATTTACTTATTATGCAATGTGTTGTTAATGTTGGGGCCCATCCGTGTTGCACAGTCTGGTGGGCAGCAGTGCCTCAACTCAATCAACTGCTGCCTGAACTGATGACTCACCACACACGACACGGGACAGTTTGTGCGTTTCGCCCCCAACGCCGTGACTATTTGCACAGCAAGTTGCTGTGAAAACAGTACAATATTTCTTAGTTTTCGCACTGCTTACACAGCAGATTCTAAACCAATCTTAACATCGCCAGAAGGCTACATGGTAAACCACTACAAAAGCCCCACCGGTTCAATAATTCTTGGTTCCCAGAATGTTGCCTTGCTGGAAAGTTATGCATTTAAACAGAGAATTCTTTGTTATATCAAAAAAAACTGCTCTAAATGTTCAAATCCGACGAAAATTAACGATTTTACAATGTAATGCTAAATATGTAGCATGTTAGAGGATTGGAATGACTTACTTATAAGCAGAGGGGTGCAAGGTGCAATTAGGTCAGTGGCAGAGATTCACCAGCTGATGTAAGATTATGTAAAATTAGTCCAAGTGGGAAGGTGTATTTCTGCAACATAAGCCGTGGTTACACTACATAAAATCCCGTGTTTTTTGCGGTCACACCTATATTGCCGGGCTTCGAGAAACCCGTGTCTGAAAAACACGGGTTTTTGGAACACGGCAAACTCGCCGTGCTTTTCGAAATCCCCGTATCTCGGTAGTTCTTTAGCACGGCGACAGATGGCGCAGTCATTAAGTGACGTCGTTTTCGCGCCTCCAACAATGTGGGCCAATATAGAAATGACTGAAGAGTCAGTGCATGCAGCGCAACTGTCGCCGGGCTACTTAACTACAATGTAGTGGTGTGACCTCCCGCCGGGCTTTTCGTACACATGGGTTTGACACGGGTCTGGAAAAACGCGGGTATTTTTATGTATTTTTATTATTTAGTAAACAAACCCATGTGAAGAATAAAGTTCCAGACTTTCGAGCAGTTTTTCTCCCACTATTATAAACATTTTTCAAACTTTGAAAATGTTAATGTGTTGTTCACCAAATGGAGCTTGTCCGTATAACGCCGATTCTGGGTTTTTGAAGTAGATGTCGGCGAAATTCACGAAACAAAGAAAATTATGTGGAGTAAGAGCTAAACTGTGTTAATTTTAAGCATAACTAACGTATTTTTTAAAAATCTGCGGTTATACCGACATGCGCTAAGTATGTATGGCTGCATCTTTTTCAACAGAATTTGCTTCGATTCGACATAGCATGTTGACGTAAAATTGCTGAAGGAAATTTTTTCGGCCTTTCCAACAAAGTCATTTTTCTGGGCAATCCGGAAATAGGATCCAGTAATTTAGCGTGAAAGTTCACTTAGATGCTTTAAACGTAACGTACCGTACCAGAAATGATTTTGTAATCATTGTTATCAATGAATTATCACGAATTTAAGTTGGGCAGTTCGGCGCCACGCAATCAGTACAGATCGACAGTAGTGGGCAGGAGTCCTCATAAAACTACACTGCCAATGAATGAAACTTACCACAGTTCACTTCATCCGACCCATCTTTACAATCAATGTCATGATCGCAGCGCCAGCTTCCAGGAAGACATTTTTTGTTGTTACAGCGGAACTGGGATTCTGAACAGGAACGATAACGACTAGCTGAAAAGATAAAAATATTAGAAAGTGTTGCAGGTTTTTTTCAAGGCAGGTGTAAAGGGAAAGAATGTCCTCAGGAAAATCTGTCCCAGGAACAAAAGATCCTATTGTTACATTCTAATCTCTGGGGATTGGTTTTCAATAGTCATGCCGCTTATTCCGTCATTCAACAATAGAAGTGGACACTTTTTACAGGGGGATACTCTGTACCGTTACACCGGGTTTATTTGGTAAGCATGCTTGCCATGCAGATCACTTTTTCGTCATCATCTGAGAAGTCTATAATGCTGAAAATAGCCCTGCCCCTAAAGGCCGCCGTACACGATACATTTTTCCCCTACGAAATATTTGGTAAGAATTTATTTTACCGTGTGTGACAGGAAACATCGTCCCATTTTTGTCGTCTAGGAAAAAATCCACAAATAGGTTCTGTCATATTTTTCTTGTACAATAAAATGGTATAGGAAATAATTCCTATCGTGTACGGTGTGGTAGCATATTATTGTACAACTGACGCATTGTGCCCCTTTGTTCGCATGTTATAGGTCAATCCTACAAAAAAATATGACCCCGACACCCAATCTCCAACGCAGAGGTCAGACGGTTACACCTTACTGACTCTGCCTTTAAACGTCAGTGCCCCGTACTTCTTTTCGCGTAGGAATAACGTCATTTAAGATGGCTGCCTCCTTGTTGCACGTGGTTATGTTTACACTCACAAAATCATGTGATCAAATTCGACGAAGCTGATTGGTCCATCGATTTGGTTGCTTCTAAAATAGAAACTATTTCTGCCGGAACGACCGAACCGAATCACAGCCAAACGTGTAATCTGCCGCAAAATAGTGCAACACAAAATAATGGACAAATGTTTAAAATCATGGTGTGTTTGGTGTTTTGGTACACTTCTAAACTTGACAGTACGATTATGCTGTAGATCAGTTTTTCTTCATTCTGCTCATTCCGAGCAGAAGTGATGAGGGCGTTTGAAGCCAGTGGTACAAGTGGAGCAAACCGAAAACGCGGAACGCCGTACCGCTGGGCTAGCGAGTTTGCCCGACGCCTGCTACAGCTTTACCCACAATGCACTGCATCACAGCAATAACGGCGTTGTGCCAGACGTCTGTGTAGCAGTACTGCGGAACGAAACGGCTGGCTGCACGAGACTACAGATTAACATTCGTGTGATAACGCTACCCAACTTGTAACACATCCGGTCCAGAATGCGGGTCGATCGGATTGAACCGCAATCGGAATGAATTTGAAACTTTTTGTGTTTTTTTGGATTGATCGTCTAAACGGCCCTAATTTGCACCCTTGTTCTGTTCCTTTGCGAAATGCCATTCTTACCACATGTTTTTGGGTCTTCGTCACTGTTATCACCGCAATCATCGTCAGAGTCGCAATGCATATCCAACATGATACAGNACGTACCCTGCTAACGGACGACGACGGACGACGACGACGACGACGGACGACGGACGCACAACCATTGTATAAGCTCACCACAGGTGAGCTAAAAACTGACGCATTGTGCCCCTTTGTTCGCATGTTATACGTCAATCCTACAAAAAAAATATGACCCCGACACCTGCTACAGCTTTATCCACAATGCACTCTGTATCACAGCAATAACGGCGTTATGTGCCAGACGTTTGTGTAGCAGCACTGCGGAACGAAACGGCTGGCTGCACGAGACTACAGATTAACATTCGTGTGCTAACGCTACCCAAGAACTTGTAACACATCCGGTCCAGAATGCGGGTCGATCGGATTGAATCGCAATCGGAATGAATTTGAAACTTTTTGTGTTTTTTGGATTGATCGTCTAAACGGCCCTAATTTGCACCCTTGTTCTGTTCCTTTGCGATCTGCAATTCTTACCACATGTTTTTGGGTCTTCGTCACTGTTATCACCGCAATCATCGTCAGAGTCGCAATGCATATCCAACATGATACAGCGATTATTGGTACAGCGGAAAAAAAACCGCGGATTGCATCGATCCCGACACTTTTCGCTAGTTTCGTCGGACCCATCTTTGCAGTCATCCTCGCCGTCACACACGGACCACCTATGTACACAGCGGTAGTTAGTCTCACACTTGCGCCAATCTGGTGGACATTTGTGTTGCTCTGGAAAGTGGACCAAGAGATTTATAGGCCCGGTTGCACCAGTCATGCTTAAAGGCGCTCTAGTTCGAATTGTAAACATAACGGTTTGTTTATTTACATGGTTGATTATAATAGTTATTTTTCCTCGGACAGGTGGCAGCACCGTGTAGGCTATACCAAAACATTAATGTTATCTATTTTTATATCTATCTTGATAAATATTCTTGTAACTGAAATATATTTATGATTTTACGCTAAAAAACAAACAAAAAGTTGTGAAAGGCGAGATTTAATTTGATTTTATCTGAATTGCTAGTACCAGAAGTTGACAATAGGTGGCACACCGTAATGTTTACAATTCGAACTAGAGCACCTTTAAAATTGAGTTTGCGTTTAACCTGCATAGTAAGATCATTTCGTTATTTTTAGTCTTTGCGTGCACACTCAATAGTGAGTTTAAAAAACCATACGTTAACGCTAACGCTAACGCTAATTACGTCAAAATGACGTCACCCCACGAAAAAATACAACAGATTCATTCGATGTGACGTCAAAATGATGTCAATAACGTTAGCGTTAACGTTAACGTACGGTTTCTTAAACTCACTATTTTGTGTGGCTCAAGCTCCTTTCACACCGGACCTGCGTAGTTGCATAATGCGGCGTACTGACTACGCCGAGCGTACGCTGGCCTACCACTCCTTTCAAACCGGGCCTACGTAGAGTTGCGTAGTGCGGCGTACTGACTGTGTGAATTTACGCAGCCCTACGCTGTGCCTATGCTGGCCTACGCAAATGTACGGTGCAATACGCCTCGGGACGCAAATTTACATATTTGCGGGCGCAGTATAAACGAGTTTAAAGCGAATGGCTCGCGGGGTTTTACATTTTTGGTGGTACCTTCCATAGAGAGTGAATCTAGCCTCCAGGCAAAGCCGTGCTCCAGCCATATGCAACACCTGTGCAAATATGCGAATGTAAACACTGGGGACGAGGTTCCATCAAAAATTTGTCAAAATGGGTTAATGACGTTTTCAAATTCAGTAGATCAAGATGTACATTTTGTACTATTCCCGTTGATTTTGAAGCGACAGATTTTGCAGAATACGCCTCCGAAGTTTGGCTGTCTAATGCATTTCCCATTAAACTAAAATCCTTCTTTTGCCTTTTTCTCAAAATGGTGCTTGATATCCATGACCAACTGTCATGGCGCCACAACAAACCCCGCGAGCCATTCGCTTTAACGACATGCAGCGCTTCGCATCGACGCGACCTGTGCCTATAAACACATGCGTGCGTTTCGCGCTCCGGTGCGGCAACCGTAGGGGTGTTTATAAAGTTGACTGACCCAATGCTGCTCGAGCCATCATTCAGCCGGGTCAGTCGGCTTTAAAAACACCCCTACCATTGCCGTACCGGAGCACGAATCGCATGTATGTGTTTTTAGCATAACTGTAGTAAATATGGAGTAAAGTCGATTGAACAATATATCTTCACCGCATATTGCCTTCGGTTCATCAGAACCATCGCCGCAGTCATCATCCATATCACAGCGCCATCGTTCTGGGATGCAGTGACCGGTTGTACAAGTAAACTCATCGGACCCGCATGTTCGAACAGCTGCAAGGAAAATGGATATTTTTTTATTTGATTTATTAAACCTCCTAAGGCCTCTATTACATACAAGTAAACGGTGTACAAAAACGTCGGTTAACAAGGCTTCTAATGGATTCACCACCGTGAAGCCATATTGATAACCGGCCTAATTAGGAGAATAAAACATAACTTACACATACATGAATAATGCCGATAAAAAAATTAAAAAACGCGTTAAAAGTTTGACCATAGTGTGCTCAACCGAGCCAGACCTGCCAAACCCGCTGCTGAGAAGGAGACTACGTAATGTATCTACAATACCATCCTCCGCGGCGGGGACAGCAGGCCGGCCAGGTGAGCGACCCCGAGGAGAGAAAGCCAAAGTAGTTGGCGACAAGCCAAGATCAACCAATGACTGTAGGAGGGTGCCACTAGGGCACCTACTCCCAGAGACCCACTTGGCCAGGAAGACACAGAGAACTGGCAGACAGAGAGCCCAGAGAAATGGCAGATGGAGTCTAGAATGTTCTTGTGTACTGACCACAAGCCGTATTCTTCGGCAACTCATCGCTACCATCGTCGCAATCGTCGTCACCGTCACACTCCCAACCCTTCGCAATACATTTTCGGTTCCCGCATCTGAATTGCCAAGGCAGACATCGCTTCGTCGTGCAGTCTTTCTCGTCTGATTTATCACCGCAGTCATCGATTCCATCACAGATTTTGAAAAGATAAGTGCAGTTGAGGTTGTCACATTCGAACAGACCGGCTGGACAATGGCGGGCAGCTGAAAAAGATATTAGAGAGTTTTTGCAAAGCCCCCGAAACGCTAAGGCTAGGGATACACCGAACGCGAATTGGCGTGCGACAGGGCAACGCGCGCAATTTATGCTTTGAAGGCCTTTGTTTGCGTGCAGTGCGGCGGAAAATAAAGCCTTTGCCGCGCGAATATACACATCGCGTTCGGTGTATCCCTGGCCTAAAGGCGGTGACAGACTGGCGCGTAAGCAACGCGTCGGGTAGCGTTCAACCAATCAGGGAGACGGTAACACGGACCGAAACACTTACCGAAGAATCGGATTGGCGGAACGCCTGCACGACGCGTTGCGTATGCGCCAGTCTGTCACCGGCTTAAAGCTGACGTGAACGAACAAAAAGCCATCATGCGGCGAGCAAACGCCGAGCAAACGCCCTGCAAATACCTCAAACGAAGGCTCAGAACATGATAGGCCCCAGGAGGTCAGGAGGGCGCCACCTCATTTGTCATCGAGCTTCCGAGGTGTCAACATCCTGTGGTGAGCTCCTGCTGAACACTTTTTTCAAAGAAAAAAGTTTGACCCAGCTGGGAATCGAACCCGCGCCTTGTTATCTCTGTCCCGCTGTCTTCCTCATTCGGCCACCAAACTTGTTGGAAGATTTCACATGTTTTCTCTTATTCGTAGCATTATAACGTAAGTCGAAGGCCTACGTCTATGACAAACATAAATCATGACCCTGTCAGTCGGCTAGTGGATACAGCGGTGGATTACAAATCAGACGGTCGACGGTTCGAATCCCGTCTAAATCACTACAATTTTTTTTCTTTGAGTAGTGTAAGAGGTATCCGGAGATGTTGGCAGCTCTGTTGCCTGAAGGCAAATAAGGTGGCGCCCTCCTGGCGTCGTGGGGTGTATCATGTTCTGAGCCTTCGTTTGAGGTGTTTGCAGGGCGTTTGCAATTCTCTTGCTCGTCGCATGGGGGCGTTTTGTTCGTTCACGTCAGCTTTAAGGCCGTACGCACACTGCAAGCGAAATGGCGAAGCGAAGACAACACACTGGAAGCATTGGCCTGTACAAACGGATAACGATCAGCTTCGCCACATCGCTTGGCGAAATTCGCTTCGCTTCGCCAGTTCGCTGGCAGTGTGCGCGCGGCCTAACGCGGACGTCTAGCCTTTTTGTTCGATGCTCTCTTCGTGGCATCGAACAATGGGTTTGGCGTTGGCGTTGGTGTTTCGGGGGCTTTGCGAAAACTCCCTAATGTCGAAAATTTAAAGCTGACGTGAAGGAACAAAGTCAGATGAAGATCAAGTCAGATATCGTGAAAAACTTGATGTTTTATTAGTGACGATCCATGAAAAACAACACGCTTTCGTGTTGACATCCTATTAGCGCATGCGTGAGCCCTGTTGGGACGGGGCACCAGTCTAGTCTCCAGACTAGGCATTCCATGGCGATGACCTGGTTATTGGGAAGATGGCGCTAGGGAAACTGATCTATAAAGATAATCTAAGATTCCCTGTTTAATAGATGTATGCAGATTAAAATATTCATGGCGCCCTGCGAGGTCGGAAAATGAAGTTCGGAATTGACATTATGACTCGGGTATTATGTGTAAACGAGAACGTGGTTCTCCGATTTTCCATCCACACGAACCTCGTGACCTAAGTGAACGACAGATCTCGCATGCCGATTGGCGTTCTCGGCTGATGACGTAGGTGACTTCCCGGGAATTTATCGGCGGTAGCTGCTTGAATTAATGTGGATATTAAATCGAATCAATGGTGGTATTAGATTGGTTTAATATCGACATTAAATCGAATAAATGTCCACATAGGCCTACATGTATAAAAATTAAATTCTATTGCTCGATTTAATGCAGACATTAATTCGTTTGAATGAGGAACCTGCATAACAAGCTCTGCCAATAGGGGGCCCTGCATGCAAGTGGACCATGGTTGCAATGAGAAATCCTTTTGCCAAGTCAATAATTATTGAATATTTCATCCCTGAATTACTCTGCAGGGGAAAATAGCACCAAAAATTTAGTTTTATTGGTCCTTAATTCTATTTTGATGAGTTTTATGAAGAAAATAACAAAACTTAATTTTTAATTGGAAATGCATTGGAAGTGGTCCTTTTTGTACTGGTGCTGCCATCTGGATTTTTAGTTTTGCCGGTTCCTCATTAATGTGGATATTAATTCAGAATTATGTCCACTCCGTCGTGCGATACTCGAAGACAAATGAGGTGGCACCCTCCTTGCCTCGTGGGGTCTATCATGTTCTGAGCCTTCGTTTCAGGTGTCTGTAGGGCGTTTGCAATTCTCTTGCTCGTCGCATGTGGGCTTTTTGTTCGTTCACGTCAGCTTCAAGTGAATGACTCTAACTGTATTGAAGCCTTTCAGCTGTTATGAGGCACGGCTTAACCCGCCGATTATGGAGGATTTCCTAATGGCCAAGTGTTTGGCGCGTTGGGCTCGGAGCTAGAAATTAGGTAACGTGTAGGCCTACAGCGCGATCATTACATGGATGGGTAAGCGGTGCACGTATAATACACTATCAGACAACAGCAAGTAGCACATATGCAAAAAGGGGGCACGCCCCACGATTTCGTGATGACACACTTTCTGTCTGTCCCATTAACCCTCACTGCTGCACGTCTTTCAGAAGTCTTCACTTACGGCAATCGGCAGGTTCGTCAGCTCCGTTCCAGCAGTCTCTGCTCCCATCACATTTCCATTCAAGTGGAATACATTTATCATCCGAACCACCGCAACGGAACTGCGATGACGTGCAATTAGCAATACACGTCTTTTCATCGACATCAAGGGTGAAAAAATCTGGGCAGGCGCACGTGAAGGTTTTGGCGCCGGGTGCGATAAGGCAGAGGTGTGAACAGCCGCCGTTGTTTGTGCCGCATGGATTTTGAGCTGAAAAGATTAATAAAGCCTCGCTTATGTCGACCTTATGTGCAGTCAGAACGGGCAGGCGCACGTGAAGGTCTTGGCGCCGGGTGCGATAAGACAGAGGTGTGAACAGCCGCCGTTGTTTGTGCCGCATGGATTTTGAGCTGAAAAGATTAATAAAGCCTCGCTTATGTCGCCCTTATGTGCAGTCAGAACCAGTTGACAACTGATAATCGGCGCGCAGTTGGAATTAATCAGTCATAACTACTACATGTAGGTGAGATTAGCTCTCGGGCGTCAGCGAGTAACTAGTTGCAAACTAAAAACATCCAGATCCTGAAAATCGGACGTGTTCAACTTCAACAACTAGTTGACAACTGTATCCTGCTTATCATAGTCGACATAAGCGCGCCCACGATAGCGAGGAACCGGTATACTGAGGAGACAGCCAATGAAGATAGGTTTACATTGCACGTGACGACGCCATTTTGACTGATCACATGAGCGTCGAATCACCACGTTACTTAAAATCAAAAGACGGCGATAAACTAGTTCGAGGTAGTTGCGACCGATCGGTATTTTTCTACTCTTAAGCCTCGCTTATGTCGCCCTTACGTACAGTCAGAACTAGTTGGCAACTGATAATCGGCGCATAGTTGGAACTAATTAGTCACAACTACTAGGTGACATAAGCTCTCGGGCGTCAGAGAGTAACTAGTTGCCAACTAGTTGCAAACTTCAGCGACTAGTTGACAACTGTATCCTGAAGACAGCCAATGAAATTCGCTTTACATTCCACGTGGCCTAACGTGACCACGTGACCTAATCACCACGTCACTTAAAATCAAAAGAAATCTGTGTCGACATAAGCATTCAAAAGACGGCGATAAACTAGTTCCAGGCAGTTGCGACCGATCGGTATTTTTCTACTCGGTGGCGACATAAGTTATCAGTTGCAACTTGTTGACGCTGTTTCTATCACAGCGTAGGGCGACATAAGCGAGGCTTGAGTCGCAAAGCCCCCGAAACGCCAATGCCAGGAGAGCACCGAACAAAAGAATAGACGTTCGCATACTGGCATTTCGGGTTTTTTTTTTATAAATACGAGATCTTGGGCAACAAAGGGGACCGGTGTAACGTCGATCAGTGTTCCCCGTATTTCTGTGTTTGTCATATTGTTTCCCTCCTGACGGGACCCAACAATAACCATTCTAGGCCGCGTCTATTGTTGGGGAATACTGAGCTACAGAAACACTCACAGATGTTACACCTGGTGAATCACACACGGCAAAATCTGCAAAGACGATTCTTACTGTTGATCTGTCTGAGTGGATGATACACCTTAACGTCCTCAGTAGGATGAATCATTTTTTTCAGGACTTGTCGATTCGCTCCGGTGAACCGGTTTGCCTTTTCAATTGTGTTCGTGTTGTTCTCCAATACGCTCTGTGACCAGTACATGTAGTCTTCGAACACAGAAATTGACGTGATCGGCAAGCCAGAAGGTGAGAGAACTTGGATGACGGTCTGCCGGTTAGTGCCATCATAATTTGCATACCTGGAAACCAGGATGGTGATTTTTGAAACATGGGGCAAGTCCACGGTAAAATTCAGGATATTTTTTTACTTGTTCAGTGCGGTCTCTGCAACTCATGGCCCAAAGGACCATTACCCTGCATCATGTCAGGCTTGTGTCCTTCTATGCCCCTGGTAGGAATTAAATTCGCTGTAATTCGTAATTAGTGCACTGTTTGCTAATTAGTTGCGTCACGGACATGACCTGTGCGATGTCACGTCCGCGACGCAACTAATTAGCAAACAGTGCACTAATTATGAATCACAACGATTCATACCAGGGGCATAGAAGGACAAGAGCCTGACATGATGCAGGGTATTACATCTTTCTGTGGTTCCAAAATTTGCAGAAACAGCACTGAATAAGTCAAAACATGTCACGGCCGTTCAAGTTTGTTGTGGATTTCCATCTACAGTCCAACATTCATGGACATTTGTATGATGAAGTATGATGGTGAAAGGATAATGTTGGTTGCTGTTCAAGTTTGTTGGGAAAATCGTCCACACGATCATACATTTGCCCATGAACATCATCATACAAATTTTGTGGCCTGTTGTGCATTTGTTGGCATGTTGAAACATGCAGCTAAAAATTTGAACATCATCATACATGTTGGATGCTGTTCACGTTTGTTGGGAAAACACTCTACAAGTGATGAAATGGATGGCTGGAGGAATTACACTTGTTCAGTGTGTGTGTAATTTCTCTAAGGTGAAAGGAAAGAGCAGTTACTGTTACGGGGGGCCTACCAGATCAGATTGGACTATAAATATAAGAAGAGGCAATGATGTTTCACAAGGAAAATATTAAGGTGCCACTGTTTGCATGCGGTACGATTAAGAATCGGGAACAACGTGATTCGACTGGTGTCCTGCCCAACCTATACACAGCAAGTGGTATATGTAACAACTACGCTAGATACTAGAGAGGTTGCGCATGCAGCGGCCCGACTCCGACTCCGACTTCAACTACGAGAATGAAGTGCAGTCCGCTATACATCATTGATAAAAACGATTTGATAGAAGTTTTCAATTCGTCAAACACCATAAATTGAAGGCAGAAAATATGGCCTTATAAATCGGAAATGGGGATAAATAATGAATATTGAAGTCGTAATCCTAGTCGTTACGACTTGAAACACGATGTATAATATTTGCGATATATGTGCTCTTCCGATTACCAGTCAAAATTATTCTGCCACAAAGTTATGGAATTTTACGATTTGCAAACGTCTATCAAATCGTTTTTATCAAGGATGTATAGCGGACTGCACTTCATTCTCGTAGTTGAAGTCGGGAGTCGGGCCGCTGCATGCGCAACCTCTCTAGTATCTAGCGTAGTTGTTACATATACCACTTGCTGTGTATAGGATGGGCAGGACACCAGTCGAATCACGTTGTTCCCGATTCTTAATCGTACCGCATGCAAACAGTGGCACCTTAATATTTTCCCTGTGAAACATCATTGCCTCTTCTTAAATCTATAGTCCAATCTGGGCCCGGTTGCACCAAACTTGTCTTACGTCCTAATCGTAAGATAAGGAATTTGCGACAACCCTAGGACATGTCGTAACTGCGGTTGCACCAAAAACCTCGTAGGCTTGTCCCAAATGCATATCTTACGACATGTCGTAGGACATGCACTATGGGATTATGCATATCAAGTGCACGGTCAGCTGTCGAAAGAATCATTGGACTGAGTATGGAAGCAGGGGGATTGGCTCAATCACCTGAAACTGCAGCCTGTTTTGAAAGGTTTACCAGCTAATACCGGTGACAGCCATGTTTACACAACATCGCCAGACATTTGCCTGTCGATGATGAAGCTGGGGATGGGAGCTGATAGAAGCGGATGGGGAGCTGATGGAAGAGCAGCCGGAGGGAAACATGCTGGATGATGTTGATAGGCATGAAAGGATAGCCAGGAGGAACCAAACTGTGGAGATGCCCAGAGCATACTTACACTGAATGATTTTTGGTATTAAAACATGCCGGAAAGTATTGTTCCAAAGAATAAGAAATTAAATTTTACTAATATGTCACTATGATTGTGTACTATAAGACTGGGCAAAAACATAGACGGCAAACCGCAATGCGGTATTTTTAAAGTCGACTGACCCGGCTGAATGGTCAGCAGACAGCGTTTAGTCAGTCAACTTTAAAAACACCCCCGCCGCATTGAGATTTGCCGTCCATGTGCGCCCAGCCTTACTATCTAAGTCACCTCCCCACTAGACGTATCTTTTTGCCTTAACTCTGTGTCGTAAGATACGCTGGTGCAACAGTTTCAGTGTATTTTACTACTGTTGCACCAAACTTGTCTTACACCACACGTAAGTCCAAATGCGTAGGACAGGAAAGTTGGGACATGTCCTAAGACATCGATGGTGCAACCCATTTTTGTTCTTAACGTTAAAGCTGACGTGAACGAACAAAAAGCCCCCATGCGACGAGCAAGAGAATTGCAAACGTCCTGCAAACACCTCAGAACATGATAGACCCCACGACGCCAGGAGGGCGCCACCATATTTACCTTCAGGCAACAGAGCTGTCAACATCTCCGGATACCTCTAACACTATACTCAAAGAAAAAAATTGTAGTCATTTAGACGGGNTCACATCGATATTATGTCGATAACTTGAGGAGAATTTGTTCACCGTTTAAATGAACGTCAATATTACTCCCTCTCGTTATCACTGATGGCCTTTTGCGGCACAAAAATGTCACAGGTCATGTGTTTAGCCAAGGGCAGGCTGGCTAAGGCATTGTACTGATCAGTGATAGCATAGAATCATCGAGAGCTGGGAGCATGCCAGACAAAGTCAGCTGTGTCAGACTAAACTGATTGCTGTTCGAGTGATTGCTATCTGAAGTAAAGGACAAGCAGTTCATCATGTGTGTCACATATTTGACATTTCCACCTTTTATCAGTTTACCAGACAAATCATTATCATGTTTTCATTGTCCATTTATTGATGTGCCATTCTGATACAGCAACGGTACCACCGAGATTTCCTGTTTTCACAAAGCTTTTACTTTGAAGGGAAACATGGCCCTTAATGTTTCGTTTCTATGGAGACGAACAGAGTTTAACAAGGGTAAAATATTCTGAATCTTCCAATGGTCTGGTGTCGGTATTGTTCAAGCGGTAGGCAAGAAGGAGAAAATATACATGTTTCCTTATGTTATCTTGAGAATCATAATATCCTGAATCTGAAATAAACTTTGAAGTACGGTACTGAAAATGTGGAATGAAGGCTAAAGTAAGTTAGTGCAATCAAAAATTCATAAGCTTATGAATTTTTGGTGTATTAAACTGTGCTTGTTGCGTTCCCTGCATCAGGACGCATGATACAATGTCTATAACACTATGCATACAGAGTTCTGATCTGTTTATCAATGACATATGGATTTATCTGAGATCCATTTATCCATTGATAAAATATATTTTTATCTGTCTGTTGGTTGAAAAATGTTCAATGGGAGTCTGCCTCTCATGGCTGCATGATTGTGGGCAGGAATGTGTCTGGGGTCGGGTCTTATTTCGGACAAAGGAGGAAGCTATAGTGTCCTATAAATATAAATTCTGTGTCAGCTATAACAATTGGGGCAGAAGAAAGATCTTTTAGGAAAAGTTTGTATTGTCATTGATAGCTGTGGGGCAAGTGGGCTGGGCCTTCCCCCAGTATACTGCAATGTAATGTGTTAGGAAAGTTTGGAATAGGGGATATCTTCAGATCACTCACCCCAGATTGGCAGTAGACTTTGATTCCGGGTCTTACAGTGACAGCGCCACATTGTGACATAGTTCGGCGGGTTCCTCATTGAATTGAAATAAGGGTTCCATTGAAAGGATGACATCCTTTGACCATCATTTTTGCGTGGCTTGCCTGGTATTGAAACAGTGAGCGCTATTGCCATGGCGTGTTTTCTATGGGCACACTGGTTTCCTCCTGCTGTAAATTTAGGGCCTAAATTACCCAGTGTTGAGGACGAGGTCATGCCGTGTTTGGTACTCGGCTCTCAAAGTCAATTCAATAATTTGTCAGTTGCATGACAACACCATTTTAAAAGATACGTCGTAGATATAAAATGCTTTTCGCGTGTCTCGTAATAAATCTCTCTTTTTCCCTTGCAGCTGGAGGCGTCGGCAAAAGTGCCCTTACAATACAGTTGATACAGAATCAGTAAGTAAAGAGATTTTTCATTCCAGTAGAACTGCACAGTCAATCTTTACTCTGTCATGAACTCTAATCAGAACGATTTCCAGCAGTTGTTTTTCCTGGATGGAATTTTCTTTAAATATGTTATATTGTTGGGAACTGGGCAAAACTAATCAGGTAGAATAGAATGTTTGGACTTCTGGAGGATGGCATTAAAAAACGGTACATGTAATGTGTGCCGTTTATTACTGGGAGTCTAAAGATCTCCCATTTCATTCAAATAAGTACCGGTAACTGGATTCCTTCTAAATGACTTGAAATTGAGGGAAGGTGTGTTGTGTTGCTAGCCCTTAGCTGTCTGTTTATTTGAAGAAAGATGGAGTGGAGGAAGTAAGCAATGGTTTTTGCAGCGAAAAAACAACACCTGGTGAAACCATATGGAGCTAATATAGCCCAGTAATGACTTATGGTTGTGGGTGATGATTGGCTTGCCCCGCAGCTGTGGCATGTTTACTTCTGCATCATGGACATAAAATAGCCCTCAGAATAATTCTTGTCAAGGAAAACTACAACAATGAGAGAATCCCATTATTGGTTTTGCTGGCTTAGAATATACAGAAAATCCTCGCCAATAATGTCTTCCTATACTGGCTGTACAATCTAACGGCTCCATATATTTCGTGGGTCTGTAACACTCATTTAGTACATTTACATTTTCCTTTTTCTGTTTTCAGTTTTGTAGAAGAATATGACCCAACAATAGGTAAGCCTTGTTTCTTCCTGATAATGAATGCAAATAAAATGGCAACTCGACCAGGAAAGCAAACCTCAAGTCCGATGGTAATGCGCCATGCTCCCAGTTGCAATTGTATCGATTGTCTATATGACTGATCTTCACCAAACAACAACTTATCTAATATCCCGCCTCTATCTCCACCCTGAGAATGTGTTCATTACTGAATGTAAACCAACAATGTTGACTTCCTCAATAAGGAGAAGAGGCCCCTTGAATAGTCCCACTCCCTGGAAGCGGACACTCGACATGATGTGCTGTTCGTGAACAAGGCCCTCATTGAGTTAACTTGTGTGTGCGGACACTGCCGACATGCATAGATTCGGTGGGAATAAGCAATAGTTGAGTGGATGCGAGAAATGTCAGATGTGCAAAAAAGCTCGGATGACAATGTACATGACATGACTGCACAATACATTGTATTTTAAGCTGCCTAGTACAGCAGTCATGTCACTTTTGAAGCTGGAGAGTTCATCATCGTTGGTGGTGTTAGAAATAGGTTTGTTTTTACACTCAATCAGTCCCATTGCCAGCCACCAACGACATCTGTGCATGTTTGCAGGAAAACCATATTGACTTGACTTTTATCATAATTTGATGTCTCCTAGGAATACAGCAGACAATATTCACCCAAAAAGAAACCTGTGTTTGTTACATTCTCCAGGGATGTGGCTAGCCGTTATCATAGTTTGAGAGATGATTTGAGAAAGCGACTGTTCATTTTCATCAATTGAGGAATCTGAGTTGTGATCCTCGAGAAAATGGAGAAAGCTATGAAGCTGCAAATGGCAGGGATTATTCTGAACAGTACAACAAACAATCCCTGCAATTTGCAAGTGCATAGCTTTTTCCGTTTTCCCAAGGATCACAACTCAGATTCCTCAAGTGACGAAAATGAACAGCCCCTTTTCAGTCTGTAAGAATTTTCAACTGATATTGACTATTAGGCTACATCATAAAGGAATTACTTTATGGCTACATTTAGCCAAATGAAAACACTCTCGGCCTCATTTTGGAAGGAGGAAGAGTAGCCAATGGGGCGATTTAGCAGCGTCATTATGATTCTCACTATAAAATGTTGTTTTCAGAGGATTCCTACCGGAAGCAAGTTGTGATAGACGGGGAGACATGCCTTCTCGATATCCTTGATACAGCAGGTCAAGAAGAGTACAGGTATTTGATTATGAAATCTATTATTCATTATGTTACGTTTTCTCTTCTCGTCAATAGAGGATTCCTACCGAAAGCAAGTTGTGATAGATGGGGAGACATGTCTTCTCGACATCCTCGATACAGCAGGTCAAGAAGAATACAGGTAGAAAGAGCTATCTTCAGATTTGGTTTCTTCTGTTGTGGCCTTCAGCTCAGAAATCTACTTTTGATGAAATGTTTTCTTCAAGAACTTCTTGCTATTTTGTCTCCTTGTTTCTGACAACTGACAGAGTGAGAACGAGTCTCCTCTGCAAAATATTCATCGTATCCATGACATAACTCCGACAGTGTCCGCCATTGCTGACGTCGCCGTAATGACGCAAATGTGCAAATGCTGAAGAAAGCTGGAGGGCAAAACGTGCAACGTCACAACGTCATGTAGGCCTGGGCCGACGTCATGGATACGATGAATTGGGTCTGCCTCTTTGGTACTTTAACCCTGCCAGAGAGGATGATCATTGAAGTGACAGATGAAAACAAGAAGTACCGGTACTTCATGTCACTCCATCTTACAACAGTTAGTCGAACTAATGATATAAAAGATTGTAAGCAATGGTACGTGCTTACTCAGTATTGGGTGATTGTATCTGGGACTGATGGGCAAAGATCTTGAAAACTGCTCAAAGAATTTGGCACTTTATAAGTAAATCATCAAACGTGAACATGTTGTCTTTCTTTCTGTTTCAGTGCCATGCGAGACCAGTACATGAGAACTGGGGAAGGTTTTCTCTGTGTGTTTGCCGTGAACAACACAAAATCTTTTGAAGACATAAATCAATACAGGGAACAAATAAAACGTGTGAAAGATGCAGATGAAGTGCCCATGGTTTGTAAGTATCGGTTGGTTTACGAAGCTACAGAAACTGATTGAATGTGATTTTGAGTTAGAAAAGACCCTGCGTCTAGTCTGTTTTAAAAATCTTGTCGCATTTCCAACCTAGCCAAAAGAAAAGCAGAGGACACTGCATGCTGGAAGCATGTAGCCTTCATCGTTTCAATGTCCTCCGTCGTGTTGGTTCCTATGGGGATTTTGCTCAGACGTGTTATCTAGTGGGCAAACCAAAACATGTGATTGGCCGCGAAATACAAAATGGCCTACCACCAGGTATAAGTGTCCATGTGCAAGTTTCCACGAAATCCTGTAGAAACCAAGATGGCATTGGCCATGGAAACAATGAATAGGCCTACATGTTGTCAGCGGAGTCGGGCAAGAAGTAAGCGTTGGTTTATTGTAATGGTAATCAGTAACTAAATGTGATCATTTCTTGATGTTTCAGTGGTAGGAAATAAAGTTGATCTTCCAACGAGGACAGTTGACACAAAAAATGGCAATCAGATGGCCGAAAGATACAGTATTCCCTATGTGGAAACATCTGCAAAAACTAGACTTGGTGTAGATGATGCATTCTATACATTGGTCAGGGAAATTAGAAAATATGTAAGTATGGTGTTCATCAAAAAGAATTTTGAATGATGTGGGTTGTTTAGTTAGCTGAGCGCTTTGGGAAAAAGGCCCAGTGCATTCAGGGGAAGGGGCATGCTATGCCTTAAAAGCTAATTTGGTGAAAATCCACATTCTTTGCTAAAACAATGAGAAATCATCTTTTCGTTTCTACACGTTAAAATAAGCCTTATTCCTCAACTGGCCTGAAGTCACTTCAACTGAGACTACCTCAGTGAACTTGCCTCCCAGTGGGAAAAGGCTTAAGACCAGTTCCATCGCCATTACGTGAACCGAACTGGCCTCGAACTACATGCACTCTCAATCTAGATCCAACCCGCACCATTAAGACTAAGAGCCTAATGGGAGGGGCACTAAGAACTGCTAATTACCTCAGGAAGGTTCGTCATATCAGTGGAAAATTCTAGACCAGTCAACTTGCAAAATTCGTGTTTGTCTGCCATGAATGTGTGAAAACGAACAATTAAATTCTTCACACCGAATGCCAGGTGTTCATCTTGTTTGCTAACATACCATCTGCATATTGCATAATTTTTTTACCGTACAATTTATCACTGAGTTATTGGTTCGTGCTGTTTATCACATCTGTTCATCTCTTATTTGGGCCATTGGCCCTGAATCTATTATGAAAATGATGTGGCCTGATCATGCCAATGCGAGGCTCACTTGTTTACGCAGAAATTTAACAGAAATCCCTCTTTTTTTCAGAAAGAGAAAAAGGTTAAAGAAAAGGGGAAGGGCAAGAAGCCGAAGTGCATGATTCTATGATGTGTCACGATACAGATTTTATGTTTACTGCCTACCATGGAATTCTGGGATGTGGCATTATCCCGTAGATGTTCGTGGCATTCCAGCAGATATGGTTTTTCTGTAAAAGTCCCCTGTGGTTGATTTGATATTAACGGTAATGAGTTAGTTGGTCAGGTTTTCCTATGAATGATGTACGAAGGTTATTCTTCATTAGAATGCCACCAATTTGTGGAGGAAACGCATTGGAGATTTGAAAGGTTTCCGTAGACTGAAAGAATTTGTGTTATTTTTTTTAACATTGAACCGCGAGCTGAGTGCCACATACGGCATTATAGCTCTTTTTAGACAACATTGGGTGAATTTAATCAGTAGGAGAAAACCAGAGTATCCGGCGAAACTCGGCGCTGTTCAAGAGAGTCACCCTCTCAATTAGAGTTTGTTGATTATGCATGTCGTCCTCTGAGGCTCCAATGAATTTTCTCAGTACTGGTGGAATGAACTAAAATCTTCCTAATCTTCGTATGCTGTTGTATGTGTTAGTTTATATATTTTGGCTGGAACGTAACTCATTGTTTCATAGAAAACACTGACCTCTGGTGTGTAATTGTAAGCGATGCCGACTTCAGTTGTACTTTTCTGGATTAACTTTAATTGCCTGGATGTTCCATTCAACATTGAATTTCCTCTCATCAGCAACCTTGGCATTTTTTGTGGGAAATTTTTCTTAATCCTGTGAAAAATCTTGGGAATGGCAGAGATCGTTGATGAAGAATCGCCATTTGATGGTCTCGGTGCAGTTGCAGTTGCCATGGGTAGCAAGATAAAAGTCGTACATTATTGTTACATTGATATTTTGGCATGTTCAACATACTGGTTATTTTATCATGCTTGAAATCTGCCAAGGTTGATAATTTGAGAGTATGTATATTATGAATATCACAAAAAGCTATTTTTACAGTCATTATTATGTCATCAAGGTTATAATGCTACTTTAATGATCTGTGAGTGTACTCTTAAATTTAATCTGGTGTTTGCATATTAAACTGATTGGTAATGTAAATTAATGAAGTGTATTCTGTAATCTAGGTACCTGTAGTCGACGCTCATGTTTTACACAATTTTGAAAGAAATTAGATATATGCTTCCTTCTGTATCACTTTCGTTAGCTTGGAAAATGACAAAGCTTTCTTTTGGATGCTAGATACTCATAAAATGTTGAAACTCGGGATGGATTTCTGCAGTGCCGTCTGTCTTTGGATATCAGAAATTCACAATACAACGGCTCGCCCCCCCCCCCAAGTTAGGGGATGTATTCTGGT
Source organism: Notospermus geniculatus (assembly GCA_002633025.1). Taxonomy (NCBI): domain Eukaryota; kingdom Metazoa; phylum Nemertea; class Pilidiophora; order Heteronemertea; family Lineidae; genus Notospermus; species Notospermus geniculatus. Next base: position 436,413 of record NMRB01000243.1, on the reverse strand, counting down.
TTTCATTACCTGTATTTGTATAAATAATGTGGTGCCACTATTTCCAGATCAGTCTGATTTGGATACCGGTAGTTTTTTTTAATGATTTTTTTGCACGAGTCCACAGGTTCTATAGTTGATGCTGTGGTACAGTCTACTAATCAATGAGCACAGTGATGTTCAACTGCACTCCAACACTCACTTTCTTGGACCTGAAAATGACATGCCTGATCATTCAGGTCCCCAAATGTAGGGTTCATTTCACGGAATCCACATTTTTGACAGTCTTTCGAATTTCTTCATGTTCACGTAAGGAAAATTTAATTCTCACCTTGCATGTATTTTACAAGATAGCAACCATTGACTGGTGGTACAGTTACTATGCCAAATAAGGGGCAGAAATTTTTGTTTGAACTGACTACATAGTATTGTGCTTATTGCCTGGCAGTGTAGATGTATGTGGCATAATGAACCAAAAAATAGATATCTTCTGGAAGGTGAATTGTGACAATGTGATTCATTTTATAAGTTGTACATATTTCCTTTTGATGTGTTTAATCAAATTTTTTTGTCAACTAAATTGAAGTTAGCATAAAAACAAATCAAGCTAACTTTGTCATATAGATGATAAATTAGATTAACCCACCTATTTTTGTACCCATAGAGGTGCACCAGCCTTCGTAGCTTTGAGTCTAGTACTAGTACTGGTAGTACCGTAGTGATTTTGGTGCTGTCCACATGATGATGACAGAATTTGTGATTTTGTTTCCCAGTCTCTTCCCTCTAAGGTGAAACTCATTCAAGAGACTACCCCCCCGATCCCATTGAGGTGTACGTCCATGTTGTGTGTGTGTAATAGCAGGCCTACATCGAAATTAGTCAGACTGTACATTTACCGTACATGTACCGGTAGCAAATTTGGAGTGCATTGTGTAGGCTGATGTGAAAGAAATGGAAATAGAGGAATCCCACTGACGTCATCAAGTCATGTGACTGGCCGTCAAAATGACGCAAACTGGCGTCAATAGGGTGCTACACGTGGATTGACGTTCCGCCTGACGCGACGAGACACGACACGAAATAACGTCATCGCGTCATCGTGACGTTCCTTCAGGAAACACGTGGTCAATTTGACGGCCAACGCGGCCTTGATGACGTCACGTGGGAAACCTCTATACTGCCCTAGGAACAAAAAATGATCCTATTGTTAATTCGCATCGCTGGTGTTTGATTCATTTATTCATGCACCTTTAAAAGTCCGCGCAGAACTGATTCCCCAGCGTGAAATGCCACCACAAAGAGTAGTTCCGTGATGGAGATGATTCTGAAGTTGTGATGAGCATTATGTGGCGGCATCACCAGACAATATTCATCTTGCCATAAGCTATAATGAGTTAATAAAAACTTACTTGACAAACTGAATGATCAATGTCTTATACGATAGCCACATAACATGAAAAGTGGTCTGGTCGATTGTCTCGCACTGTACATTTTATGGCGGTCTGTGAATCATTGGGTCCTTAACTGCTGTGCAGTGGTTTTTGTCTTGTTGTGTAAGACATGATATGATGTATTAATGTTTGGCAGTAATCGGCTAGAAATCCCCTGATAAAGCTGCAGCATGTCATTTGTCATGCTTGTTCTCTTGACCTTGACCTTGTGATCTCTCAAGACAGAAAAGTTCACATCAACTGACTGTATCGTACATTTTCCCCTTCTACACCCAATCTACTTAATTCGTTTCAGAACACAAGTGTGCTTTTCAGATGGATTTATCACTTGAACAGTCACCCAAGAATAATGGGCAGTTGTGTTGATTGATTGATTTATATAACATTACAGGCGCCAGTTTGCTGTAAATCACGCTCAGTTTCAAACCGGGAACAATTTATTGGTGTGGTGATCAGTGCTGTACCAGTCAGGCTAGGATCAGCCGCTTGCAGCTCAGTCGGTAGTTCGCTTGCCGAACAAGCTACATCATCAGTTGGCAGGGTGGCGTGATGGTGCGAAGTTCAAGATGGCCGACAAACAAGCCTCTATCATCGCCACCATGCTGCGTGCTTTGCGCTTGGTGGTGCCGGGTATATTCACAAGATTCTCAAAGAGGGGGTACCGGTATTTTTGCAGTCTGTGTCATATTAAAAATAAATTCTCTGGGCATGCGCAGAGAATTTATGATTTGAAAAACATCTGCAGCTAGACCAGGCGTTTGCCCTCCAAACAACCTGTACGACAAAATATCTAAGAATGCTGGCCAATGGGGACGATAGCCAACTTTTTCAATAGGTGTCACTAGTGGTTAAAACTATTGAAATGAAACTGACATCCCGGTCCTGATCAATTTCCCACACAAAAGGCGTCCATTGTATTAGGACCGGGGTTCGGTGCTGTCTTCTGTTGAGTTAGGATCACCATTGACCGAGCTACAATCGGCTGATCAAGGATACTTGCCTGACTGTGTACGGTGAAAATCAAGGACGTGAATGGGTCTCTTCATTACTTATAAAGACGAATCAAAGTCTCAAGGAAACATTCCCTCTGTAACAATATCACATTCATTAACCCTGAAATATCCAACTCTTGCAATTCATTTTGCACTTCAACTCAATTCTGATTGGCCAGTTCAGTTTAGATTCTCAGGGTATTTCTTGCGGAAAATTATCTCAGCAACAGCGTGATAAAACAAATTAAGCAGTACATAGGTTGAAATAGGTAGATAGGTGACTTGATTGCTCTTTCATGAGATTTCTCCTATTTATCACTTGGGATGGCCTCCGAACACTAACAAAGGAGCTGTGGTATACGTACCATTTGTAATTTACTTTTAACTCCTTTCTTCTTTGTTGTCATCATCACCTGTAGATTTTCTATCCCATTGTTATTAATAAATAATATTTGAAAAATGTCCAGTTTCACTTCTTAAAATCGAAACATGCTTCATAAAAAAATTGGCGTAGGGCCCACCGGTACATTTACCTCACCAGTTGATCACTATTGGCCTTGGAGGAATAGGAGCTGTCAGTGAGTTGACCAATAG
>NMRB01000243.1:419577-432305 GCA_002633025.1 Notospermus geniculatus | reverse complement strand
AATCCCCTGACAAAGCTGCAGCATGTCATTTGTCATGCTTGTTCTCTGACTTCTTGACCTTGTGATCTCTCAAGACAGAAAAGTTCACATCAACTGACTGTATGGTACATTTTCCCCTTCTACACCCAATCTACTTAATTCGTTTCAGAACACAAGTGTGCTTTTCAGATGGATTTATCACTTGAACAGTCACCCAAGTATAGTGGGCAGAGTTGTGTTGATTAATTGATTTATAAAACATTACAGGCGCCAGTTTGCTGTAAATCACGCTCAGTTTCCAACCGGGAATAATGTATTGGTGTGGTGATCAATGCTGTACCAGTCAGGCTAGGATCAGCCGCTTGCAGCTCAGTCGGTAGTTCGCTTGCCGAACAAGCTACATCATCAGTTGGCAGGGTGGTGTGATGGTGCGAAGTTCAAGATGGCCGACAAACAAGCCTCTATCATCGCCGCCATGCTGCGTGCTTTGCATTTGGTGGTGCCGGGTATGTTGACAAGATTCTCAAAGGTACCGGTATTTTTGCAGTCTGTGTCATATTAAAAATAAATTCTCTGGGCATTCGCAGAGAATTTATGATTTGAAAAACATCTGCAGCTAGACCAGGCGTTTGCCCTCCAAACAACCTGTACGACAAAATATCTAAGAATGCCAGCCAATGGGGACAATAGCCGACTTTTTCAATAGGTGTCACTAGTGGTTAAAACTATTGAAATGAAACTGACATCCCAGTCCTGATCAATTTCCCATACAAAAGGCGTCCATTGTATTAGGACCGGGTTTCGGTTTGCTGCCCTCTGTTGAGCTAGGATCACCATTGACCGAGCTACGATCGGCCGATCAAGGATACTAGCCTGACCGTGTTCAGTGAAAATCAAGGACGTGAATGGGTCTCTTCATTACTTATAAAGACGAATCAAAGTCTCAAGGAAACATTCCCTCTGTACTAATATCACATTAACCCTGAAATATCCAACTCTTGCAATTCATTTTGCACTTCAACTCAATTCTGATTGGCCAGTTCAGTTTAGATTCTCAGGGTATTTCTTGCGGAAAATTATCTCAGCAACAGCGTGATAAATTAAGCAGTACATAGGTTAAAATAGGTAGATAGGTAACTTGATTGCTCTTTCATGAGATTTCTCCTATTATCACCTGGGATGGCCCCCGAACACTAACCAAGGAGCTGTGGTATACGTACCATTTGTAATTTACTTTTAACTCCTTTCTTCTTTGTTGTCATCATCACCTGTAGATTTTCTATCCCATTGTTATTAATAAATAATATTTGAAAAATGTCCAGTTTCACTTCTTAAAATCAAAACATGCTTCATAAAAAAATTGGCGTAGGGCCCACCGGTACATTTACCTCACCAGTTGATTACTATTGGCCTTGGAGGAATAGGAGCTGTCAGTGAGTTGACCAATAGGTGTCACGACGGCCCAATTCAATGCATATAGCGGACCCATTCATTCCTGATTGAGCACCAATCAACGAGAGAAGTGTGTTTTGTATTGGTCAGGTAGAACTGTGCTGCCATCTTTTGGCAATACCTGTGGCTGACTATTATCCAAGCAGCAATTGGCCTTTACGTATTGTTGGCTGATATGAAAGAAATGGAAATACTGTCCTAGGAACAAAAAATGATCCTATTGTTAATTCACATCGCTCGTGTTTGATTCATTTATTCATGCACCTTAAAAGTCCGACATTGAACACTTGGCCTACGGGTAAAGCGAACCTTTTAAAAGGGGCCATTCTTTCTTTACTGTTACACCGGATGAGTTCCCTTAGTCTGGTTCCATAATCTGCCGTGTCGTGGCGCTGACGGATTTGTGGTCAGTCAGCGCCACAATACGACAGGTCATGGAACCAGACTGGAATTCCCCGAACGGTTCACCTTTAAATGCTATGAATGAGTTCTTGGACGAGTCCAAGTTGAGAGGTGATGGGTTTCGTTCAAAATCGTACATAATGGATCGTTCAGAGCTTTTTCTGTCGTATTTCTACATGATATCAGTAATTTTCCCATTATCTATTATAACACCCGTCGCATGTGCAAGAAAAATCATTTATTCGACTCTTGCAAAGCGACTTACAAACGCGCCACCCCTTTGAAATTTGGTACCAGACTATTCTTATAGATGGCGCTGCGAACGGGCACCTGTTCTGACCTTTTAAAAACCATGAATTAGTCATCACACGCTCCGTGAGCGATTTCTTTCCCAAGCCGATCCAAAATCTCTATGCCGATAAAATGCTCTGACTCAGTATTTTGATAAAGTGAACATAAGTTGCGTTCATAAAATACCACATTTTCTCTAATATTTCAACGGGTTTTTAGGGTGATTGATTGCGAGTAAAGAATCCAAATTTGGAATGTCATTGCCGACTTTCGAATCGACCAATGAACGAATAGCCATTATACCCACGTGACCAGTTTACACCAATCAATGGAGCCATATTCGAAAGTATTGAATGTCTTTGTTCAGCATTAGGGGTTTCCTAACGAATTTACTACGGAGGAATTTACTACAGGCTAAATTACTGATATTTACATCCCTATGCATGAATATGCGTCCGATTTGAATGTACATTACTTTGCCATAAGTTAGATTACATGGTGAGTAACGGTTTGAATGTGTACAGAACATTGTAGAGACCACTAACTTTGCAATCGGTGAAATTTTTGAACAGTGTGCATGACATTTTTTGCTCAGCTCGTGGGATTTAAATTTGAATTTGGACAAGTTCCAAGATGGAGTACTACGATATTTCACGTTCAGGCACGGGCGGTTTATCCCTGCAGGACATGATCGAGTGTGATATCAAAACTGATATTGATGAAATAATGCAGACCAGTAATCAGTTAGATTCCTTGGAGACAGGAGATGCAGTGAATTGTTTTGACATCAGGATGGGAGACATTATCATGAAAACTGAACCTTCTTCAGCTGTCACCAACAATTTTTCATCAACTGAAAGTGAGATGTTGCCTAACTTGGAGCCTCAGACTTTGGACTGGCTAAATAGTGTTGATGTTCACCATCTGTCTGTGGGTACTGAGAATACAAATCCGAATTTATTAGTGAACCCTCAGACAGGAATGCCAATTCAACCGATACAGCAGCTTCCCCAACAGATCAGGACAATTACGACGACACAAAATGATCCTGTTCAAAATATTTCCATATCAAATGGCACAGTTCAAGCCAAAATCAGTCAAGGTCATGACAGTCAGAATGGGCATATTCAGTTTATAAACATTCCGACGACAGCGATTCGACAGCAGCAGACCTTCATTCCTGTGCAAACTCTCCAGTGTTCATTAAACCAACAGTCGACACCATTCCGAACGATTCAAGTTCAACAACCCATCACAGTGAAACCTCAGTTGAAGTCCATCTCGAAGGAAGAGGAGAGAAAGTTCCCCAAACCGGTTTATTCATACAGTTGCCTCATCGCCATGGCCTTGAAAAACAGTAAAAATGGAAACCTCCCCGTCAGCGAGATCTATAACTTTATGACGTAAGTTTACAATATTATCAAAGAAAATTAGATTTCCAGACCCATGGGCCACATCAAATCAAGCTTACTCAATCCCTGTTTATTTGATATTGACAAAAATATTGATTTGGCATCCTATGACTTTTATATGTATACAATGTATTTTGATATGTCCAATAGCAATTCAAAAGTTCACTCTGTTCGGTACAGCATGAATTGAAGGCCTATGGGTCAAGTTTCAAAGTTTGAATTCACTTCGAAAAAAGTTGAACTCAAATGTTGAAATGTTACAGCCATTACCACACAGCCATGATGCCATACAATGTATTTCTCTAGCTGATCATACCAACAACATGCATGACATGTGATGATTACATGTATAATAATACATGTCATAATCATAGCTGAGGGCGAAAACTGAGTTGGTCACTTGTTTAAAACAAGTCTCTCAAATATAGGCATACAATGTTTGCAATAAATTATTTCATGAGAGCCATAAATACAAGTAGTTATCTCTCCATGTAAGATAACACAGATTTAAAGGACATGAAAGAATGCTGAAACCGCTGAGAAAGATGAATGAAACCGTTTCCTACATCTGACCTGACCTACATTCTATTCAATAGGCAATATTTACTGGGGCATATTATCTGAAAACTTGTCAGAACTTGAGCAAAAGTTTACATGTATGGTATTTTATGGGCTTTAATATCATAGGCTGAAAGGCAGCGAGAGAGTTACCATAGCAACCAATCATATCTAAAACAAATCGTGGTTTATAATAACTTGAGATGAATCCCATTTCAGGCAGAATTTCCCTTACTTCAAGACAGCACCTGATGGTTGGAAGGTAGGTTTCTTCGAGTGATAGTAAATGATCCTCACTAGTGACATGTATTATTGTCATTTTGGGTGATGCACTCTCAGATCTGTCAGATATATGAGAGAGAAAAAATTCATCCCTCACGCCATTATACAACACTCAACAGACGAAATAGAATAATGTCATCTTGCATATTGTCTTGCAAGGGTGTTAATCTCTGGCATGTCTGGTGTTTGCCAGGCTGTGGTACACTTGGCAAGCAGATTCTGGTGATGAAAGACTCTTTTAGTCAAGAAACCTCAACCTGGCATATGAAGAAATACTTGTCAAATCAAAACATTTCATGTTCTTATTAGAATTCAGTTCGACACAACCTCTCCCTGAACAAGTGTTTCGAGAAAATTGAGAATCCCAAGAGCCAAGGTGGTAACTCCAGGAAGGGCTGTCTGTGGGCTATGAACCCTGCCAAGATTGAGAAAATGGAAGAAGAGATCATCAAGTGGCGGAAGAAGGATCTTGCTGCAGTAAAGCGATCTATGGCAAAACCTGGCAAGTTCCATAATTAATATTGTTCTATAAATGTTTCTTTTTAAGTATGCAGGGTGGGCTGCAGCTGGAGAAATGGTTTTTTAGAGCCAGTTGAGTTTGGCTGTAAAAGCAAGTAAGATAGTACTAGTAGTTGCCATTCTGAGAAATACTCCGACAAATGTCATGTGGTGAATGCCAATGGCTTCTGAAGCCAACAATAACATATATGAACTTTCCTTGTTTCTCATTCACAGACGACCTTGACAAGTTGGAAAAAGGTTTGAAGGGCACACCATCAGAACCCAAAGAGCAGGAACCTGTGACAATCAGCATACCTGAAACAAATCATCACATAGGAACTAAAGACATTATTTTGAGTGACATCAACTTAATAGATAATAATCTAGTGGAGCTTAATGATTTAAATATACAGGTGAGTTTCAGTTAGTAGTTCACAATATGATTCTGACTGCAGGCATTATGTATTAGTATGCTGACTTAAATGTACATTTAGAGGTCAAGAAGACACGGATGATGTAACGGATGATGTAATAAAATAAACAAGATATAAAATGAAGTACATGTAAAATAAAAACTGTGAGGTCACCCAATGCCCATGATGAATAATTTTGGAGATATAACAGAGTTGATACAGTCACGTCTCAGGGTTCTCCACTAGTGTAACAGAACGGGCGCGGCACCCGTTCTAAAACGCAGGATTGATCTCAGCACCCGGTCTAAAAATCCGCCGCCCGGTCAAAAAAACTGCCGCCCGGTCAAAATTATTCACTTTAAATAACACTGAGGTTTTTCCAAGCACCGACGGGAGCTAGATTTGCATTCTGAAATGCTGGGAAATTGCATTTCAGGGCTTCTAGATATCAAATATTTCTGGGGGAGGCCCCCAGACCCCCCTGAGGACGCGCGTGCGACAGCGGCTTCCGATATCAGTAATCGTGTTACGTCACCAGCACCCGGTCTGTTTCAAACCCAGTGGAGAACCCTGCGTCTTGATGGAGAGAAGATTGTTAGGCAATAAAGACAGCACAGGAAATGCTAATCTATTTGTCACTTGATTTAATATTTATTTGTAAATAAACTATTCGAATTCCTTGCATTTGCAGAATGCTTTGTTGGACGAATGTTATAACAGTGATGATATCAACATAGATAATATTGCAGCTTCTCCTCTGACCACAACTTCAGGGACGTTACATATACCAACCTCACCATCAGTACAGCTGACGCCTACAAAAGGTAATCAGTCATTCTCTGAACGAGTGATGCTACATGTATAAAATAATACTTTAGGTAATCAAAACAATAGAGTGACTGATTCTATGCTACTACCAATAGTATTACAGGTGAGTATGCGAAATAACTCCATAGAAGAGTGTTTCTTTGATAGTGATGATGCCAATACCCTTATAGTAAATTCTGGTACATTTATATCTAGCACACAGTTTGGTTTGTCAGAGCCTGTGCTTATACATGTACATATTGAGTACCGGACGGTACATCAAAAAGCTGAGGAGAGCGATCTGTCAAGAAAGTTAAAATCATTTTGGATAAACATCCATTCCAAGCCTTGAATTTTTGAGGTGCTTCACTTTGTTGTAAAAAAAATGAATGATTGTCAATACAGAAATTACATGTATTCAAATTTTCCCAATGCATACGCTTTGATATTTCAGCAATATGTGAAGAGAACACAACCAGCATACAAGGCAGCTATATCTATACACCAGTTTCATATGGTCAGTTAGACAACAGCGGCTTACTCAACCAGTCTCACACCCAATATTTCTACAATCCTACAGCAAGAACTGTTACCGCCCAGACGTGATGATGCCATCCATGTTCATTCAAATCAATGTAGTAAGGCAGCTGATTTTTAGCTTGTTTTTGCTAGGCTTACACTTTAAAACAGGGATCTGGCATGTCTGGATGGGATGTGCCCTCCTGCGTCTAGAATCTGACATGTCCAGACAGGGTTCTACTCTCCCGCATCCGGGATCTGGCATGTCTGGATGGGATTGTGCTCTCCTGCATCTGGGATCTGGCATGTCTGGACAGGGTTGTACTTTACTGTAGGCCTATCTAGGAATCCACCATGTCCAGACAGGGTTGTGCTCTGCAGCATCCTGGGAGGTGACCTGTCTGGACAGGGTTAATTGTGCTCTCCTGCATCTGGTCTTTTTATATATAGGTTAGCAGTTTTCCTTCAGTGTGATTTTGCATCAGATGATGACAGTGAAATGATGTTATTTTCGAAGATTTCACGAAAGAAATTCAAAGACGTGAATCAGAATGTGCCACAGTTTTAATTGAAATGGAAATGTAAAAAGGTTGTGTGGAAAGTACGCCAGATACCGAGAAATAAGTACCGGTACTAGAATAGAACTGAATTTTGCATTCTGAACCTACCTACATGTTTTTTGTAATCGCTTTGTGTTTCTGGTGATTCTGACGCTGCTGAATATGTGAAATCTGAGAAATCAGATGAATATTCAGCTGTTAATTTGATTAAAGTATTCTTCTTGTTCACGTTTTGTGTAATTATATACCAAAAGTTTAGATAACTGTCACAAACAACTGTGATGTTTTGAAATCAAGTGATCCTTGTCCCTTGTGAAAATATGTACATATCGACTGCAGCCAAGCAAAATGTAAATAGATAGGCCTATTAAAGAGCTGAACTCGCTTGGCATATCGGGTCACAATCAAATACATAAATGTCAGCATTTTTGTAGCCATTTTATTTCACAGTAGTTAGATCACGAGATTTTTTGGCTTCCAGTCATAAGTATTTCGGATAAATAGTGAACACTGCCTCTTTATTACTGGTCACAGACAACTGAAATTTATAGATAAGGAGTAAAATCTTGGGTTTGACTTGTATTGACCTATGCTTGTTCTGGGTCACAGAAAATGAGATACACTTATAAGTACATGTATAAAAAATATAATGTTTTGTCTTTCAATGTCTACTTGCATAGTGTCAGTTTCATGGCATTTCAAATCATGACTTTGTCATGTGAAAATGTGCTAACTTTAACAACTACTTATGCTACTGATCCTGACTGGGTAAAATGCCATACCAAAAAGTTTAAGTGACGAGACTACACAAGTCAAAGTGTCCTCATTGGAGTATGAGCTAAATTAACAGTACGTTATGCGTCTCCCAGAGTGGAATACATTTACCGGTACCCTTTCAGCCATTCTAAAGTTTGACTTATCAATCGGGACCATGTTCGGCCTTTGGTGATGACCGGCATGACTGGGCGACAATGAATTTGAAACTTCTGTAATTGAAATTTGTTTTTAGGTACCAGTAATGCAGTTAAGTTAGTGTGTACATATCTGTCATGATCACCCGCATTTTGATATATCTGGCTGCCATTTTATCATGTTTGTACATGTAGATAAGTTTCAGTTCGCGTTCTTCCAAAAGTTTTTCTCTTGGATTTGAAAACATTGTAAGATTATGAAGAAGGGGTTGCCATCAACTGATATTTATGATACATGTATGAAATGCCTTTTGCATGTCTTTTCAAGACAAAGATTTTTAGTTAATGGCCAGTTGTTGCCAGGTTTTTATGTACCAGTATTTTTTGTATAAATTTGTTTGCATTTCTAATGTTTAGGTACATTGGCGCAATACTGTCTGAGCACATGTAATAAATTATGATCGAAATTTTTTAGCATTTCAGGCACAGCATTGAATGGAATTATGTATAAAAATTCTGCATCATTGAAGCACCTTTATTGAGTACCAACAATTTTCTGTCGTTTCAGCCAATCGTAGTGTCATCGTAAATTTTTTTGAAATAGCATTTTCTGTGTACAGATGTCTCTGATAGTCATCAAGTAAGCTTATCAGGGTTCAGCTTGGCATCTAGGGTTGGCACATACCATTGGGAGGTACGTATGATACAGAAACGTCTACCTCCCCATGTTGTGGCCCTAACCCTAGTCCTGAGTTAAACCCTACTGACGACTATCAAAGACACCTATGTTCTGTGTATGTGCCATGTTGTGTATATAAACTTTTTGCAGCCAAAAAATGATGAGGAGCCAATGATTTGGTTTCATGCATCTTTAATCATTTGAAGGATTAGGTTCTTTGACCCTGCATTTCTCCACTAGACAATAGATGACCCCTTGTAAATTATTATATGGACAATTTGTGAGATATTACTGCAGTTTTCCCCTGAAAGTTATGAATTCTATTGTATACACTTATGGTTTGTTAAACAGTTATACAATGCATACATCGTACCGTTACGTATGTATATCAAACTCTTCAATATCTTGGCTGTCAGGAAGTGTGCTGGCTAAATTAATAAACATGCTGTTAGAAAAAGTGTTATACTACAAATTATTGCATAAGTTAGTCCGGTTGTTTGGAGTAGTGCAGCTATTGCATATCCATGACTTGTGATATTAACTATGCTGCAGGAGATGAGGCTCATTTTGAATCATCATTCTGTGTTGAATTCTGTGATGTTGAGTTGCAGCCCTGTTTTGCATGCTAAATGTACAATGTACCGGTACAGTAATGCATCTTGGGATCATAAAAAATGAAATGCTAACGTAATTATACTTGTATATAAATTATCAGATTTTCATACAGGAGGAGTAGTTCTTAATCTTTGTCCATCATGTCAGCTGCAGTCATGTATCTGGCACTTTGTGGTAAGAAGTGAAGTAGCCTACAATGAATATTCTTCACTGGCAGAACTGATGGAGTATCGGTACTGTGATGTATTCAATTCAATGGCACCATCTGGGATGGCCATCTCTCGTGCTACTCTGCAGTATGTGTAGATAATCTGCAGTATGTGTAGATAATTCTATATTGATTACAGTAAGCATGCTTACTAAATTCCACATTTTACTGAAAATTTGTTCCATTCTTACAGTGGGATGTTTCTGAGAGTTCTGCAATATAATTCCTCACATGTTTGTGGTTGATTTTATATGACGGAATGTGTTCTTCCAAGATGTGAAATCTATCAATATGCTGGAGGTAATGATGAATTTGTCCAGGTTTTATATTCTTTTTACCCCATTTTCACATGAAAAAAATATCGTAAGTTGGGTGTCATTCTCAACAAATTCTTGGTATTTGCGCTTTTCTTTATCACGGCGAATGTTCACATGACTGTCAGATGTTTTTAAACGTGGTATTTTGTAAGGCTTTTTTATTCAATTATTTTGTAAATAAATGACTATTATAAATCAATGCTGTATTGCTTCTTTCAGTTTGCAATTACCAGTACTGGGCGACATGTAAACGCCACCGATCAGTAAACCAGTCCTGTCAACTTTTTCTCACAAGTGCTTAGCCCTACAGGGTTTACTGAATCATGAGAGTTGTTATGGTAAATCCGTGGAATTTGACTCTACTATGATATATTACGTCGTCTTGAAGCCTGCTGGTCAATCTCATTTCAAGGTATTTAGCACTGCTTGTTGCCGGTGCGGTGTGTCAGAGTAAACCAATGTTCTTGATCAACAAAGTTAAGATAAAAAAAAAAAATTGTGGGTTTGAGGCCAATACTACTAAATTACCATTCAAAAAACGTTTAAACTCCAAAGTAAAGCCAGATTACTCTTTGCCAAATGCAGAAAAACCACCACGATACATTGGTCCTTTATGAGTAGAGAACCAGTCTACCAAATTTAGATTTATGGGGCAATCAGCGCTCCATAGTTTTGTTCTGCTTCTAATTTTTTGAGTGGCGCCCCGTAGGCCTACCTTACTAGCCTGGTCCCTTGCCCTCATACGCACGCCGCTCCACAAATACATGTGTTGGGGGAGCGTTACGAGGACAGCTGATCAGTCTCTACCTACGGCATGTACGGCATGTACGGCACGTGCGTGTTGCCGCATCGCACGCATCTGTCTCTCTTCGATTTCTTTTCCCTTTCCCCGTTCACACAGAGTGGTGAAAAGGCTTAAAGGCCGTTTTGTTGTTTTCTCTTTGATTATAGTTGAATAGAAGCTAAAGAATTGGGGTCAAGTAAGCCGAAGGATTCAGTTGAACATGAAAAACGTTCGGAACTTTCCTCATCGCGAAACAAACCGCACCCAAGATGGCGTCTGTTTAGCAGACGACGGACATCATCATTCGACATCAAGATCAGCACAAATAGGCCGGACGTGCAACGTAGAGAAATGGAAGTTCCACCTCAGTCTGCAGTTCAAGTTAAAGTTATCGCCGAGAGCCATTCAAAACAAATGCCTAGGGCGCCCAGTCATGATTTGGTCAGCTGCAATGATGCATGCAACAGAGCATGCACTGGTCATGCTGCCGTTGCTGGTGGGCGTGGCATTGCAAGCGCAAATGGAACTGGAAGTCAAAGTGTCGACAGTATTGAAAATCCGTCAACAACACCCGATTCCCCTGTAGAAATGTTTGATTTTGAGTCTGGTCATAAGATTAAGAAAAAGATCGTGATAAAGAAAGAAGCACATCCTCCTGGCCAACACTACCAAATCTATAACACGAAAGCTAAAAATAAAAGAGGAGGAGGTCGAGGTTCGTATCATCATGTCTCATCCGAGAGCAACCGAAACGAAAGCCTAGGCCTAATAAAAGGCAAAGATTAATGGCACTGTCGTCACTGACAGGCAGAAAAGTGAAGGGTGCAACTGCAACTAACTGCAACTGCTTCTCTCCACGTCCACTGCTCCGTCATGTTTTTTTTCAGGCTTTGCAGTCAAGAGCTAGCTTGCCCTCTCTCTGCTGCTGACTCGCACCTGGGGTGAAAGCAAGAATATACCAGGCCTGCCTACCCGGTAGGCCTATTCTTGATAAAAGTGAAAAGGACCAGCAGAGGCAGAGATGGAGCAGGCAAAGGCCTACGAAGCAAAACAGCCCCAGCAATCATGAAGAGGCCAAGGCTAAGGCCTAAATAAATCCCCTAGACCGTTTTCAGGGGCATTTTCCCCTTAATCATGTAATTCGTCTTTTCTCATATGCACATGTTGGTACCAACTTCACTTGGACTTTTGGGAGTCCTAAGGACATAATACTCCCCTCCCCTCCCCTCCCCTCCCCTTCCCTTTCCCTCCCCCACCCCTTGGACTTTTTGACTGAATGAATCTTCATAGAAATTTCCATTTCCTGTCTGTAGGTATCTTGCAAGGTGGTTATTCACCAACAACAAGGGTCTCACTGCGAAGACTTGCTATTGAAGAGAAAATGAGGAATTGTGCAGTACCAAGATTCACAGCAGTAAGTTTTTCATGTGCCTTTTGAAAGGTTACAGTCCACTTGAGCTGGACAAAGACAAAATCATTTTGATTCAAGTACATATCAAAATCGTTTTTGCATGCAGAAACACGGACATTACCAGTAACCTACACTAAGACCCTCAAAATCAAGTTTGGCCTATTGATTGATCATTCTATGTCAAATCTGATGTAACTCTGGGAATAAGTCACGCAAACAATGAACTGCTTTTCATTTCATTTGTACACCCAGTTGGAAGAGTTTGACATCCATGAAAGGGCAGAAGCCTATGCCACCAGCATTCTCCCTGACCCGCACTTTTTTATCCCGCCGGAAGGAGACCAGGCACCACTGGCCAGCTATCATTTTGCAATAGGCCTACATAGGAAGAGAAAGAACGTGCAAAGGAAATCCTTGGCCAGTTCAAAAAGGGGACGACAATCTTACAGCAACATGGACGGCTTTGTGACAGGATGGGGTGCCTTTGGCGATAATTATATTTTGCCAGAAGGTAAAATGGATCAACCGTTTTTTATACCAGGCATGCAAAATGTCAGTTTGTGTCATAAAAAATGCAAAGGACATAGGATGGGCGTGTGGTGAGAAAATTCTTGGAAAGGCAAATTA
>NMRB01000243.1:403666-414164 GCA_002633025.1 Notospermus geniculatus | reverse complement strand
ACCTGGCGCTCGCCCCCTTTCGGCCAACAAATCTGTAAAATCGACCGTGAAATTCTGAAATTTGGAGCAAATCATTGAAATTCACCGCAGATTTCAATGTTTCCAGCACAAATGCGCCCCCTCTTTCCCGAAATCCGCTGTATCCGTCCCTGGTACTGCTTATGTCAGTAGATGACATCGTCACTGTCACAAGGACCAGTCCTAATCTGCGGCAAACAGGTAGGCCTACCTCCCAGAGCTGTTAGTATCGTACTTTGGGAAGACTGACTCGTTTTGTGTCCTTTCTATTGTACAGCTGAGGAAAATGATGTTGAGAGATTCCCCACTGAAGATTTCTTTGCCAGCCCCGGATATGCAAGCAGTGAAGACACAACTTCAACATGTTCCCCTTCTTATGAACATGACAAGCCTGAGACACAGTCGTTATTGGATCAGGAGGTATGTCCTGAAGAGAACTACGGACTGCAATGCCAAAGCCACTTATGCTGGTTCGTATAGCAGTGACTCTTTTTAAAAGTGTTCTAATTACAGGGGGTCATTTAAACTGTCCACTGAGGATCCTGGGCAGCGGGTGGGCATCTGCAGCAGGAATACAGTGCAGACTCCCCGTGGTGTAACAACTGATGACCAACTAAAGACAGCCTGGTTCGTCAGAAAATAGAAGTAGAGCCCTGATGCTGGGCTAGGCACAAAAAAACAAGGGAATCAAGAGACAGAGGATTCTTATGGTCAGACCTGATGAGGACAGGACAAGACTCCCTTGCACTGTTATTTATGCCAAAGAATTATTCTTTCAGCAAACTGTCAGGTTTTCTCAAGATTCTGAAGACCTGTCTTGCCTCTCTGCTCCAAGTGCAACCTATAACAACAAAAAACCCGGGGATGATCCCGACCCAGTCCTCACAACCAGCATTGGAGGGCGGAGTATCATGAAAAAAACATATAAAACAATGGGTTTGTATACATACCATGCTTTCAATGGTTGCCTGTATAAATTTGGGCGTTGTCTCTTTAGACATGTTAGAGAGAGATAGAAACTACAGCGTGATTGGCGGTGATTAGACGCATTCCTCTCTTATCTATTTTTGGTGGTACTGGTAAAGGTGTAGATTGTCCCGAAAATTCTGTCACTTCCATTTGCACCAATCATTACCACAGGAATTTCGAATTCTTGAATGAGTTGAGCAACGACACTTCATTTTCTACTGGCCTATTGGCTTCATGGACAGTGGATATTGGATGGGGAGGAACCAACGTGACTCAGTCAATGCTCTTCTTTTCTAGGTCCTTCAACCCCCAGGTCAGAACCTGGATCAAGCGGAGATTCCACTGAGCAGAGGAGTCCAAGTTCACCAGGAATCCATCAGTTGTCAATGTCGCCAGTTTCTCCATCGCAAATTGAAAGTGACGTTACTGAACCCGTCTACGGCGCGTGGTGGGAGGAATACTACCAGTTGAGAATACTACCACCCAACTGGATGACAGGGAGTCCAAACATCAATGAACAGTAGTTGTGTGGCAAACTGAAATTCCCCTATCAACTCCAGTCCATTGAAAAGTGCCCTGTGAATTTGCAGGGTACCAATGATCTGGTGCCAGTGGTGTCGTGTGTGAAATCAGGTGCAATCAAAAGCGTAATGATGTAATGCATTGGGGAGTCAAGATAAGCCAAATTGGGATGGTTGTCCTTGGACTAGTTGAGTTTCACCTCCACCCAGCGAGCAGCTGGACTGAAGTCTGTGAATGTGTGTGTACGAACACTTTCAGATTTTTTATTTCAAAATTGGGAGTTTAAAAAATATGGTAACACAAGACATAATTAGTTAGTTAATCTTATTTTTCACTTGGATACCACTACTTCCATTTCAGGAATATTATTGTGGTTCCCGATCGATCAGATCAGCAACCATATTGTGTTTGGTTGTGGTGTGTGTCTGTCCGTCTGTGTGTGTCTGTCCGTTTGTCACATCTTCCATGTTCATGATATATATCTATTTTTGTATATACTTGATATATCAAACTTGATAATTTGAAATATCTTTGTCTGTGGTAGGGGTAGAGGCATGATATCACCCATACTTAAGTTATTGAGGATGCCCATTTCGATTATGCAACGACCTTGATGATCACAGGTCAAGGTGAAACATGAACAAGCCCATGCTTTATGTGACCACAAAACAATACAATATTATTCCGATAGGAAAAAGGACAATTGGACAAAAAACAAGTCTGCGGGGAACCACTGACATCGTTAGGATGTCATCTTGTTTTTCACTTTGATACCACCTTCAGTCCATGTTCAACGACAGCATGACAAACTGATCACAAATCTGTTCAAATGGGGAACTGATTATGAAAGTTTCATGACGATGAAAATGAAGTTCAGCCGAGTCCATGCACAAAATATGTCACTGATAATAATTTATTGCATTTTCTGATAAGTTACAAATTCGTTAGTGTCATCAAAATATAGATAATTATTGTCTTCCACACAGACAGACACACCAAATCCAGTGTAGACATCGATATGCAGAGAAATAAAGATTCCAGGAGGAATACATTCAATTGAATTTGATCTATTGGTAAAATTCATAACAAATTTAATCCATGATTGAATTTGGAGGACCTTAACGGCAAAACTAAATACATGAGTCCCACGTTGATTTGAGCATGTTGTGATGTCCATATTCAGGTGCTGGTCATCGTAAAAAATTCATAAGGCAAACAAATTTTCATACGCTTTTATAATTTTCCACAAAAGAAAGGCCAATTGGTGGAATGAAACGTGCATGTGAGGGCACAACGGGGCAAAACAACAGGCATTAAATAAAATTCACCGTGGAGGCAATCTCCATTTCATCTCTAAACAAATCATTGAAAATCAACAAAAGATTTCCAGCTAAAGCCACACTACCCACAGGTATTATAGCATAACAAGAATAGAGCAGAAATCATTACAATAACATTGTCATCATTGACAGATGTGACCTCTATTTTATTTTGAGAAACGTTTTTCCCAAGTACATGGAACCATAAAGGAATCAACCATAAAGGTTTAACTGCGAACGATGAGCTTACTGAGGGATACACTTCCTGTGTTGCCACCAGATGTCTCTCACTGCCTGAATTTTGGCTTTACGTAATAGGCACGAGCTTCAACTTTTTTTGTGGTGAAGAGGTACATGAACCTGCCAACATGATGCTTTGAATTCCATTTCTGACGATAACTGAGCTATTTTCAGCACAATTAGTGTTCCATGTACAAATGTACGTCAGCCTATTCAAATGTACACCGATGACCCTGAACACACATCGTTCGTGGGGTTCTCATTAATTCAGACCTTTTGTATCATAAGATCAACTAGTCGGAATTCAACAAAATTTGCAGTGAATGTGCAGAAGGGTCTTGCCTATCACATGGAAACGTCAGAATGCAAATCTGTTGGGTTTTAAAGGGATATTGTCCACATTTATAAAATGCTAAATTTGTCAGTTGAACCTTTATGGTTGATTCCTTTATGATGCAACAGACAATGTGCTGATCAGATCAGTCTAAAATACGTGTACACCAGATTCAGTGCATTTGTACATACAGGGGAAATAAATAGCTATATTAAATGTCACTGCCAAATCTTGGGTATATGGCCTCAGTGTTCTATTGTTAGAACTGAATCCCGCATTCCGAATATTATGAGAAGCAGATGGGAAGCATGGTGGAGAGGAAAGTACCATGGCCATCTTGAATTGAGACCCTTATGTTAGCACGTTTTGCCGTCTTAACTATACATCAGCTGTTAAAGACTATCAGTTCCAGAATACCACTTTCATCACGCATGTTTCAATGGCTTACTTCCTCTTTTTCAAAGGAGGAATCTTGATGTCAACCATAGAGTCACTACCAATCTTCAAACGCAGACGTTTCAAGTTGCTGTTGGCATTTTCATTCAAAGAATGATCAGAAGGTGACAGACGTCTTTTGCGCTTTGGGGATTTATCACTGTCTATTCGAAATTTCTTGTGCTCGCTTGGCGATTTTTCCTGAGATTGATCAAAAGCTGATATATCGTTACCAGAGTTGGGATTTCTTCGTAGTCTGATGGTTATTTTTGGGGGGTTGTCCCCATTATGGACCAGTTTTGAATCATATTCAATATTGTTGTCCTGAGGATGATAACAATGACGGATATTATTTCCACTTGGTGGTTTTATCGACATTTTGCTTTTCTTTTCACTCCTGTAAGGGGAGAGCTGCACAATGTCATCCGCTGACAGGTCATCAAATCTGTTTGGAGAACCATTATTTGCCCTGTCAGGAGATAAACTGTTCACCCATCTTGGTGATGAGCTTCGGCTGCGCAACTCCCTCATATCACCAGGCCCTGAAAATGGAGACCTGTGACCACCAAGCGGGTTATGCACACAGGTCCAATTTGATTTTTCCACATCATCAATAGTCATTTGGCTTTTCTCTGAATTTATTCGTGTTGTGAAGCCAACTTTGATATCATCCATATCAAACTCATCAGTGAAGCTATATGGATCAGAACTGTCGCCATCAACAAAAGGTTTACTACTGTTTTCTAACTGTTCACGAGATAAGGATCGCCGAACAAATTTCAACGCTCGTCCTGCAATTTTCTCGGGGCGTTTCTTGTACAAACCGACCTCACCATTGTTATGTACCCTTTTACTAATGAAATCAACTTCATCATAATTCCTCTGTCCTATTTTCAATTCCTGAGATGCACTGTCAACTTTCTGTTGACAAGGATTCGAATACAAATTATCACAGGTTGGCTGTTTTGTTAAATGAGGGTAAGTATTCGCCTCCAGTTCATGGGGCCGAGGGCCATGCTGCAATATATCCTTTGACGATGGACTGGCATCGGGCAAAAGGTCACTAAAGAGAGCATTGCCAGGTTCATGGTGGCAACAGTTTTCCTTGTGACAATTCTGACACTGCATTCGCCCACCAGGGCTAAGCTGTCCACAGGAATCGATCATTTTATCTGGAACCTTCGGCAATTCCACAAACAGGTCTTTCTTTACAATATCTATTAAATTGATGTTTTTCAGACTGTCCGTACTCAAGTTGCTTATGGCTTGCCTTTTGGAATCTGTGTTGCGTCTCTTGACTGTGTTTGGAGATCCAACGAGGCTCAGTCGGTTAATCACAGTTAGGCTACGGCTGCTGCGACGCGGGGAGACGGTGAAGTCAGTTTGTGTCTCTCCTGAGTTGGGTGAAGAATATCTGTGACATAATGATTCAGACGAATTCAAATGTTTCGGATCGACTCCATGCCCAAATGATGCAGGGTCAGGATTGCCTTCCTGATATGCTGTATTGGTCACAATCTTTTGTTTTGATGGGCTCAAACGATTTGAGCATTTCTTCTCAAATAGTACTTTTGGCTCGGGCAAAGCAATGCCCTGTGATATCAACAATTCGGCATCGTACTTCGTGATTCCTCTGCGTTTCAATTCTGCTGATGTGAGGAGATGAGCTTGTCGTTTCAAATTGTCCGACCTCCTTTCCCAGTTGGCTGAAAATAAGATGGCAGATGAGCATCAAGGAATAAAAGACAGCGAAGTTCACAATAGGACCTGTCAGTGAGTTGACCAATAGGGGTCACTACGGCCCAATTCAATGCATACAGCGGATCCATTCATTCTTGATTGAGCACCAATCACGTGGATTTTCCTGTGTGTTGGTGGGGCTGAACTTTGCTGCCATCTTTTGGTGGCAATACGCACGGCTGACTGCTCCTACATGTATTGCATAATGACTGGCTATAACAACAATGGCAGACATACCTGTCGGAACGTGATGTCTAGTACTCTGTTTCCTGGGGGGAGTTGAGGGCTCGTCAGAATCGACATCATCGTCAGGAGATCTGCTGCGAGGGCTTCTGGGACCATCACGTGCCTCTTGTTTCTTGCGCAACCGATGCAAGCGATCATCCGTTTCTCGTAATCTGTAGCCATTTTGATCAGTCTCTTTCTCTGGACTCTTCTTCGAAAACGCACCGGTTTGCCTCCTGTCAAAGAAAGCAATGAGCAGAAAATCACAAGGTGTACAACAACCACAATGATGACCCAGACCAGTCAAATGCTATATCGTTAAACCTGTACTGTTGTCGAAGTAAGAGACAGATGCTTGCAGGTGTAAATGAGATGAAATGTGTATAGCGTTATACCTTTCACAGGTGATACATTCGCACAGTGAATTGTTGTCACCAAAGAAATCATCGCCATAGTAACAATTGATCTCCTCTCCTGGTGCTATGTCCCTCAAAACTTTAACGCAAGCTGTATCTCGTCCTGTTGAGACAAACTGAAAACGGAAATATAGGAAGAAATGTGTCAACCATTTGTTGCCAAGATGACCAGCACCGAAATTTAGCTTTGACATTCAGTGACAGTTTCTATGGAGGTCTGATTCACGCACCTTACAGTTTGGTCGGCAATCGTGATTGATGAATGCCGCAGGCCCTAACCAAAGCTGCGCGCAGTTTTTCCTACACGAGTACATCACACTGAAATCATTGATGCCAGCCCTGAGAAATGTGGCTTCCTCCTCCGCAGTCATTTCTGCTATACACCCAACCAGCTTGGAAATTTTGTCATTCTTGTACCTGAAAAAAACATAGAGACTTACAGAACCTCAGCCACTTATTGGTTTTATAGTATCAACTTCCGGAGATTGGTCACAACTTGTCAACAGGAGCTACGAGTCAGTTGACGAATAGGAGTCACTACAGCCCAATTCAATGCGCAGGGGATCCATTCAATGCCCTGATCGACTGAGCACCAGTCAGGAGAATTTTCTTTTGTATTGATCCTCCAGAACTTTGCTGCCATCTTCTAGTGGTATGCGTGGCCGATTGCTAGCTCCTATTGTGACTGTAGTACAATTTTATGCAATCAGTGACACTGCTTGACATGTATTGGATAAATGTATTGGATAAGTTAAATCTTACTCAATCTCAAGTGGACTGACTGTATACACTTACCACTTTCTTGTGGCACATATTTTTCCTCCCACATTATTCTCCAATGAATATCGGTGACATGGCTTTATCTTGAATCCTGCATCCTTATCCAACATCTGTAGGTAACGAAACGTATGCTCCTTGAAAGCTTTCAGCTGGTCTTTTGACTTTGTCGCAAAGTAAACCTTACACCACTCTCCATCAGTCAACTCATGATAGGCTTTTTCATACTTTTGATCACGAATGAAGTGCCGGATGATCTGATTCAGTTCTTCTTGCCTTGTTTTAATTGGACGAAACTTGGTGTTCATCTTATGGGTTGAAAATCCAAGGTATGGATCGAGTACCAGCATAGTTGCCAGGTCATCATTTTCACCAAGTTCTTTAGCATTCATTCCTGTTGACTGTGAAATCCTGGGGCCAGGTGGGGCCCCAGCCTCTTGTAATACCATAGCGAAATAATACAGTCCTTGGCTGAATTATATACCTGTCATTCCTGAAACAACAGAAAAAAGTACCGGTAAGGTTTTTACCTTCTGAACTGATGATAGCTTAGCTCGATTAC
Source organism: Notospermus geniculatus (assembly GCA_002633025.1). Taxonomy (NCBI): domain Eukaryota; kingdom Metazoa; phylum Nemertea; class Pilidiophora; order Heteronemertea; family Lineidae; genus Notospermus; species Notospermus geniculatus. The sequence continues at coordinate 406,607 of NMRB01000243.1, read as the reverse complement.
CGGTAGTCCCACTATAGGCCCTATGCATTTTCCATTCAAATGCTGTGGTGCATTATGGAGGGGTGGGTGCACTTAACTATGATGATGTTGCCCTATAGACTGATTTATCAGAAGCAAGTGTCAAATTGTGCAAGGTAGATATAATACCTTGGTCAACGTAAGTTACTGTCATTCAATGAATCCTTCCTTGCTTCTGATTTTCATTTATTTCAATCTAGGGACTAGGCCTACGTCGCACGTCGGGCCTACAGACATGGTGTGGCAACACTACAGCGTCATTTACTAGCCTTGTATTCTACTAATGATAGCTAAAATGCATACCGGTAGGCTAGGCTACCATAGATGGCCTATACGCCAAAACTAAAAGGCGGCGGCTATGAAAAGAAATTTTTTATAGCCTAAAGATAAGATAAGCTTTATTTTACGTCCGTATAGAAAGTACAGCAAACATAAGCTAAAAGCTTGTAGACGGACTAACATAAGAATAATTGAGACAAAATGATATAAAAGAGTAAGATTTGACAGAGCAAGGAAGACTAGATGAAACAGTACAGTACAGACAGATAAAAATAAGAGTATAAACATAATAAAAATATGAGATAGCTTTGGCCCCGTCATGACTAGCAGATGGACAGCATCTGAGACATCACTATTACCGACAAACAGCACATTGACACTTCTCCCCTTGCCAGGTGTTAATAAAGGTTCTGAAATCACTGCGATTTCTACAGGCTCTCATGTGTTCGGGAAGCTCGTTCCAGATCTTCGCCGCCTGGTACGAGAAACTGTCTTTGTATTTCATTTTTTGAAATCGCGGAACCTCGAGTATATTGGTATTTCTAAGACAATAAGGATTTACCTTCTTCCTGACTAGTGAACACAAATATTCAGGTGTGAAACCGTTAAGGATTTTATGTACCTCGGTGGCCATGAGTCTCACTCGTTGAAGGTAAAGAGAAGCTCTCTTGTCCCTCTCCAAGAGAGACTCATAGCCACTCGAGAAATCCCGGTAAACATACCGCAGGGCTCGATAATTGATCTTTTCCAATTTCTTCTCATTTATTTTACCACATGAATGCCATACAAGAGGGCAGTAATTGAAAACTGCCTTTATGAACGAGTAATAAATAACCTTGCGACACTCTAAATTTAAATGCCATCCAATGCGCTGAAGAACATTTAACTGCCTAGCCGCTTTTGAGCAAACCATGGACACATGGTGATGAAAATTTAGCTGGGAGTCAAAATTGACCCCCAGCAATTTGACACGATCAGTACATACAATATCAACCCCCTTGACGCGGAGGACGGGTCTCTCGCTGCCTGGTCGCAGTCCAAAGGCTATGCCCTGGAACTTGGAAGGATTTGCCTGCATACCATTAGAAGCAAACCAGTCAGCGAGCGCACCGCCCCCCGCCTCAAGCCTGGCTTTCCAGATCTCATAATCATGATGAGCAACACTAATAGTATTGTCATCTGCATAGTTCGCCAAACTGGCAGACGTAAAACTAAAGATGTCATTTATAAAAATGTTGAAAACCAGGGGGCCCAGGATTGACCCCTGCGGCACGCCTTTCGTCATGCCGCAGTAGTCACTCCCGAAACCCCCTAGTTGAACACATTGTCTCCTATCACTCAAATAATCCGATATTAATTTCACAGCCAATTCGTCAAGCTGATATGCCCTCAATTTAGCTTCGATCAAGTGATGCGGAAGGCAGTCGAACGCTTTGGATAGGTCCATAAGAATGGCACCCACGTTCATCTTGTGATCGACTGCCTTGCGCCACTCCTCCGTCACTGCCAGGAGTGTAGACTGGCAACTGTAACCAGGCCTGTAAGCAGATAGAAGTGGATTAAAAAGACCNTGCGTAGTTCATGTGTACCAATCATTGGCCAACTTGGGATGAGATGGTGGGGATGAACATTTGCTGGAATGGCTTTGATACTCCACCGATTCGGGCGAAATCTCTCAGGGGTTTGTGTGCGGCGACGAAGGTAGCGAGCACTAAGAACGCCTGATATTCTCAGGATGCTTGACGCGGAGGACGGGTCTCTCGCTGCCTGGTCGCAGTCCAAAGGCTATGCCCTGGAACTAGCCTAAGCCTAGACAACACAAAGTCGACAAAAGTCATCAAATCTAATTTTCATTGACTAAAAGCACATATATAGTATCCTAGCCTAGCCTAAGATGAGACTGCTGAGAAGCCATCAACAATGCCAACAATCAATACATCCTCGGGTCCTACATTGTATACAAGTATCGTAGTGCATCATGCACAGATCAACGTACAACTGTTCACAATGCACAGCATCAGCATAGGCCATGTACACAAATGCAAGAGGATCAGTGCGTATATTCGTAGGCAACGAACGGACAGACAAAAATTCCATCAGCTGCGTATCTAGTAGCATGAATCCAACTGAAATCCACGCCTTTTATAGAAGATGCCTCTTATTATACTTACACACCATAATGAATAAATTTGATGGCTTAATTGTGTGTCAAATGCGTTTTATTTCGATATTTTTCTAACAAAACGAGAGAAAGACAAAATGGCGGAGCAACACAGTAAAGCTACTGGTTCTGCTCTCCATACGGGCTTTTTGTATGTAGTGCCATACATTCATCCAGATATTGGGCACTAGGCGGGTAGAGACTAGAAACCCGGGAAAATTTGCGCTCATTTTCCTTTCTGTATGTTTTATATGGAAATACAATGTTTCCACAAATGTAAATCGTGTTATTTTATGATTGTACTGTAATCAATGATACTCAAGCACTTTATACAAGCTATCACAGGCCCCAGAGGGTTCACTCTCCATCACACTTCACAGAAATGAAGTGTTGCCCGCCCCACCCCCCACCCACACACACTCCGACACAGCATGGAGGTATAAAATAAGACCTCCAATGGACACAGAGTCCAGACACCCAAGC
>NMRB01000243.1:369729-398907 GCA_002633025.1 Notospermus geniculatus | reverse complement strand
CTTATTATCATAATATGTAAATGAGGGGGTCGAAGTTCAGCCTCAGCAAGCGATTCGCTGCGCGAGACTACCTGTGTGATGTCAGTGTTAGTTGCTGTTCTTACCGCTAGGGTGACCATTTGACTGGAAACCACTCTCCCAAAATTTTTTGATAATTTTGCTGCTATTCCGCAGCTAATCTGTGGACTTACAGTGGGGTAGGTAACCACTGATACCCACTTTCTGATATATAACCTGAAAAACAAAATCCCTATTCCACGATGGATGCATTAGTTGAATGAAAATTTTTGAATGACCCTCCCTCTTCACTTCAGTTCAGGCTCAGCTCTCTGTAGTCTGTGTGTGCTGTGGTGGTGCACATGCACTGTGTGCATGCATGCATTGCATGGATACATGCTATGCATGCTGGCCTATGCATGCGTCATAAAAGTGTCAAAGGCCTACACTCTGAGCAGCTGAGAGGCCTACAAATGTGATACAAGCTGCTTTAAAAAAGCACCGCTAACCATCCCATGTAGGCCCCCCCTATTGTATGTAGGCTATTCATGGTAGGGTATTGTAGGCCTAGCCCTAGGGCAGGCCTAGTATTAGTAACGTCGTCCGTAGGCTACATTCATTGAAGCCAAATTATTCAGCCTAGGCCTACCAGTACCAATACCCCCGCCGGTAGGCGGTAGGCTAGGCCTATATAGCTTGGCCCTAGGCCAGGGCTAGGCTAGGCCTGCCGGTAGCGATAGGCGTATCGCCAAAGTTTACCGTAGGCCTAGTCGCAGGTCTACCTACCAACCGGACCGGTCGGCCTTCTACTAGGTCTAGGCCCTAAATAGGCCTAAGGGCTTTTAGGCCCATGGCAGCGGCACATGTCATCCGAAATCTGTCACTTCCCCATTTTTTCAGCTTCTTGCCTGTCAGCCTGTAGCAGTCCAGATGGTCATCATGACATGCTCCATCGAGAACATCCTGAATGATGCCAAACTGTTGGTAAATCGTCTCAGGGAACATGACAGTGAGGCAGATACATTGATATGCCAAACCCAGACACTGAACAAAAGAGTTGAAGCTATGAAACAGGTGATTATTGTAATATTTAACTGTTAACCCTTTCACACTAGTGGTGCAATTTCATCAAAAACTGAAAAAAATGCAGTGTTGAAAAGCCAAGGTAACAGAGTTAATAGGAAAGTTCTTCGCAAGAGCTTTTATTTACCAATAAATAACGTGTCCAGGTGTTGTTGGCTTCCTATGAATTAAAATGGGATTTAATAGTAAAAAGACTGTTTGCATTCGTTTTCAGTATCAGGAAGATCTCAATGAATTGAATGAGATGGCAAGACATAAACCTCGCGCAAACCTAGTGCTTGGTATCGCTCAGGAAAATCGACAAATTCGTGAACTTCAACAGGAGAATAAGGAGCTTCGGATGTCGTTGGAAGAACATCAGTCAGCCCTGGAATTAATCATGAGTAAATACCGGGAACAAATCTTCAAACTGCTGATGGCAAACAAGCTGGATATGTCAATTCTCAACAAGGACCAGTCAGAGGTCGGCCAGAAGGTGAATTTTCATACTTCAAATAGGTGTATCAGTTTTGTCCTTTTATATGTTTAATTCCTCTTGGGCTGTCCCCCTGATGTTCAAAATGTTCCTACTTTAGTGATATTGCCGAATTCCTAATGGCCCCTGGGAATTTGAATGCTGAAACTGACATGTCTGATACTCCTAGTCTTGACACTTCCACCTGTAAAGTGGGGAACTGAAATATCAAGGCCGACCGTAATTTTGCCTTCGGACTGTGCTCTCTGGTGGAGCGTAGTCAGGTGTAGTGATATGAACCCTTGAGGTTCAAGACGGGGGATCTTACTAACAGGATTTACTGCTTTTGATATACATGTAAAAATCTGTAAAATTATCTATATTGGTGATATTCATTTTGTGCCATGGTCACATGATGGGTATACATGGACACTGATTGATTTTGATTCATCTGAACCAGTTCTCCATGCAAGCTATTACGGGGCGGGCAGTCTTCTTGTGTCATGTCTTGTTAATAAAATGAAATGGTATCCTTTTCAGGAGGTTCTGCCAAAGATTGACAAAATATGTGAAATGGCAGCTGTGATGCAGCAGGCTGTTGCCATAGATGATAAAGCAGTTACAGAGGAACATGAGAAGGTAACCCGTCTGATGCTGGAGAATAAAGGACTTCGTGAACTCCTTGAGATAACCAACAGCATGAAGGGTGGCCACGTTGCTATGAACAGTGCCGGGTGTCAAACTGACTTTGCTGCCCTCGATGGGGACAAGACACCAGAAGAAGAAGAAATAGATGGCGCTGTAGGAGCTGGTGAAGCCCTCACACCGACACCGCTTACGAGTAATATTCCGGCATTTGAGAAAGCAACTGAGGGAAAACAGAAAGATAAGAATGGGAATGACCAAGAAGAAACTGAGGAGGATGAGACTGATTCGGAAGATGATATGTACACATATAAATCAGACACTATCAAACTTAATAAGAATTACGAAGAGAAGAAAGCTGCCGCTGCAGCAGCAGCAGCAGCTGCTGCTGCCTCTGCTGATACATCATCGTCACCGTCGTCATGATTTGAATGGAACCAAACTTTAAATTAAAATCTAACATATTTAAACAGAGATATCATGAAAAGATCATGTGTCATTTAAGATATTCCTGCTACTGCTTATTATTGAATCATAAAAAAGAGCTTAAGATTTTCATGTTACCAATGTAGGAGTGTGTGAGGCTATACATGTTTGTTGTTGTCAACATCGATACTTAGATTGTTGAATTAATACATGTGTCATTAAATTCCTCCAGATAAAAATATAAGTGTTGTGGTAAAATGTACTTGAACGTCTGAGGTGCATATGTGCTAATATGGGCAAGAAGTGAAAGTTTGGGTTTTTCAAAAATTAAAATAAAAAGTGATTTCAGACTGCAGTTATTTCGTGAAAAATTTTCTCCCGCGATTGCTGTTGCATGCCTCCAGGCCTTATCAGGTGGGTTATGTGGTGGTTCTCTTTTCAGAGAATAACTCACAGAATCAATGCAGTTTTAACTTAAAAAGCTTTTTGATTCAATTAAAACATTTTCTCGGGATATACACATGTAGCATTCATACCATTATGTTCACTTAAGTGTATATCTGAGCTTCCCGTCATCACAGTGATCGTGTATATATATATAGTGTAAAATTCGTGTAAAGTTGGAAATGTTCTGAACGTTTAAATTTATTCTAATGAGTTCTGTCCTTTTGAACCCTGCTATAAGATTTTTCTGAATTGGAAGTGGGAGAACTTGGTCCGACTACAAATAGTACTTTTATTGTTTTCAGAATCAATACTTAAAGAATTGATACTTCAATTTTAAGTCACTGTAAGTTACGGTAGCTTTGACTGGAATGGTAGCACTTGCATCAATATGTTTCTAGCTTTTATGAAATTGGGTGTCATTTAGAGACACGTTGGGCATTTATGTGACTCCCCCTTCATGGAAACGTAATATGTCTAACTCAAAATTGAATATACATGTATGTAAATGTAGGTTTTGCAGCTGTTAATTATTTCAATAAAATTTACCAAGTAAATACCTTGTCTCGTTAAGATTTGCACACTGTGTACTGAGCATGTGACTGTAATTATGAAATCCCCTGGGCTAGACATAGGGAGGCCTACCCGTGTGCTATCCTTAATGGGGGATCATGCATTGTGAACTGTGAGCAGTAATCCCTTTCATAGACTATAAAGACGAGGTCTGCCCTTGCAGAGCCTGCACAATGTATTTTGCTAGTACAGGTGCTGATCCAAGGGGGGTGCGCACCCCCCTTTGACCAACAAATCTGTAAAATCGACCGTGAAATTAGGAGCAAATCTTTGAAATTCGCCACAGATTTCAATGTTTAGTGGCACTGGGCACCCCCTCTTTTCCCAAATCCTGGATCCACCCCTGTAGTAGCAAGTGCAAAATTATACTGCAAGAATACTGGTGGAACTATTATTTTTTGACTGCTTCAATACCAACTCATAGTGACACAACGGCAGATGTGACCTCTACATGTGCATGTACGATTTGCAAATTGGTGAACTCGTATACAAGTTACATATTAACCACTTCAATATACCAGAGGTGTCAGTATAACATCATGTAATTCATTACGTTCGTGGCAGTGTCATGACGTCGCGGACTGTCCGGTTTATGGTCGCGAAATGGTTCAAGGAGCATGGTTGCCACGTTTTCTTGACAGCCAGTGCCACTCTCCAACCCAAGGGACCAATGTTTCGGTGAATGACCGGATTTACTGCGTACATTATGTAATGGATGTTTGTAGTTTGTGTTGCTGCCGCTAGGTGGCTCCCTCTACGTCGGCAGTCAAATAACGCATTAGAGATCCAATACCGTGCTCCTTTAAGGTAATTGATAGAAACAAAATGTCAATGGACACCAACACAGAGGCCTTGACATTACGGAGGTTGGGGCATAACAAGAACTTCAATTACATGCATAATTCAATGATATTATTGATTTATTCTCCGACGCTTTTGAACAAAATTTGACAGTTCATAAATGGTGAATTACATTAAGACTACTGACAACGTAAATGTGTGGTTTCTCTTCAAGTTCATTCGCACCATTGACAATATAGAGCCACACTTCCATTGTTACTGTGTATGGGTGATAGATTGACCAGCAGAAATGTACAGGAAAACACCAAAACATCAGTAAACAAGGTACATGTATGTATGTATACAAAATAAATGCCAAATATCAAACACAGGTTCAACTTAATCTCAACTTGGGTTTTAAAAGCTTCCAAATACTTATGATACATGAGCCTCACTCAAATGCATTATGTCATTAAGTCATACATGCCATTGGCAATTTTTTATTTTAAAGGCCTTCCAATATTGCAATTTATCTTCCTGTGGTACAAAAAATAATGTCATGACAAGGTAATGTTATGAAAAAAATGAAACAATCAGCACACCAACACTCATGAAAGCAAACTTCTTGTACAAATAAATCAGCTATCATCATAACCGAATGACACAGAAACATGGCATATCAAAATCTGAGATAAATACATATTTTTTTTCACTTACAATGAAAATCTTTAATACGATTAAGCACCAAGTACATATACATGTACATGTACAATGTATTGCAATCACTCTTGTTTGACAAGACAATTTCTACAAAACAGTAATTTATAAAGTTAAATAAATAATTGTTCTTATTAACTCCTTGAGTTCCACTGACACTATTTGGTAATTTTCAGTACTTGTACTGAAAATGTTGAAAAATATCTAAAGGAATTTCTGAACAACTATTAGAAATATAAATGTACAATGTGTATAATATGCACAAATTTGCAATACCTGATCAAAAACAGTTTCTGTTCTAAAAGATACAGAAAATCAATTTATCAAACAAATAACCTCTTCCATATTCCAATGAATTGCCTTGTGTCAGACATTAGGCCAAGTCTATTCCTCACAAGAGAGGCATTGTGACTGTTCAAGCAATCTCATTTGCTTCATCAGCGTCAACTGTCCTGTAAGTCCCATAATTCCTCCTAGCTGAAGCACTTCCATGCCCTGCTGATCGTCCTGAAGGCCTCGCCTCAGGGAGCAGAGGCTGCCGCATGGCACCGCTATCTTCCGCCAGCAGTTGAAGCTCTCTGTTATGCTTTTGGGTTGTGCGTGGACACGGGGGAAAAGGGGGGCGTTCTCTCTCTCTATAGAACTGGAAAACTGCTCCAAATATAGTGAGCACGATCCAAATTACGACCAGAATAATGTCTGGAAAAGAAAGGAATGAAAATTATGACAAATGTTTCAAACAGGGCAAAAAGTCTTAGCGAAGATAACGACCTCTACAGTCAAAATTTTAAGATTTTCTTGCAAAGTTGCAAGTGAAGGACAGACGGAGCCGGCATGGGCAAAAATATTATGATGATTTTTTGGTAATAAGCTCCATCATGTTCTGCTCATACAGTATATGCATCAGTACTCACTTACCAAACAACTGAAAAGGAATAGTGACCATTGCAGTCACAAATCCTGGAATCACAGCTTTTTTTATTGCATTAATGAGGATGTACGGCACACTGCATCGAAGGTACAGTCCAATACAGAATACAACACTGTACGATCCAACAACAGCACATGAAATGATGCTCAACTGAAAAAAAGCCAAAACACAATTAGGGTGCTGGGGACCCCCTCCCCTCCCCTATGGCCTTAATTACATGTACTGGTGGTGTAATGGCTGAGAGCTGTCTCATGTTTCTGAGAAGAATCAGACAAGTCCTGAAGTCTGTAGGGCCATATTCGCCAGAAGTATCACTTCATCAATAGTTCAGTCGTCAACAGCGAGCTCAAGATAACAAAATGAAACAGCCATAAACCGTAATGTAGAATACTCACAAGTATCACTTCATCAATAGTTCAGTCGTCAACAGCGAGCTCAAGATAACAAAATGAAACAGCCATAAACCGTAATGTAGAATACTCACTGTTTTGGTAAAATATAGTAAGACAACTGGAATCAGTAGAATGCCACATGCAAACCCCATACCATAGCTCAATGAGGTCTTCCACAGACTCATAAGTCCTGAAAAAAAAACAGTGTATAGATTACAAGTATGTACAAAAACTAGTACATGTACGTAAATCCTTTCACTTCCTTTGGTCTGTACCGGTACATACAAATGCATTGGGGGCCCTGTACAAACTGAAGCCACAGCAATTACTAGACTAATTCTTACCACCCACAATTGACCGTACCAGAGGGCACTGTGGTGACCATGCAACGACCTCTACTCTCAAGAGGGAAAGAAGGGAGAAATATTTTCCACCATTCTCCATGTCCTCTTACTCCAGTACTATGTACCGGTACTCACATTCACAAGGAAAATTTATGTTGAATGAGACCAACTCCAGGGGAGAATTATTTTTGAATCAAAAAATTGTTAGGTGTCTTTCATCAATGAGCTAAATTCAAAGAATTTCATCTGAACTTACCAAATGGAGTATAAAACATGATGGAGGAGAAGAGAAACCCAAGAACGAGAGCGACTAACAGCTCGGAGAGGACAGGTGAGCCAACACACCACCAGAATCCTACCCAGAGGGCGCCACCCACCACAGCAAACACCGCAGCTATTATCACAATAATTGGATGATCAAGTGAGGTGGCGATGGTTAGAATAATGTAAAATATCAGTATGAAGGCCAGACATCCGAATACGAACATCTCTGTAAAGAAATGAAATGGATTGCATGAATACAGGTAATTTGCTCTGATGATAACATCGAACCGAGCAGTTTTTTGCCAAGCTGAATGAGATTTACATGTAATTACAAAATGTGCCAGCTTATGGGAGTTTCAGTCCAGTTCAAGAATAGCACTAACTCAGTCATTGTCAAAACTGCGATTCAAATCATTTCTTCTACTAATAATGTGATAATATTTTAGACTTTTACTTCACATTATCACCTCAATTAATCTAGAAACCTTTCTGGGGAACTCAAGGAGCAGTTCATTCAGCGAACTTTCTAACCAGTTGAGAAAAGAAAGTTGGCAACTCGGCCAAGAATCGGACCTGTGACCTCTCAGTCTCATGTCCAGAGTTAACCACTTGGTGCTACCGGGCTCCCCAATAACTCGTTTTAGTTACTTACGTAATTTGAAAAATCGGTGTCCCATGAAACTTACGTAATTTGAAAAATCGGTGTCCCATGAAACAAATGTAGAGTCCGAGTCCGGCACAAATGATGGATATGACTTTTGTTATTGGTAAAAAGGAACTCTCTGAAAAGCAAAATCAACATGGAAATAAGAAAATGCAAATACAAAAGAATGTCCACCGCTGGTTGAGCCACAATACAAGTCGCTGAAGTGTCATGTTGAAAGGCCAGGGGGCCTAATTCAGCATGTACATGATATGTGAAATGTGATTTGCAGATGTGAATCCAACCGCAGCCAGTGCTAAAAGTACCAGGAGAGACAAACACCGTGAATAAAATGATGACTGACATCTTTCAGCTCCCTGGGGTAATTTTGCAGAACATATGCAAACTTTCATTAGACAGACTAACAGAAATATGATCCCCCACAAACTTACCTAAGTTGTAACAGTTACGTGTATAACCATCAAAGTTACAACCATAATCAGAAGTAGCAATGTACATGGCTTGCCAAGTTTCATTATTCTCTGTGCGAGTGACTATGACATTGTACATGACACCTAGACCTTGATACACGACCATGTTCAGGTTACTGTATCCTTTGCCTCTTTTTAAGGTCTCAATCTGAAGAATAGAGGAACGAGGTTTACTGTGCCATCATTGCAACGATTTAGGATTTTATGGGCAACACAGTGCGCAAACTTAAAGCCGCACAATATAGACAGATGGGTCATGATACTCATAATCGACGAGCATAGTCTCTTGGTCACCCAGCAGCTGTTTCAAATCTGGGGATCCGTGTAGCAGTACTGCGGAATGAAACGGCTTGCTGCACGAGACTAAACACAGCGCTGGGGATTCCCTAAGGTGATTCCCCCCAACCTCGATGCACGATAATGAAATCTCTTATTGCATGCTAGAGCTGTTAAATTTTAGAAATTTTCAAGATAACAAGCAAGTGGCTTCAATTTCACCAGACTCACATTTTGTGCATGATGACGTATATTTTCCAAGTCAGTCATCTTCTCCAAGGCGGAATGGTACGTCTTCTCTGAAAAGTCACCTTCATCAAGATAATACTGGAATACTTCATAATGTAAGTCATCCCAGGCTTCATTCTTCTCACAGTCTGGTTCGAGGTAGCTCCTGGGGGTGCCTACGTTCGCATACTGAAATGCCACTCTGGCTGTGTGAATATTGTTCTTCAGGTGTATGTTTGGATCAATGGGGAGAGGGAACTCTTGATTGCAGCCTCCAGGAACAGGATCTGAAATGAGACAGAAAAACGTTGACTTGGATAGAGAAGTTGTGGTTCCAAACCTTTATGACTCAGAAATGGCCTAGTTGAGCAGCTCAATTTACCTTCATCAGAGAGATATTTTGACCAAAGTAAAAAAAAACACTATCACCTGGGGATTGAAAAAGACTAACCCACATTTTCTGAACCTGGAAAACCTCCTAGTTTACCAATAGGGTATTTTTTTTGTTTTGGCCCAGGCGAAAAATTGCTCCATTGATGTCCCATCGGTTCACACCATTGGGCATAATCCCACCTCTGGTGACTTACCATCTGCTGTGTAGGATGAAACCTTCAAATAGGCATTGATAGTTTCATTCAGTTCGGAATGGAGGTACCAAGTCGCTGTTCTTATTCCATATGAGAGCTTTTGAAGAATCCCACCACTTGTTCCGGTCACCGATGTGGTGAATGCTGGATCACGGTACAAGGAAAGAGTCAGGTTGTATTTCTGTACATGGAACTCCCCCACGAGGACCGTTACAGAGGGTGGAATATCTTTGACTTCGACGGTGGTATGGCTGTTGGGACCTATCTTGACTGGTGTTAGTTTTCCTATGTTAAGAATGATCACACCTGCAATGCATTGTAATTACGCAAATTGAAATGACGTTGTCATTAATATATAAAAGTTTTCAAGTTTACCTGCAACTTAATTTAATAGGTAGGCCTACACGCCAACACGGTTTGTCTATATTCTAACATAGAAAGACCAGGTATCAGTCTAGAGCATTGATTTTACCATCTGTTAGGCCTATATATTGTAGTAGGTATTGGGTATGGTGTGGGCCAAAAGTCACCGTGGCCAGACCAAGGAACAAGCGAACGCGGCCCAGCTCGGCATGCCATACACCATTGACAAGCAGCATGTATCAGGTCGGGGCCCAAGGCCAAGCGCACATTTGCGGCATAACTCAACGTGGTGGGCCTAGGGGTGTTTTTTTAATTGACTAACCCGGCTGGCTGAATGACGAGTCAACAGCGTTCCGTTGCGTTGTGTCGGCTGGTCAGTCGACTTTAAAGCCCCACAGTATTGAATTTTACGATATTTTCAAAAAGTTAGGAGAGTGCATATAGAGGTCCCATAGCCTCGTGGAGGTCCCCAAAATGCTTGCCTGATACGCACTTCACAGAATCAAGGCCTAGTTTTCAGCACGCATTGGAAAAAACTGCAGGGAGAGCTCTAATGTATTCAGACAGAGCGTAGTACATTTTACACTACGCTGACGTCGGTCGTGCGAGAATCGCGGCGATGATTTGCGTTTTTCACATTCAATAGGCCTAGGCCTACAGTGGGGCTTTAAAAACATCCACCCCTCCCCTGCCGATTTGAGTTTTGTGCCACAAATGACTGTGCGCTTGGCTTAAGTCTGTCTCCATACCTTCATCATCATCATCAGTCACTTTGGTCACATTGTCATTGACGTCGGCTGACAGCGGCTGTGATGCAACACCAACACTGTCATTTGCACTGCCACTGTACATTTCTTCAAGGAACTGCTGATCATGTTGGACAGAACCACTCATCACCCCTGCATTTCTACTTTTATTCCCAGTCCCACTGGCAGTTACAGCTGATGTTGAGCATATTGCACAAATCAAAGAACAGAATAAAGCTTTTGTGACGCTCATTGTTTTATTATCACAGAGATAAATGGGCATTTTGTGTTGGAAAGTGAACACCACCACCAACTGACATGATGACTGAGAGATGGCTTGAGACTATGAATCACAGCCACTTGAGCTGCGCGAGACTACAAGATGACTGGTAGTGGTGCCCACGTACATGTTCATGCATTCTCCATGTTCTGTTAGGCAGAGGACGTCAAACTAGTCTTGTAAGACTAGAGTTTGACAGGTTTTCAATTCAAAAGTGCTAACACAGTTCTATTAAGTGTAGTACTAGAGCTAGAACTGAATTTATGCCATGTATGCTGGCCGAATAATTTACTGTAATCGAACACGAAAGGCTACAATACATGAATGTTGGGTCAATGAAGGCCTCCCTTCACTTTTGTGCAGTTTCCGCATTTAATTTAAAAAATTGGGTAAAAAATCAATCTGAAAATGTTCAACCAGACGCAAAAAATCATAGGCACACAAAAAAGTATTGATCACCACACACACAGAGCCTGTGCTGCTAGGGAACAAGTGCAACGGGCACAAACTTCATTCTTCAGCATCCCATAGGCCAATAGTTCCATGATGAAGACTGGGCACTAAGCTATTTGGACTGTAAACAGCAAGTGCGAGTGCAACAAATGAACAGAATCAATGGTTAGAATTTTAAGAATTTATTACAAAATGAAACAATTTTCAACTTTAGAAGACAAGGGACTATGAAAATGCCAGGTTTAATGCTTTGAGAGAAAGATACAAGTGCTACATGTCATAAAATCCTAAGTTTTGTCATTACTTCAGAGAATTTCAAAATGATGCCATCATTCCATCAAACATGTGCAAACTAAAATACTATCATGTGTTAGCACATAGCACAAGTCTATTTAGAGTACCGGAACAGCATTTTCCACAGAAAGATGTTTCTCCAATTAAAGTGGATACATGTATCAAGTGATTCACATTTTGTATGTGTAATTGAATATTGCCCAGTACAGGTACCAACTACATAATAAACAGGCAGCATGAACAACAGAATTATCAACATGACGATGATCTAATGTACAGACACTTTTGAAATATACTAAAGAAACACTCCTGAGGAATATTATGTCCATGATACATGTACCGCTATTACCACAAGTCTCATCTGCAGCAAACCTGGTCACTTGAGAGCTGCTCCACACTATACTGGCAATGTTAGTGTTCAAGATGTTTCCATTTGATCACCTTCAACACCTGAAAACAAAGGAAAAACACACTTCATGTAAATGTATAGCAGGCAATGTGGCATTGAGGGACCATTGGAAAGATACTGGCCTGTACATCAAATGCCAGTGGATACTGCCATAAGAAAACATTCCCTCCTGAAACTTACCAAGTTCATTGAACATGAACTCCTGCTGATACTCTTTCAAGAATTGGGACGATCTAGACTCGTCTATAAACATGTCATAAACCTTTTTGACATCACTTATATCAACCTCTGTGCCCTAAAAATGATAATCAGGATTAATTACTTGCACAGCTTTAAACAATGCAGGTGACAGGCTTAGGTACGGTATTCATATTTCTATTAGATTTTTCCATCAGGGCCAAAGCCACAGTATTATTGCCCTGGTCCAAGCAACAAACTGAAGTGCCAGTGATGATCAATCCCATTATGGCCCGGGATTCGAACCCTGGACGCAGTGCTTGCCGGCTTTGACACTTCTGGTTCCATTTTCTTAATAGCAGCGAATGACAGTTAGAATATCTGAAACGTACTTTCCGTTTCCGGCACACAAGATTGGCAGCAGTAATCAACTGTATGGCATAACGTAATGACGCTTCCATGCCTATCCGTGTCAATATCGCCAACGCATCATCAGACATCTCGACGTCTTCTTCCTCGCAGCGGATTTTTAAGATTTCCCCGATTTCTTTTTGGTCGTAAGGCGAGGTGGAGATGATAAGAAGTCGATCCAGCAGATCGATGGGAATGCCATGAGGACTCTGATAGTTTGTACCTCGGATTCTAGAAACAGGACAGAAAACATCGCAGAAAATTAACATGATGAACTTGGCTTTCCGAAAATTGCAAGGCACTCGAGCAAAAATCATTTTCTTTAACTGATGATATATTCTAAATAGTAGAACATTTAGGAGAGCTATTGTTCAATTTATCTCATTTCATTACCTTGTGATACCTCTGTTTGTTGCAATAACCAAAACAGGTGCCATGTCGCTTTCTAAAGCACGATTGAGGAATGAGAAACACTCAATATCCAACATGTGAACTTCATCTATGAACAACACCTAAAAGAGAAAGAAACCTTTCACAAAGTGTCATTCCTGTGTATTAGAAAACTTGGGCCAATTTATGTCAAGATTCTATTCAAAAGAGACCAAAGACGGTAGAATGAGAGAGGCAGAAAGGCCAAGGAATATTCTTTTGCTCATTATTGATGTGCCCAAGCAGAGAGTACACGTAGTATAATTAGTTCACAGTTTTATAAGTTACTGTGAAGACTTACCCCTGGGACAATTTCAGCTTTGCCCTCTTCCCTCCACTCAGCTACCTTAGCATTGATTTGTTCACGAACCTCTCCCTTGATTTCACCAGTGTCACCAGAGAAAAGAGCTAAGAATCCTTGTGTCCTACTGTTGATGACATCGATTTCGTGCAGGCTGACAGTGTGCACAACTTCTTTCCTTTTCTGTAGCTCACCCTCTGGACATTGGACGAATTTAGTCTGAAAAATAAACCCAAAATTGAAACATGTTGATATTTTATGGTAATGAGAGTGTTCCCTCTGCAATTCTTCATTCTAGTCAGTGAAGAAGAATGTGTGAGCAACAACCAGAAAATGGCTATTCTCCAAATTTTCACCAGGATTTTCATGAAAATTCAGATGTGTCTACAAAATGATTCTGCTGCAGGGACAACCTCCAAAATCTTGCAGAACCCACAAGAATGCCAAGCAAGTCCTGTCATTAGAAAACCACAATTTGGTCCCAAGTCTCAGTCTACACAAAATGTACCTGTGCACCCATGGCATCGTAGTCTCTTGCTCTTGTGAAGGACCGACCCAGTCGTGTGATTTTACCTGTGGCCTTGTCGATTGTGATGATGTCACTGAAAGATCAAAAGAAAAACATGAAAATTACCAAAGTCAACGTCACGCATCGTACACCATCTGATCATGACACGGATAACTCTTGCATTCCAACAGATTCAACGCTGTCTGAGGTGATGGTAAAGTACCCATAAAGTGCAAATGTAACAAATACAAACCCCGCCTGCACCTTCTCCTTCACAAGAGATTCTATCATTTTCTGTCCTAGGTCATAAATCGTCTCCATTTCTGTTGTCTTCAGAGTTAGCTTCCCAACTTTAGCACCCTGTGAAGAAGAAATGTTGACAACACTAAACTGATCCATCATATCAACCACCTTCATCAAATGAAACCAGCAAAATTCCTGCTCAATTTGCCAAATAAGTGAAGTAATTCCCCTTGTACTATACTGTTTGACACTCTAACCTTACACATGTACACACTATACACCACCAGCATGTCCCAGTAGATTCATGACTACTATTACTTCATGTGGCACTTCCTGAAAAATGTTGGGTTCCCTTACCGTTCCAGTGGCAGGTTTGTCTATTTGGATTTCCACCACTTCTCCCTCAATTATTTCTGTTTCCTCCTTTATTCTCACACCAATGCTTTTCCTAAATGCCTGCGTCAGGGCCTCTGTCTTACTCATCTCCAAAGAAAATATCTCACTTCCTGCTAAACTTGTGAATGGCGTGTCTGTCCCCAATGCTTGGGCCATACCTGCAACAGAGCAAGAGACATTAGCCAGTGATGAGACATACAGTACTCCATCCATATCACACTGATCAATCAGGGGTTGAAGAATAGGAATGTTTTGAAATTGACCAATGTCCTTCCAATTTTAAAACAAGAATTGCTTCTAAAATGGTGTACCGGTAACCCATTTTGTTGATGAAACTCTGCATTAGTACATACCCATAGCAATGGCAGTTTTCCCAGAACCAGGCTGTCCAGCAATGAGTATAGCACGGCCTGCAATTTTGCCTTCTTTGATCATCTCAAGTATTATGCCGGCAGCCCTCCGAGCGGACACTTGACCGACCATTCCCTGTGACACTTGTCTTGCTTCCAAGGCATCATCAAGACCCAACCCTCGGATGTGAGAATGGGCACCTGAAAAACATGAAATAAGAAATATTAAATCGAGTGCAGAGAGCCCAAAACATGGAATTCACAGAGGCAGGTAAACACTGGTGTAGTCAATATACTTTATTCACGCACCTGGTTGAGTACATCTCATTTTGCAAAAATGTTGTTCTATAAAACTGTAACATGACAACATCCTGTTGTAAGAACACTTACCAATTCTTTCTATTCGGGTAACCTCCCGAACTTCTTGAACTTGCTGTGTTGAAGGCTGCAGAGAGATTGTATGCAATTATTGTATTTGAAAATGCCCAGAGACCCTTCCTGGCAAATATGAATGGGTGGAAATTATTCCTCAATAATGACAGGATCATACATGTCATTATTATTAACTCATACATGTAGGCCTATGGGGCCAAAGAAGCTTGCTATAATAATTATGAATTCGCCTGAAAAAATAAAGCATGAACCTTGACTTGTCCCTGAAGAATAAAAAATGAACCATCAAAACTTTGAGTCAACATTCTGGATCATTCCACATACGATACATACACGAATCAACCCAAAATTAAACCGGCAGGCTAGGCGTAGGGGTAGGCCTAGCCCTAGGCCTACCACGACTACGTCTACGATAATAAAATATCTTAAAAAATTGCATGACGTCAACTAGCTAGGACAGGCCCAGGTAAATTGCCAGTCCTATGCAGTGCTGACAAGCCTAGTTGGCAATAAATGATTGCGAGCTTCAGAGTTAACTATGCAGTAGTACATACAATACATGGCATTCTAGGCTTGGGCCTATCTCTCTGCTGTGCACACGTCCTTTGCACGTGTGTGCCCTGCCTGATGATGCTCATGCTGCATGATGGTGCCGGTTTTTTAGTACGTTAAAATACCGTGTCAAAGACCATCAAAGCTATCTAATTACGGTCCCAAAAACATTTATCGAGTAATAATTATACATTCTTGACATATAAGGTAA
Source organism: Notospermus geniculatus (assembly GCA_002633025.1). Taxonomy (NCBI): domain Eukaryota; kingdom Metazoa; phylum Nemertea; class Pilidiophora; order Heteronemertea; family Lineidae; genus Notospermus; species Notospermus geniculatus. The sequence continues at coordinate 383,116 of NMRB01000243.1, read as the reverse complement.
GCGATCAAGATCGAATAAGTTTGTTTATGCCTATTTTGAAAGAAATATTACTGCGTACCGTCGTCATTTTGGAATGTGGGGCGCAATATTGGAATTCTTGGTTGAATTTTTGAGGAGCGCATTCTTGTCAACCTCGTTCCCACGACACTGTAGCCTTCAACCCCGTCGCCCCAAAATAGCCCTTTTTTTTACGACCCGATATCATCACGATCCTTTACTATGTACCTGTACAATGATAAAATACAACTTTTTCGTGTGTTGATATGTTGATTTGTTGGGTTAGAAGCAAGGTTAGAAGAAAATTGTACGCCGTTGTTGGGTTGAATCAAGTTTTGTATTTCCCGCTTTCTTACGTCATCATTCTGACTGCGCAAGTAACAGTGCCCGTCATTTTTCTCTTCGCGAAGAAAAGCCCAATTTGCAAATTGTGACTTTCCTCCAAAAGACGCCATCGGCCTACATTAGAAGTTTATTTCCATTGGTAAGTTCCGATTTTTTGCGCTTTTCTCGATGTAAATTAAGTGTTTATCAAGTAGCGAATGCTGCCAACCTGGTTGCTAAAAAGAGTGTGAATGCCATGCCACAGACATGACAGATTGACAGAAGTGGAAGTGAAGTTTATATTTTGAACCCTCCCTCCAGGCGTCGCCACTGTCCAGCTGAAGTTATGATTTTTTGCTGTCATTGACATTTGTCACAGTGAGTCACATACTGCAGCTGGGCCCTAGAAGGACGAAGGTTAATTGATCTACTTGGTTGCAGGCTTTCTCACATACATGTCAATGTCATAAGAAAATTGAACGAGAGCTAGCTACTAGGTCTGTGGGTCGGGTGGGTTGTGGGAGAGGCCTTACTCTTGTGAAATTTGTTGGGGGGAGCAAATCACTACCAATCTAGGCCTAGGCCTATTACAATAGGTAAATTTTCTGTCATAGTCTGATGGTGGAGAAAGTCTATGGTAACTTAAAAGGAAAAGCCTGCAATGTTTCCCTCAGATGAGGGTTTGTACAAGATGAGGAAAGCAGTCCACCAGTGAGAAAAGCCAAGGTGTGTATGCCTCTCCGTCTTGCATACACAAATATCATCAGCATATACCAGGTAAAAATAGCCAGAATATATACCTGAGTACAGGCTATTTTTGGAAAACTGGGTTGATCACATGACTGAGATCAAAGGTTACTGGTTAGCCTGGTGTGGTAGCGTCTTCTGGGTGGGTAGCTAGCTAGGTGTGAAATTTTCGTGCAGGACCAGTCCAGTTCCCTCAATTGACGGACCAAACTACGCTTCAGGGAGTCTTCATTGTGCAGGTAATTTGACCATGGATTTCTCATCATTTTGACAGTCACGCTCTGCATTTCTGATAATGTTTTATTGGTGAAAGTCTCAGGTGTCTATCCGATGTTATATTTGGTATGGATGGTGAGGTCACAAGCACTAGCGCTGCAGGTATATATTACTCCCCATAACTGCATAGCCTTACTTCGTCTTTTACATTCCTGTCAGCAGGCTGTGCCCGTTATTTCCATCCTTGCACTAAAGGTAAGGCTTTTGTGCATATTGTCATGCAAAAGTGGATTTAGATACACATCCAATGGAAATTACATGAGGAGGATATGTTCTTCTCTTGCTGTCAATTTCATGGAATATGAACTTAATTTTGCAAAAGAGACTGGAGTGATACTTTGCTGTGGTGGATTGACCATCTTCATGCATGTCATAATCTTCTGCATGCATGCACTTTCACTCCCCATGAATATGTTGTTACATGTATGTATAAAAGTAAGGGTCCAATTAGCCCCATTACAGTGTTCTCAACAGGATTTTCTATGGTAGGGCATGTAGGGTGGTACCCTTGAAATTTCAGGATTTCCCATTACTTTGCAAATTAAGATAGGGTGGTCACCAATTTAAGGGGGGGGGGGGTGTAATAGAAAACCATTACAAAATTGGGCTGCAAGGTAGGGTGGTAAAATGTCAAGGTTGGGTGCGCCACTCTAACAAAAAGCCATGCGGAGAACACTGCTGTTATTGTCAATTCCTGTTACAAACAGCTCTATATTCCCAACTTGAACTCTAACTTACAGTGGACACACACACACTGTATCTTCGCTTTCTAGCTCTTCTTTGACCTGTTGATCACACTCACAGATTTCCTCTCAGATTTTATCATGTGGTGTTCAGGGTATGTTTCCTCTGATTATTACAGTGCGGAATGAGAGGCATTGGAGGGTACACAAAGTGGCCCCTGAAGTAAGAATGGCAACGCTGTTCAACTGTTGTTTGTGCATGGCTATTTTGGGGGAAATTTGTTCTGTAACACTGTGGCCTATCATGTGCCACCCAGGCTCAGCATTTGAGACAGGTGGAGAAAAGGCCAACCCCAATTCAATACCACAGCCACTGTGTCTGAATAAATTGATGGTTGTTTTGAGGGTAGCAATAAGGCTCATTGCGATCACTTCAATTCACCACAGGTGGCGCTAGCATTAGCAAGTGACAACTACAGTGTACACATTTTGGCTCAAATATTGATGTTTAGGGCCGTATGCACGGGTCACACTTTCATTAAAGTCTGACTTTTCGTAATGCTTCAAGCATAGAGAAAGTCTAACTTAAGCTATACTTTAGGCTAAAGTGCGATCCGTGAATACGGCCCGTAGTGTGTTTTACTTGCACTGTCATGTCAGAGTTACATGTAGATTCTCATGCCAACCAATTGGTGCATTAGCATACCAATGGGAAGGCTGCCTGTAGGGTCCCTTTTCAAAGGGCACTCACACCAAAACTGGATTTCAGTGCATTTTGCGGTGCAGTTCCGGCAAGTCAATGGTTTCAATGCCATTTTGATGAAGTGTCGGAGAGCCAACATTGAAGTCCTTGGTTTGGCTGGAACCACATCGCAAAGTGCACCGAAAACCACTTTGGGTGTGAACAGACTGAGTGAACATGCGTTTACCCTCCTGAATGTAGAAGTTGTGGGAGGTGGGGGTGATTTGCAATCAGGTTTGACAGATTCCCCTCCAGTTGGGGTCCAGTTCCTATTCCTGGGATGTGTGATTGTGAATCCCATGAATAGGCCTCGAGACAAATTCCATTTGTTCGGGAGAAAAAGAAAATAATTTACTGTTTTCTGAATCAATTCTGTGTTATTTTATACAAAGTACGTCATTTTCAAAATCCGATATTCATCGCCAATGCGCGACTGAAAAATGGAGAGTCGTTATCAAATAATCAGGGCTTGTCTTCCGAGGCGAGTGAAAAACTGCTCACTTGATAACAATAGAAAACTGTATTGTCCTGAGGCAAGCAGTTTTTCACTCGCTTCAAAACACAAGGCTTGCAAATTCCATCGATGTTATAATGGGTTAAAACCAGGCAATGCCAGGAGTCTTGGCAGGAGTGTGAGGGTTGATAAGTTTATGGTTGATACTAGGCCTGTATGTTGTTTTCTCCTATGCCGGTTTCTTTTCATACAGGTGTACAGAGCCTGAAGGCCTACAGATTGAAGCATCTCAAGCTAGCCTGATAGATAGTAGGCTGCAGTGGCTACCTTGAATAGTGAGTGAATCATGGTGCATTACCATAGCTTATTCCATGCATCTGTAGGCCTACAGTGTGTATGAGGATGTCATCAGTTAGCTGAGTATACCTCAAGCAGTTACCTGGCCGTAGTCTAGCCTAGCATTCTTAGCAATCCCTTGCCGGTATGTAGAGTTCCGTTTCATTCTTAGTTAGCTATAAATCATCTGTAAGATGCCTCATGTGCTAGAGTATGAACGTAGCGTACATCTGCAGAATCGCTCAGGTAAACTTGAGGTGGAGCCATCAGTGGCAAAAATAGATCTCCCCTCGTTTGCAGATATCAATGCCTTGTTCTTGCCTTATATAGCCTCCACACCAGGATAGTGTGAGATTTTTCTTTTCTTCCAGAATCGAGAATTTATGGAAAGTTGGTGAAAATTAGATTTGAAATTGTTTGAATGGTGAAGGTTATTCTTTAGGCTCTTCAGGCGTATTAACATTGGAAGTAAATGGTGTGGCCTTTAAAAAACAGCACTTGGTACATATCTCTTTTGTAAACATCAAGAGTATGATAGGTGGTGGTCTACATGATACATTACATGTAATGGTAGCCAACCATCAACTCTTTCTTTCTCAGTGCTCATAGTCATATGACTAGGCCTGCTCACTTGCCAACCAGTTCTGGAGCCCCTGGAAAACCTTTCCTCTGCTGGAGAAGAGAGCCCCCTATCTGTCATTGTAGGCCTATAGATTGGCACCAACTTTGAATTGAACCCGCAACCTTTGGGATGACGGCGATGGTATTTCTGCTACCCCAATCCGGCGCTCAACCATGCTACATGTAGAACAGAAATCTTAAAAGTCTCCATACGTTTTCTCTACTTTAGCCATGGACACTCAGTTGGTTCACTCCTATTTCCTGAACATTTTTCAGAAAGAGGGCATCCATTACAGGCCTTTAAATTCCCTAATTTGGGCTATTTCTGTTTACGGTGGTATTGGGCCAAAGGCCCCATCAGAGCACCGAAGGCGCGATCAGGGGGAGCGCGAGGTGGGGGTTCCCTCCCTCGTTCGAAAATTTTTGGAAAATAGAGGATAAAAAAGACACCATTTCCAGGCATCTGAGATTCCCATTTGAATGTAAAACAAGACTCAAATTTGGTTAATTTGGGGGAATATAAAGGCCTGCATTAGAAATGTCCGTGTGACAATCCCCGTCAATAATACATGACTGTGGAACGCTAATTGCTGCCGTGGCGTGTGATATACATGTACCAAAACAAATTTCCATTTGCGTTATGTTATTTGTATGTAGAGTGTTTGATTTTACAATTCATTTATTAATAAAGTGTGCAGCAAATCGTAATAATATTCCAATGCCGTGTAGGGGATAGTTCAGTTGGCACACCGGTGCCCCAGTTTGACAGAAGAATTCAGAAGATATGGTTGACTAAATTATCAATCAATGAATGTCTGTGGAACAAAGCTGATTTTTTTCATGGAATTGTCGTCCCAATAATTCTGGCAAGTGCTTGTGTTGTTCTCAGATTCAAAGTCATACCAACTTTCTACTTTCTTGGGAGCTGAGAAGTGAGCTTTAATGTTCCTGAGCCCGATAAAACAACCACTTAGGCCCAAGCCATTGTCGAGGGACTCCCTAACTGATGATCTTGTTTGGGTGTGCCGTATATAGTTGGACTTAGTCTTTTGATGGGGTGGGATCACCCTTTATTTTTAGAAGATAAAGAATGAATGTTAGATTTATACTGATAGTAAATTCTATCGGGGTTCGAACTTCTCTCGCCAGCATTCAGGGACGTAAACCACAAGGCCTAATCCCCATCCACAAAATGAATGGTTCAACAACCTGTATCCTTGGAGTACCTACCTTGTGGGAAGCCAACTAGGCGACAACCCTCTATTTTGAGATCTGTAGGCTTAGTCATCCTTGATCCAGCTCCAAGGGCACTTGCTGGAGGATGAAGTTTTAATTAAATTTCTCCTGAGTTTCTCCTGAAAATACGGTAGTCAAATTGTTGGATGGTTTTATCCATGTCATTCACTTGGGACTACCTCCTGTTTGGTACCGGGTATACACTAGCTGTCATCAAAGACAAACCCTGCATCCCAATAATAACACGAAGTGTGTTTAGAGCCATTTTGTCTAAAAAGTCTGTTATATTCTTTTTTTCTTTCAGATCTTTCCATTAACCAATCAAAATGTCTAGTCCAGATGAAGAATACAGGCAAGTATATAATTTCAGATTTCAGTGGATAAATCTGTGGCTTTCATTGGAATGCAGCTGAGTGTGTTACTGGACTGCATCCAAACCCATCCTGAGTAGCGGCTCTAAGGCAGCGATTACATGTACATAGAGCTAAACGGATGCCAGAGATGCCTGGATGAGCCGGTTCACAAGGGTTTCGCATACAAAACCAAAAACGATTAGTGTGTAGACGCTGAAATTGACCGAAGCCATTCGCTTGCAGGAACCGCACCCCAAAATGCACCGGGATCCAGTTTTTGGTGTGAGCACGCCTTTAACTGGTGTGTCTGTCCGTGCAACTCTATGTAATGTAATCGCAGCCTTTGTGCTCACTTTGCGAGCCAGCAGCATCTGTGATATGCTCACTGTCTCAGGATGACCCTACTGAACCAGTTTTGCCTAACTTATGGATTGAGGAATAAAAAGCATGGTCAGTGCATGCCACAGCTTCGACAACACGTTACTGCGACCCTCTACGCATGGAATTACAGGATGTTCAGGCCCGAATCGGAAAGCATTTTTGATGTAATTGTCAGCAGTCCTTTTTTTGGCTCATTTCTTTCAAACAGCTCATTTGTCAGACAAGATTAGCTCAGCCATTGTTGAACATGTTGAATGTGGCTTATTAACATTATTCAACAATTGCTGAATGAAAGAATGAAGTTGCAGTTGGCCAAGGGCAAATTTATGCAAGCTGTGACTGAGGAATGCTATGATGAGAGAAAGCTCTTCGTCATTTGATTGAGGGACACGCAGCCTGCAAAATGTGGTCAAGAAGGATAAAGGAGAAAAGATGGCATTCTGTCTTGTTGCCTGTTGTGTAGGTTCCCGTCCGTGGATTTAATGCTAAAAGTAGTGCATGTTCAGATTTTAATCCTGATGGTTTTCTTTGCATGTTCTTTTTATTTCTGCATGTTTATTTATTATATTGCATGTTACTGCATGTTTAGAGAGGAGAGGGGAGGCACGCGACCGTCGAGTCGATTTTCTGAAGGATTTGACATGCCAAACTCATCGGAGGACCGAATGACGAGGATGGAACGCCGCATCCGAGAGCGACAGGAAAGATACAAAAACATGTAGGTGATGATGATTTTGGGCAGTGTATGGTAGATTGGGATAGATGAGAGTGAAGAGAGTGTAAGAGGTTTATTTTTTCGGCACACTCTGTGAATGTTATTGATAAAAGGTGGAGGATGGTGAAGTCTTGCTTTAGACCATCAGCGATGCCGCCTATGTGAATGTAGGGGGAAACTTCCTTCCAAGGATTTGTTGGAAAGCAGCTTCTTTAGAACTGCACTGCCTACTGTTTTCCTAGAGAGAGTTTGGGTTTAGAATATAGACGAAAATGTTTGGAATATCCACAGATTATAAGGTAATGAAGTACGTCATTTTATTACAGCATCATAGCCTGCTTCTCTTCCATCAAATTCTATTTTATACTTCTTTTTTGCTGACTTGATAGCATGGCTGAAACAAATCAAGTTCAAAGAGGGTAACGCATGATTTTATCGCGTCATGTGAGGATGGTCGTTCGTACCAATGAGAACTTTCACCTGGTTGAAAATGACACATCTAATCGACTGTATTCTTGAGAAAAGGTGTTTTTTGGTGCCGCACCACATGACAATTTCCCTGTGAAAGTTGGCTTTCTATGGGGAACTAAACCATAGAAATCATCAAATGGGCAGTCGTTTCTGTGAGTGGTCTCAGCATACATGTACGTCACAAGGAAACCAACAAATGATGGTGAATTACCCATTGACAGCCAGCTCGCACAAGAAAACTTTCACTTTGGAGCAGAGCCTAAAGGTGCTCCTCCACGTGAGATTTTTCTCGTGCACGTTGGCCCTCAATCACAATGGGCAATTCACCATTCAGTGTTATAGCCAGAAATTTTTCCAAACAGGGCGGGATGACTGTATTTTCCTATAGATGATTTTAAGGCCCTAGATTTTCAAACAGGGCGGGAGTGAAATTCAAACACTGTGGTGTAATAGAAAATGCATTGCAAGTTATATCTTAAAACAGGGCGGAAAAATGACCTCTGAATTTTGAACAGGGTAGTACCGCCCTGTAAAACTGGCCTGGCTAGAACACTGCCATTGATGGTTTCTTACAGATTGCCTTCATTCCTCAATCAACCACATGTACTCTGCTTTTCATTGGTACGAAAAACATCCTTGAACGATTCGCTTGTTTTTAATTCTGTGTGCGCATGCTTTTTGCTTTTGTTTATTGTGATTGTCCAGTGACTATGTTACAGTATAACAAAGCCTGCCGGCAAGGCCTATGTTACATGTACTACCAATAATTTGACAAAGTCCCTCCACAGATTTCTGCTGACTTGTCCGAGTAAAATACATTTTAATGCTGCTTAACCAAATAATCTTGTGACTTGTAATCTGTGTAACAAGTGAATGTCTATAACTGTAGGAAGCTTCAGTCTAAAAACATGTAGAACCTTATATCTTCCACTTCCATGATGTTAATGGAAAAATTGTGTATTATTACGTGATATGAAATAGGTATTGTTCAGCATATCTTCAACAAGATTTCCTAAACGGTTGAAGTGATTGATAACAGCATGATTGCACTCGCACTGATACATACATGTACTTCAACTTCCCGGCCCAAGACTAATGTGCAGTTGAGTTTATTCTTGCACTTCTTCTGTGTTGATCGATGAATCCATGCAAGATGGCTGATTGGCGGCCATTTTTCTCTGACTCTGTTCTCTGTTTCTTGTCTGCTGTTGTGTACAGTACTATAATTAGTCTTTAACGTGAAACATGTACCGTACGTCTATAGGGATATCTTTCAATGTTCTATTGTGTCGTCGTCTTGTATTTACTGAGGTCTGATTTAACAACTTGATAGTGACTTCAAATCTTGTGTGCGGATACCCGAAGACTGCAGCTACCAATAAGAATACCCAACTTGACTGTGCTTTGCAGTGGCCAACGTTACAATTTTCTGTGCTGCTGCAAGCAGGGTAAAAACTTTATGCCAATCAACTTCAGACAGTTATCCTTTGAGGAAAGTTTGCAAGTTCTGGTACCTGCTATGTAAACCATGAGAAATATCACTTCTCTATCAACCATTGAAATCTCACTGGGATTGGTTCAAAAATTTTATCTGACATAAGACATCATATCAGTGCATAGTCATACATGGTTATTGTCACATTGATCAGTTTTTATACAATATCACTAATTTTATCTTTTTTTCTTCTCGTTACAGGGATGAGGTATGTATATTACTCTCCTTCCTTCTCCATAAAATTTATCATTCATCTGAGACAAACCTCACCTCAATGTTGGCCAGACCGAATGGGTAGCCTCCAATCTGTCAGTCTCATTCGATTATCTTGCCACTTGAATTTAATCATGGTTTATATTATATTTAAAAATAATCAAACACTTGTTCATCAACGTAACCTATCCATCTCATCCACAAATTACTGATAGTGTCTGAAGTGTGGAACTCAGTGTTGCTTTGACTGTAACAGTTTAGTATGTAGATCAGTTTTGCTGGCAGCCATCTTGAATCATTGCTTTGGAAATTCCAGGAGTGGATCCACGATTTCGGAAAAGAGGGGGCACAGTTTTACAGATTTGTCGGCTGAAAGGGGGCGTGCACCGGGTGCGCCCCCTGGATCCGTGCCTGATGCATTCGATCTCAGTCGGGTGGAAAGCTCGTTTGAAGATTTCACCACTTCAGACCGGAGTGGAATACCACCAGTCCCTAATTTCATGATGCAACCAGTCCGTACTAATGTACTGGCATCAAGTGTACCCCATGACGTCATTTTAAGCAAATTTCTGATGCAAAGGAGCTACTACCATGAAATGTATTACTGTAATTCTACCAAAGTGCAGATGCTAGTAATATTGCTGTATGATTCCTGGAATTTTCATGGTCAGGATTCAAGATGGCTGCCAGAGAACTCATGTACACCCCCTCCAACCTCGTCCCCAGGGGTATAGTTCGCTCAGACAACCTCGGACCACTCGCTCACTAACCCCTGGAATCAGCTTCGGTTGCTAATCCAGGAATCTTGGACTAAGTATAGGTGGCAGCACGAGTCAAAATAATCAATTTGAAATACTAACCAGTGCTTTTTTTAATTCTTTTTACAAAAAATCATCAAACCTGGATATAGATAACCTTCTGGTTTGATCCAAAATATTTTGAAAATTTCTTTGGGTATATTCTTGGATATATTTGACGGTTTCCCGTCAACCAATCACGTGCGTTAAATCCAAAGCTGATTCCAGGGGTTAGTGACGCGACCGCCATATTGTCAGAAAGCGAACGACCCCTGGGAACGAGGTTGCACCCCCTCCAACAATGTGGCGTATTGCTAGTTGTCACTGCTTACTCCCTCGGTGTTTGAATAGCAACTTTTTGCACCGTTTTGCTGCATTCTCACCAGACATGCCAGAGGTCACTGGGAACAGGATATTTAGGGTCGACTTGATTCCCCTTCTATTCTAGTCCTTTAGGATTAGGAGGATTAGGCTTTATAGCAGCGCTTGAAATCAGTGGGGCATTGTTGATTGACGTAATAGCTCAATCGTGCACAGCGAGTATATGTGACCCGATCTACATGTGCATGTTGCAGGTGATCATGATCATCACTGCTTTCCACTACTATTGTCAACCTGCAGAGACATACATTTCAGCTACCGTATTGTGTTGTAAGTCCGTTAGCTCTTTCCTCAGTTGCGACAGGCCCATGAAATGGGGGTTAAGCTGGATTTAACTGCACGCGGTATGCGGATTGCGGAACGCGGTAAGCGGAAAGTTCAATGCATTTCGCATACAACAAATCGCTTCCGCCTGGGATTCCGCGGCCCTATACCGCATTCCGCGGCCCTATACCGCATTCCGCGTGTCAGCTAAATGCAGCTTTAGATTAGAAGAGAGGTGACCTCTGGTTGAGCTGGCAGTTTTCATCGCCTCGTGTGCAGCATCCACCATATGCGACCCGTTCCAGCAAAAGCACGCACTTGTCGCAAGTGATCATCATTGGTCATCAGTTTACTCAACTATTATCACTGCTGTCCAGAGAGGTACATTTCAGCTATTGTGTTGTATTAGGCTGTTAACTCTTTCCTGAGTTGGTTACGACAATGGGTACTTTTGCTAGAGCGGGTGACATATTGTTACCAATGTGAAGTTTAGTGTCACAACCTCCTACAATTTGCTCTTTTGCTATGTGCACCCCGCAGGACTCCTTCTCACGCAGACGCAGAAGACGAAATTACGACGATGATGACGAGGTAATTGCATGTCCCGTGCTTCGCTTGTAGAATCATGTGTAGTATGCCTCTGCTCTGTACTGCTCGGTGATGCATCTGCTCATCACCAACTCAAACATTTGCATTTGGTCAGCATGCACGCACATCTCGGCACAAAGAAAAGCAGTTGCATTTCAAAAATTGTTTGACGTTAGGTGCAGAGATATAGAAATTTGGTAAATTTTGTCATCAGTCACATATTATTTCATTCAGAAGCTATTATGTAGGAATAATTGCAAGTGCATAGTTAAATTCATTTTTACTTTGTTCATCATTATTTTCACTAGTTTAGTACTTTTAAAATTGTTCATATTCATTAACTCTTTAAAACATTACCCGGTTATTGTAGTGTTGAAAATACATTTTGCATCTACATGATATTTTACAGTCAGTTATACATAACTCATGCAGTGCCAAGTACAACCAGACAACATCATCAACAGTTGTTGGTCCAAAAAGTAGATTTGCAGGGTCCAAATGGCACCAAAAGTGGGATCATTTTGTTGAAAGTGTCTTCATTTCTTCGGTCCAATGGTACTGGTACTCAAAAATTCTTTGTTTCACTTGCAAAACTGTGGGATAAAGAAAGTGATGACGCTCGCTGCGCTGGCACTGAATGAGTTGACCATATTTCTGTATCAACAATATTTTGTATCGGTGATATTTTTAGCTTAGCTGACGTAAGTCAGCCAAGCTTGTCAAATAACCATTCAAATGTGTGTCTGTCTGTCTGTGTCCCAAAATTGATTTTCATGGCACGTTTTGTAACCACTGGCGCGATCAAAGTCAAATTTACCCCAGAGGTAGATCTTAGGTGGATGTATAATTCACCACAAAAATTTCCGCCATTTGACCTATTTTAAGCGCGTGATGGCGCAAAAACCAAAAATGGCTATCTCTGAAATGTGACCAGTTGGTGCATTCACACTCTGCAGATGTATTGCATATCGACAAAGATTTAATTTCCTATCAAAATTTTTATTTTTTTCGCCCATCAGGTGGCGTTATAAGCAAAAAACGAAATGGTTGCGTTTAAATTTACCGCCCGATGACGTCACTGTTGAGATTCCAGCTGCCCCATCATCAAGTCAAGTGCAACACTATGAACATTCATGACACTTGCCATGCTCTATTCACGTAGGCTTAGGCCAAATACACATCGGTAGGTACGTTTGTGTGCTGATTTAGCGACATGAGTCGCGTATGGGCAGTTTATTGAGAGAATTCTGGGTTTCCATTGAACATTCTCAACTCACTGACATTTCATGATTTGGACCGAATCACGACCAGTTGTTGATAGGCCTAGTTCGAAATAAATATCAATAAAGTGTCTGTTACAAAGTTTGTCATCGACTCAATTTCGTTTATTTTCACATCAGTCTTATTGCGGAGCAACTGGGTCAATTCTGGGCAACAAAACATACATACCCAGTTCGCATTAACGATTGACGCCTGCCGTTTGGGATTGTTTGTGTGTATGAAAAGTAGTCCGCCATGTCCATGATGTCTGCAGAGACAATGGCAAAATCAGCCAAATCTGGCCTGCTAAGGTACTCCGTGACGTCACTAGTGACTGTGGCTGTTCCGTCTTGCGTGACGACACCCTCTCTCAGTGATCAGTGTTCATTTCCTTCTATTTCTACGGGAAAGACTGCAGGAAATGTGCTGATTTCAGGTTTTTCAAGTCACTTTTTTTTACTTAGGTGGTAGGTAGCCTACATAGAACATCATTGATAAGAATTGAATATCATACAACAGGGTGTTTCTTGAAATGGGACAACAGGGTGTATCAGTGACAATCATCCACGTCAGCTGTTGAGTTTAAAGCTGACGTGAACGAACAAAAAGCCCCCATGCGGCGAGCAAGAGAATTGCAAACGCCCTGCAAACACCTCAAACGAAGGCTCAGAACATGATACACCCCACGACGCCATGAGGGCGCCACCTTATTTGCCTTCAGGCAACAGAGCTGTCAACATCTCCGGATACCTCTTACACAACTCAAAGAAAAAAAATTGTAGTCACTTAGACGGGATTCGAACCGTCCACCTTCTGATTTGTAATCCACCGCTCTATCCACTCGGTCAACGAGCCAACTGACAGGGTCATGATTTATGTTTTTCATAGACGTAGGCCTTCGACTTACGTTATAATGCTACGAATAAGAGAAAACATGTGAAATCTGCCAACAAGTTCGGTGGCCGAATGGGGAAGACAGCGGGACAGAGATAACAAGGCGCGGGTTCGATTCCCAGCTGGGTCAAACTTTTTTCTTTGAAAAAAGTGTTCAGC
>NMRB01000243.1:332561-358506 GCA_002633025.1 Notospermus geniculatus | reverse complement strand
GAATCATTTTCCTGCACTGGGGTAGCCTTGAATTTAACTAGTCATGTGAATAGTATGTAGCTTTTATCAATTCATTTTGCAATTTATTTCGTCTATTAAGATTTACACAGTAAAATCTTCTATCAAGTCTAGTGCTCATTTTAGAAGCTCTTGCTTCTATGAGGTTAATTAACTGTATGGCAAGTCTTATCTAATGTTTGTAGACAATGAGCCTCTTAACTCAACCGTATAGTTGTATATTGACAGTTACACTGAAATTATGAATAATCATTTTACTATAGCTACTGTGTAAACATAGAAATGTGCATACATGTGGAACCGTGTACTTTCGCTTTGCATTCGAGATTTAAGCTGACGTTAATATTGTAACATCGTGTTCTAATGGCATCTGGACTGTTCTGCAACAACTCAACACGTCCGAAGCTAGCAAGATTCTTTCATCTGTCTTGTTCACCCACTGTTAGCATTTGCCCTGCGGCTGGTCACGTTCTCTGTGATTACGCCATGTGCATTTCAGATTTCGTCAGTCGGCAGGTGCCTTGAAAGTAATCATCAAGTCAGCAAATAGGCTCCGTAGCCTGGCCCCATTCAGTGTCAAGGCTTACAATCAGATCTGCTGCACTCTTGAGAATTGGTGGTTAAAGAGCAGTACATGGGGCAGTCGAGGAAGGGAGCCACTTTGTTAGGCTTCAAATGCACATGGAATGTAGTCTGAATAGTGAATACCTCCCAGGTATATTTATGTCAATAAAGGTAATGCAGACATTTGGGCAAATCATGTCTTTGTGTTTGTATTTCTAATGGACATGATGGAAAAGTCTTTTACTTTTGTTGGTGGGTACTGGGCTCTTTTTCCCCATTGCCCACCATTTCCTACTGAAACTGTCTTATCTCTTCAGATGTGTCCTTATACTTGTGCAGTGGAACCTCTCTATCATGTCTATTAAGGACAATCCTTGGACTGAAGGATGCTGTCCTACATCCCGATACCAGAGGTCAAAATGAATACAAATGACCCTATTTGGCGACTTCCTGGCAGGGGTGTCTGCTGAGGGTGGAAAACTGGAGGAGGCCATCCTCCCATAGCAAGGCCTTGGTCTCGCTCCTCTTTATAGACTCATACAAAAAGTATGAGCAGATGAAGAGGATAAGTGAGATTGAAACTCCTACTGTGGGAAGATGGTGCAATGGTAGAATTTGTAATATTAGGGTCCATATTCTAGAAGCCTCCTTAACTCTAAGGTCCACTTGTATTCTGCCCTGCAAACAATAGCTAAAGGTAAACCTTCGAGTTAAGGAAACTTCTAGAATACGACCCTCGATTTGAACACATGTGAACTGGATATGACTCAACGGATTTTCAAGATTTGAAAACTTTCTGAATTGACCAAAGCACAATTACACCAAGGTAAAATCCAGCAACTAACATGACAACAAATATAGCACTATTTTACAATTTTTATTGAATTAAAAGCATGTCCATCAAGATTAGATCTGATGTTGGAATGACAGATTCAATGGTTGATATTTCTGAGCTGACAATATTCAAGTGAGTACTACTGTAAAGCAGGAAAATTTCGTGTGCAGGAAATTTTCGCGAATTTTGCGAGAGTGTAGGAGTCGCGAAAAATTCCTGTCTCGAATATAAATACATGTAAGTGATAAATATAGACCGTGAAAAAAAACGGCAGAGACTCGCGAAAATATCCTGCCGCGAATATGTCTATAATTCTGGATTCGCGAACATTTCCAGCCGCGAAATTATCTTGCTTTACACAGTATCCTTTCTTTGGAGAACTGTCAACAGTTGGGCCCAGGAGACTGAAGGCACTCCTCATCCTCATGCATGTTGGCTGTCAATGGGCAATTCGTTGTTGGTTTCCTTTTGGCTTACACCTTAACCAGTGAACCAGACTGTCCACAATTTTCTATGGCAAAGTTGCCCATAGAGAGCCAACCTGTGCAAGAAAACCTTTTCCAACAAGAATCCTGTAAAATTCGACATCCAGTTATTTCCTAACAGTTTCTTATATTTTTATTGAATTAAAAGCATGTCCATCAAGATTAGATCTGATGTTGGAATGACAGATTCAATGGTTGATATTTCTGAGCTGACAATATTGAATACTACATGTAGTAACCCCTGCTTAGGAGAAGAGACGCGTATATCCCGATCACTGTCAACAGTTGGGCCCAGGCGACTGAAGGCACTCCTCATCCTCATGCATGTTGGCTGTCAATGGGCAATTCGTTGTTAGTTTCTTTTCAGCTTACACCTTAACCAGTGAACCAGACTGTCCACAATTTTCTATGGCAGAATTGCCCATAGAGAGCCAACCTGTGCAAGAAAACCTTTTCCAACAAGAATCCTGTAAAATTCGACATCCAGTTATTTCCTAACAGTTTCTTATTGATCCAGGGGAGGAGGTGGAGGTGGTGGAACACTGGGCATCGATGGAGGTGCCGGAGGTGGAGGAACTGGTGGCGGTACATTACTCGGTGACGTTCCAGGAGGCACAGTTGGAGGTGGTGGTGGAACACCACCTGGCGGGGCAGGGGGAGGAGGAGGCGGACGCATATGGGACATGTGGGATGGTTGGTGCATGCCCATAGGGGGCGGGGGTGGTATCCCAATGGGCACTGGTGGCGGAGGTACAAGCGGAGGTGGCTGCATCTGCTCATTCATCTGTTTCTGTTGTTGGTGACGTTCACGTTGTTGGTCTTGCTGTTGGGCGAGCAGTTTGGGATCGATCTTGAAGGCAAATTGCAGGAAAAACTGAAATGAAAATGAAGTCCTCATGTAACCAAATCAAAAGAAAACAAATGCACAGATTCTCAAGATCACTTAAATGAATGTTGCCAACATGATACCTACCGGTACTCGAAGGCAACACGGGGAGGGAAACACTGTGACTCACTAAAATTATTTTTGCCACCAACAGTTGTTACTTGGTGGAATGGACTGATGTGTTTTCTTACCTGCTTAGTTTCCCGATTCCAGTGCGTCCATAATTTTTTTGGGTCTTTGTCAACCTCTCGGCTAGGGACCTGCAAGAAACAACATGGAGCACATTCAAATGTTGAAATTTTTTTATGCAACAATCTCATCTCAGTGAGCTCAAAAAATATTTACATATAAGGCAATGAATGGAAGCTCAATATATATAGAGGAAGAACTGACTACTAGGTACGCGAGGGTTCTTTAATGTATCTTTAACGCAATCCTACCTTAAATGCAATTGTTTCATACGGTTCTGCAGCAAACAACAAATACTGCCATTTTCTGTCTGGTGGCTCCACCTTCTGCTCATATGCCGACATAAAACGATGTTTTGGGGCGATTCCATCCACTATCTCTGGATAATCGATCTGAATGAAGAGATAACACTTACATCTACAAGTTCACAACTTTGAATTATTTACAATACTGCAGTCTATTAAGTCATGGCAATGCCATAAAACGGCATGACACCAGATGTACCACATTTCTCAAAATATGATATAGTCCTTTCCAGATACCTAAGGCAAATCGCACTTGGCTAACCTTGTCAGTTTTGGTTAGTCTATTACCAACAGCTTGACCACAAACACAGCCAATAGGCAAGGTGACATGCATTATAAACTTCAGCTTGTCAAGTATTGTGCAATAGCTCGTCAAAATAGTGAACAGGGTCGTGTAACATTGCAGAGTTCAACCTAGTACCATTTGCCTTAGGTATCTGGAAAGNTCGGCTAGGAACCTGCAATAAACAACATGGAACAACATTCAAATGTTGAATTTTTTTAACGCAAGAATATCATCTCAGTGAGCTAAAAAAGATATTTAGACATACCCCGGGGTAATATATATTATAATTAGATATCATGAAGGGAAGCTCAATTAGAGGAAAAACTGACTCCTAGGCATATCTTTAAGTGCAATCCTACCTTAAATGCAATTGTTTCATACGGTTCTGCAGCAAACAACAAATACTGCCATTTTCTGTCTGGTGGCTCCACCTTCTGCTCATATGCCGACATAAAACGGTGTTTTGGGGCGATTCCATCCACTATCTCTGGATAATCGATCTGAATGAAGAGATAACACTTACATCTTCAAGTTCACAACTTTGAATTATTTACAATACTGCAGTCTATTAAGTCATGGCAATGCCATAAAACGGCATGACACCAGATGTACCACATTTCTCAAAATATGATATAGTCCTTTCCAGATACCTAAGGCAAAACGCACTTGGCTAACCTTGTCAGTTTTGGTTAGTCTATTACCAACAGCTTGACCACAAACACAGCCAATAGGCAAGGTGACATGCATTATAAAAACTTCAGCTTGTCAAGTATTGTGCAATAGCTCGTCAAAATAGTGAACAGGGTCGTGTAACATTGCAGAGTTCAACCTAGTACCATTTGCCTTAGGTATCTGGAAAGGATTATACTTGCGTATGAATGAATGACAAACACCATACATGCTAGAGTTATCTGACACTCACCTGATAGAGTAAACTCTGCTGCCCTGTCTCAGGGTCTCTCTGCTTTGTAACTGAAAAAGAAGATTTAATCATGAAAGACTGAACAAGAGAATTTTTTAACATCAATCATCCCAAATAGTGTGGACACCACCCAGAATTATTACTATCTGTATCTTTCTTACCTTTGTAACCTGGCCTTCCAATCTTGACAAACTTTTTGATATCAACTCTTGGCTTTTCAGGAGCAGGTTGGGCAGGAGATTCTTTTGCCTCCTTGGCAGCTCGACGAGCCCTGGGGAAATGAAACGAGTTAAAATGTTCTCTTCTTTAAATTTATTACAGTATTCTTCTGAATTCATTATGCTTCACCTTGAATGGTTGATGAATGTCTCAGGAATTTATGGGACATAGAAATTTTTAGTGACGCCCTCTACCACAGTGAATTGGAGCACTGTAAGACTGTTTGGCTGAGCCACCTTCATATTGGTATTACAAGAGAGAGTACACTGCAGTCAGTATCCGTAACATCCACCAACATTACTCACAGATTTGCTTGATGTTTCTTTCCCTGCGTGTGTGCCAAATAGCTGCCTTCATTATTGTGAAGTGTCAAGCATAATTTACATTCATACGAACCCAGATGGTTTTTCATGAAATATGGATCCTGAAAAAAGGAATGAACACATCAACATTAAGAAAATAGAGGGTTCTGAAAATTCAATTCACACTTGACTACTCGCAGTTGTTGAATACAAACGTGGATTATGATAATATCAATGATCCAGTCTTACAAGGAAATGGTCATTTCACAATGAAAATTTACATCCTGTAGCCTGTAGCAGGAAACTGGCACCAGTCCAATCAGAACTAAAACTACCAGTATCATGCTGCCTGTTATTAACACTCCATGTTCAGTTTCACCATCTCATCTTGCGTTAAACTTCAGGTTAGTAAATTGCAGGCTGGCATATGGATTTCACATTGTAATATCATCTGCAGTTGTAAATCTGGCACATTATTATTGACTTTCTATGTTGATTTGTTTTGCAGGAAGAGGAGACTGAGGTAAGTCAAAGTCAGTTCTGATTTGAGTACTCGTGGAACAAAACTGCGATGTGCAACTCAAGGGATTTGAGTGGAATTCCCGGAAGTTCCTGGAACAAAACTGCGATGTGCAACTCAAGGGATTTGAGTGGAATTCCCGGAAGTTCCTGTGGTATTCATGAGCATTTGAATTAAAGTACACATGGAACACAACTGCGATGTGCATCTCAAGTTCCGTAATTCTATTGAATGCTTTACCTGATAAAGTCAGTTATTTTATCCAATGGAGCAAACTTCTAAATTCTATTCAGCATGTGCTGTATAAAATCAGCTTCGAATTCAGTTCTATTGCCCCACTTCAATCTTAGTTCAGACCAGTTTTTGCACACTTGGTCAAGTAAATCCTTGGGTCGTATTTTAGAACATTCCNAGGTGGCGTAACCTGAAAATCGACCAAGTGCTATAACTCAGGAACGGCTTGACCCAGAGTGCTCAAACTTGATATTTACCTCTCTCTAGGTGACCTTTACAAGCACGTCAAATTTCAGCCTGATTAAACTTCCAATATGGCCGCCAGGTGGCGCAACCCGAAATTCATGAAATGTGCTATAACTCAGGACCAACTTGACCTAGAGCGCTCAAATGTGCTATGTGGCTCCCTCTAGATGACCTTTATGTGCATGTGAAGTTTTGGCCCGATCGGACATCCAATATGGCCGCCAGTCGGCATAACCCAGCAATCATTGAGGTCCTGCAACTTGGGAATGACTTGACCCAGATTGCTCATAACCGACATGTACCTCTCTCTGTCATTACACTGTTATGTGCAAACGAGTGAGCACATGGTCCATGGACCATTTCATTTATCAGAACCATTAGATGTAAGAAAACTTCGACAGAAGATACTGTCTGCTGGACTCTGGGAATTGATGAATTTTAATAAATAACATTGTAGGGAATGCCTTGCAGATAAATTCCTCATTGCTGTTGCATCAGCTATCCCCAAAGTGCTCTTCTAAAAAAGCTCTTTTGTTGACCCAGAATTATTTCTTTTCTCTGTTCTGTTTTCATTAACCAAACTTTGCATGGTGTGAACAGAAACTAATCGTGGACACTGCGGTAGAAGATTTAGAGAACGAACAAGAGGAGAAGAACAATGAAAAGAAACAGCTGCTAGAAGAACGCGTACCACCATTAAACCTCGAAGGATTATCAAAGGGTGAGAGCATGTGTTTGACTAATCCTTTACTTGACTAACTTGAGGATCAACAGTTGCAATGTTGCTGATGACAGCCTCCATCGTGATTGACATTTGGCATGTGGCTTGTTTGTCCCTTATCGAAACAGGACTTCAAAGTTTGTGAGGTCCTCTCTCTGTTCACATTTATGTGTGTCTTGCACAGATTTAGAATACGTGCTAGGCCTATAGCACGTATGGAATCTGCAGAGTCAGGTTGTGTTCTCCCATGTATTGTATACATTTTGCCAACCAGCTATGCATACAGTACATTGTATTTCTATTGCTTTCGTAGTTTGACTGGCATAGTTGCACAGTATCCTTGAAATTGCTTGTAAGTTGAACTCAGTAAAATTCATTGGCGCTCTGAATTTCCCCTACAGAATTATTTGTCTGGACACCAAAAATAATTGACGGGGACCCGCTTTGTAAAGGTCGTGAAGTAGAAATTAACTAATTTGTTCTTGAATTCTTGAATATTTATGCCTACGTTACATTCTGGCATTCTCAGAAAAAAAGTTGGACGTAATATTTCCCCCCTAAAGGCTTGTTTCCACATGAGCGTTTTACGCTTCGCCCATTGTTTGGAAGCAGAGCGGCGGAAAATAACAAAAGATTTAACGCATCACACAGCGTAGTACGCGTATGTGGAAACGGGCCTTTAGTGTGCCTTTTTACGAAAAATGACGTGGTGTGTGGTGATCTTGGTTCTGATTGGCCATGTTCATTACAGCAAATCATCATGGCGAAGGCTGCAGAGGAAATGCGAGCAGAGGCGAAAAAACGTGCAGAAGAAAAGGAACGACACATAAACTCTGTGTTACCACCCCTCAATACTGCCAATTTGGACAAAGGTCTTTCTTGTCATATTTTGGCATGATCTCTATTGGTGCATGATTTGTTTATGGAGCCGCTCCTAAATGTTGATTTTGTTTCATCCCTCAGTGGGCAGATTTGTGTTTCCTATTTTGTTACACCCTTGGTCAGGTGTCTTCCTGCTACCTTATGCCTGCCGTACATAGTCAGTTTTTTCATGAAAACTTCTGAGTATGCTAATAAATATTTTTACATGTTGGACTTTAAGCCATATAATGGCCCCGAATCAGAATTTTCCCAAAAAATTGTATAAAAAAATTTGGGCGTGGACAGCAGGCATTATTTGTTTATGGTGTGTGGTGTTGTCAGATTTTTGTTTTGTTTTCAGATTACCGGTACATTAAATTTTGCCTGATTTCCTCCTCATTTCTTTCAAATTATCGTTTATATTTTCCTCTTGATTTATTCATGTAGGGCATGTAATGTTACTTTCCCCTTATGATTTTACATTTTTACATTGGAAGACGGTGGCCAGACAATACAGAATCTAACAGAAAATTACACTGTCACCCAGGAGAACATAAAATAGAGGACACTTCTCACTTCCTAATTTATCTCCTATTCAGGGCAATGCTGGATCACAGGAGCGTGTACCTCTAATTACAGGGGTTAGGGGGCTACCCTAACCCTATATATATAATACAGACAGAACCGGGATTCGATAGGCATACTGACCAACATAGCAGACCTATGATTATTTCTATATAATACAGACATAGAGTTAGGGTAGCCCCCTAACCCCCGTAATTAGAGGTACAAGTTCCTGTGGCTGGATTAAACAGCCATTTTGCTGACATGAAGGGGGACTTGTAAAGAAGAACCTAGAAATGGTTGGATGCATGTTGTGTTTTCGTGGCATGGCTTAATTGCATCTCAAAACACACCTGTTCTTTATTCCCATTTGTGCTAATTTTACTGCTTTTTCTTTCCAGATTCTCTCATGAGAGAAATTAAGAAATTTCACAAGAGACTTTGCGAGCTTGAAGAAGAAAAATATGATTTTGAACTGAGAATAAGAAAACAAGATTTTGAGGTGAGTCAAATCATGTAACAAATAGACTCTATGTTCTTGAAGTGTTGAATTCGTCAATCTTACACACCAATTTCTTCATTTTCCTTGCAGATCAACGAATTAACAGTAAAAGTGAATGATATCAAGGGAAAATTGTAAGTTTCAGTCATGTTCTCTTCTGCTTATCAGATGATAATCTAGTCATCTCCTTTTCCATTGTTCACCAATTCCATTGTTCACCAATTTCTGACAAACATCATGAGTCACTGTGATTCAATATTCTTCTGACTTCATCAGGGCAGTAGTGGCCTAGAGTATTTTGAATCAAATTAGATCTTCAGCCGTCTTGAACAAAGGTTTTCCATTGGAATTTTTGGTTGTTATATTGATCTTTGTTCGTCATGCCATCTTGCAGTGTCAAACCAGTATTGAAGAAAGTATCAAAGACAGAAAACAAGTAAGTATAGGCACCTGCATCCTGAGGTAATCAGTGGTTCCTCCTAGCTCTCGCTCCCTACGTCACCGCCCTTTACCCCAGTAAGGTGCTTGTCATAGGATCGTGGGATATATCACGGGGGTGTGCCTACTCGCTTTTCAGAATTTTTCAAACCGTGTTTTTTGTGGTAGATTAAAAAGGGTTGCTCTTCACGTGCTTTGAAAATACATCTTCTTAGAAAATTTGTTGACCAAAGATGATAAAACCTGACTTCTGTTTATTTCAGGTTGGCCAAGATTGGACAAAAGAAAGAGGGTGAAGGAGCTTCATCGTTCCGTGCTGGACTAAAATCTACAGGCAAAAGCAAATATGAATTAGAAGAGCCAAAAGATGTGGTAAGTGTTGCAGAATACACATACCAGAAATTGTTTGCATTCAAGGAAGTTAACACAGTTATACACATGTACTTCTTCTCCAAGGTTATATGCACAAAGACATGAAAGATGGGCATAATGTACAGGGATGCACATTTAGGTGCACAGCCTATGTATAGTGTACATATACATACTTGTGATGCATTGAGTCTTCACAGGAATGTCTTCTTTTTGGTTTCAATGAAATTTACCTCGCTTGATGTGAGGGCATTGATCGTTAATCATGACTTTAATTCTTGAATTTTGCACAATATGACAGCTGGTTGCATGATTTCAAAGAATCATGTTTTGGTTATCTGAATGAAGCAATAATGTCCTGAAAGTGAAAGTTTAGTCACCTCTGTCATGTTTTGCCCTGTTATTTATTGCCACCTCTGTTACAGTTGTACAATGTACCCAGTATGTGTTGTATCATGTATTGTACATGTATCTTTTCAGCCTAAAACACCAGATTGGCGTGATGAGAAGAAAGAGGCCGCACAAGCCGAAGAGGCCCCTGCTGCAGCCGAGGAAGAAGCGGAGTAAAGGTCACGTGATTGCAATCTAACATGGTCTCAACTCTTGTGATAAAAACTCTGCAAACTTACAAACAGCTTGACTGACAGGAAAAGATATTTACTCTGTGCAATAATCATGGGTCACGTCGGCAACGACTGGCATTTTAGTCCATGACAATCAATTTCGGCGTCCATCCACGTTTGCGAAGATGCGAATACCAGGGGACATGTAGTGTTAAAAGGCGGCTCCCACCCTGATGTTTGCTGTCTTGTATGCAGAGAATTCTGGTTTGAACCCCTCAACGGTTCCTGTTCTCCTCCTCAGGGGTCTATGACAGGGTTCATCACGAGTTGTCATTTCGTTATTCTAGCAAATGTGTTTGATATCAAGGAAGTTTCGGAGTTTTCATCACATGAACACCTTTTGTAACCAAAGTCAATCTGTACATTTTGAATCTCATGGGTTTAAAAGAAAACAAATTCTGCCCCAATTACAGTTTCATTTTCTGTAGGCCTCTGTAACGCAGTATCTTGATTGTGTTACAGCGTCAGCCTGCGATCCTTCTCATGATCTATGAGAAAGTTGTTAAGTGCAGCTGGAGCAGAAACGATCAACTGCTGTTTAAAATGATTATTTGTAAATTTTGTCTCCAAATAGTCTTTAGAGAATGGGCTCCGTCTGATTTGCAATATTAGTGCCTTGATTTTGTATGTAAAATAGATGTTACTGATCGCTCGTCGGCCAACGATAGCATTTGTTAGAACACAGTCTTAGACTGTTACTGCTAGATGGCCTGTTTATAATTTATCTGATGTTTGTTTTTATTCTTTTTATTATTTATAGTGTGATAGATTGAACTCGGATATGTACATGTACCCCCAAAATGCTGCAGCATATCACTTCGACTGTATCATAATATTATATATGGTGTAATAACCGACAATGATTATACTTTATGTAGCCTGCTGGTCTTGCAGTGAATCATTTTCCTGCACTGGGGTAGCCTTGAATTTAACTAGTCATGTGAATAGTATGTAGCTTTTATCAATTCATTTTGCAATTTATTTCGTCTATTAAGATTTACACAGTAAAATCTTCTATCAAGTCTAGTGCTCATTTTAGAAGCTCTTGCTTCTATGAGGTTAATTAACTGTATGGCAAGTCTTATCTAATGTTTGTAGACAATGAGCCTCTTAACTCAACCGTATAGTTGTATATTGACAGTTACACTGAAATTATGAATAATCATTTTACTATAGCTACTGTGTAAACATAGAAATGTGCATACATGTGGAACCGTGTACTTTCGCTTTGCATTCGAGATTTAAGCTGACGTTAATATTGTAACATCGTGTTCTAATGGCATCTGGACTGTTCTGCAACAACTCAACACGTCCGAAGCTAGCAAGATTCTTTCATCTGTCTTGTTCACCCACTGTTAGCATTTGCCCTGCGGCTGGTCACGTTCTCTGTGATTACGCCATGTGCATTTCAGATTTCGTCAGTCGGCAGGTGCCTTGAAAGTAATCATCAAGTCAGCAAATAGGCTCCGTAGCCTGGCCCCATTCAGTGTCAAGGCTTACAATCAGATCTGCTGCACTCTTGAGAATTGGTGGTTAAAGAGCAGTACATGGGGCAGTCGAGGAAGGGAGCCACTTTGTTAGGCTTCAAATGCACATGGAATGTAGTCTGAATAGTGAATACCTCCCAGGTATATTTATGTCAATAAAGGTAATGCAGACAATTGGGCAAATCATGTCTTTGTGTTTGTATTTCTAATGGACATGATGGAAGACTTTTACTTTTGTTGGTGGGTACTGGGCTCTTTTTCCCCATTGCCCACCATTTCCTACTGAAACTGTTTGTCTTATCTCTTCAGATGTGTCCTTATACTTGTGCAGTGGAACCTCTCTATCATGTCTATTAAGGACAATCCTTGGACTGAAGGATGCTGTCCTACATCCCGATACCAGAGGTCAAAATGAATACAAATGACCCTATTCGGCGACTTCCTGGCAGGGGTGTCTGCTGAGGGTGGAAAACTGGAGGAGGCCGTCCTCCCATAGCAAGGCCTTGGTCTCGCTCCTCTTTATAGACTCATAAAAAAAGTATGAGCAGATGAAGAGGATAAGTGAGATTGAAACTCCTACTGTGGGAAGATGGTATAATGGTAGAATTTGTAATATTAGGGTCCATATTCTAGAAGCCTCCTTAACTCTAAGGTCCACTTGTATTCTGTCCTGCAAACAATAGCTAAAGGTAAACCTTCGAGTTAAGGAAACTTCTAGAATACGACCCTCGATTTGAACACATGTGAACTGGATATGACTCAACGGATTTTAAAGATTTGAAAACTTTCTGAATTGACCAAAGCACAATTACACCAAGGTAAAATCCAGCAACTAACATGACAACAAATATAGCACTATTTTACAATTTTTATTGAATTAAAAGCATGTCCATCAAGATTAGATCTGATGTTGGAATGACAGATTCAATGGTTGATATTTCTGAGCTGACAATATTGAATACTACATGTAGTAACCCCTGCTTAGGAGAAGAGACGCGTATATCCCGATCACTGTCAACAGTTGGGCCCAGGCGACTGAAGGCACTCCTCATCCTCATGCATGTTGGCTGTCAATGGGCAATTCGTTGTTAGTTTCTTTTCAGCTTACACCTTAACCAGTGAACCAGACTGTCCACAATTTTCTATGGCAGAATTGCCCATAGAGAGCCAACCTGTGCAAGAAAACCTTTTCCAACAAGAATCCTGTAAAATTCGACATCCAGTTATTTCCTAACAGTTTCTTATTGATCCAGGGGAGGAGGTGGAGGTGGTGGAACACTGGGCATCGATGGAGGTGCCGGAGGTGGAGGAACTGGTGGCGGTACATTACTCGGTGACGTTCCAGGAGGCACAGTTGGAGGTGGTGGTGGAACACCACCTGGCGGGGCAGGGGGAGGAGGAGGCGGACGCATATGGGACATGTGGGATGGTTGGTGCATGCCCATAGGGGGCGGGGGTGGTATCCCAATGGGCACTGGTGGCGGAGGTACAAGCGGAGGTGGCTGCATCTGCTCATTCATCTGTTTCTGTTGTTGGTGACGTTCACGTTGTTGGTCTTGCTGTTGGGCGAGCAGTTTGGGATCGATCTTGAAGGCAAATTGCAGGAAAAACTGAAATGAAAATGAAGTCCTCATGTAACCAAATCAAAAGAAAACAAATGCACAGATTCTCAAGATCACTTAAATGAATGTTGCCAACATGATACCTACCGGTACTCGAAGGCAACACGGGGAGGGAAACACTGTGACTCACTAAAATTATTTTTGCCACCAACAGTTGTTACTTGGTGGAATGGACTGATGTGTTTTCTTACCTGCTTAGTTTCCCGATTCCAGTGCGTCCATAATTTTTTCGGGTCTTTGTCAACCTCTCGGCTAGGGACCTGCAAGAAACAACATGGAGCACATTCAAATGTTGAAATTTTTTTATGCAACAATCTCATCTCAGTGAGCTCAAAAAATATTTACATATAAGGCAATGAATGGAAGCTCAATATATATAGAGGAAGAACTGACTACTAGGTACGCGAGGGTTCTTTAATGTATCTTTAACGCAATCCTACCTTAAATGCAATTGTTTCATACGGTTCTGCAGCAAACAACAAATACTGCCATTTTCTGTCTGGTGGCTCCACCTTCTGCTCATATGCCGACATAAAACGATGTTTTGGGGCGATTCCATCCACTATCTCTGGATAATCGATCTGAATGAAGAGATAACACTTACATCTTCAAGTTCACAACTTTGAATTATTTACAATACTGCAGTCTATTAAGTCATGGCAATGCCATAAAACGGCATGACACCAGATGTACCACATTTCTCAAAATATGATATAGTCCTTTCCAGATACCTAAGGCAAAACGCACTTGGCTAACCTTGTCAGTTTTGGTTAGTCTATTACCAACAGCTTGACCACAAACACAGCCAATAGGCAAGGTGACATGCATTATAAACTTCAGCTTGTCAAGTATTGTGCAATAGCTCGTCAAAATAGTGAACAGGGTCGTGTAACATTGCAGAGTTCAACCTAGTACCATTTGCCTTAGGTATCTGGAAAGGATTATACTTGCGTATGAATGAATGACAAACACCATACATGCTAGAGTTATCTGACACTCACCTGATAGAGTAAACTCTGCTGCCCTGTCTCAGGGTCTCTCTGCTTTGTAACTGAAAAAGAAGATTTAATCATGAAAGACTGAACAAGAGAATTTTTTAACATCAATCATCCCAAATAGTGTGGACACCACCCAGAATTATTACTATCTTTATCTTTCTTACCTTTGTAACCTGGCCTTCCAATCTTGACAAACTTTTTGATATCAACTCTTGGCTTTTCAGGAGCAGGTTGGGCAGGAGATTCTTTTGCCTCCTTGGCAGCTCGACGAGCCCTGGGGAAATGAAACGAGTTAAAATGTTCTCTTCTTTAAATTTATTACAGTATTCTTCTGAATTCATTATGCTTCACCTTGAATGGTTGATGAATGTCTCAGGAATTTATGGGACATAGAAATTTTTAGTGACGCCCTCTACCACAGTGAATTGGAGCACTGTAAGACTGTTTGGCTGAGCCACCTTCATATTGGTATTACAAGAGAGAGTACACTGCAGTCAGTATCCGTAACATCCACCAACATTACTCACAGATTTGCTTGATGTTTCTTTCCCTGCGTGTGTGCCAAATAGCTGCCTTCATTATTGTGAAGTGTCAAGCATAATTTACATTCATACGAACCCAGATGGTTTTTCATGAAATATGGATCCTGAAAAAAGGAATGAACACATCAACATTAAGAAAATAGAGGGTTCTGAAAATTCAATTCACACTTGACTACTCGCAGTTGTTGAATACAAACGTGGATTATGATAATATCAATGATCCAGTCTTACAAGGAAATGGTCATTTCACAATGAAAATTTACATCCTGTAGCCTGTAGCAGGAAACTGGCACCAGTCCAATCATTTCCTATTCTCACCTTATTTATGTCGATGGTCTCCAAGGCCAGCTGGCGGAGTCGCTCCCTTCGATCACGATTGGATTCAGAAGCAGAGGCAACACCACCAGTGCCTGTCTTCCCTCCTGCTCTGTTTTGAAAATCCATGGCAAGGGTGGATTACCACTGGCACTGATTGATTCAATTTAAATTATGTTTAGCCCTCAGAATATTCCTGAAAATAAAAATTAGCGATTAATACGGCACCTCGCATTATTGTCGTGATGATCCTTCATCAGCCATGTCACTTGTCTGTCAGCAATCAAATCAAAACTGGGCCTATAGTATAGGCCTACCGTAAGCCTCCCGAGTCGTAAGCCTGGCTGGTACGGTACGGCCTGCCCTCCCCTCCAGTCTATGTAGGTCTAGGCCTAGTTAGTAGGCCTGCCCTACCTAGGCCCTAGCCTAGGGCAGGCCTACATGTACCTCGCGCTCGACTATCTATGACGTCATGACTGATCACCGATGTTTGCTGCTGCATTATTGTCCCTGACCATCATGTGATCAGCACAACTGTGGGGTCGGCACCAGCACAGACACAGAGCAATTAGCCCTAGGCCTAGGCCTACTATTGAAGTGAAATGTGCATGCATGCATGTACACTACTATGTACACAGAGGATGTACGTGCGTGCACCTGCGCACACACATGGAATGGATGGTCGGTGTTTTACACCAGGGTTTAGGCAGAAAATAACATCATTTTTACAACAGATCCCTTCCAAATGAATAGGCCTAGTTACAAAAATTCGTTATCTGTAAGTTTCATATTTATTCTACCCTTTGTGTGACAGATTTTAGTGTATTTTGTGGAAATTTTCGTTCTCACTCCGTATGCTTCAGTGGCGCCGCCTTTTGACACAAGCAAAGAACAGTTGGGGTGTTTCTAAGTGGAAGACGAAATCGGAACAAAGAATCACCGACAAAAATGAAAAATAAGCAGTTACATTTATGTTTTGTGTAATTTTTCACAGTTGAACATTATTTTATCATGTTGATACTGATATGTTTTTATCGTGATGTGTTTTTTAAGAATGTGCATAGGGATGGTTCGTTCCGATTCGATTCTGACAATACAACCACCCCACCTGACAGCTCATGCACCATTTTGGTTCCCTCAGTCACCGCTAGGTTGAAAGGTGACCTTTCAACCTAGCGGTGACTGAGGGAACCAAAATGCTCATGCACATGCATGCATGCATGTGATGTGTCAATGTTTGACAGCAAAACTGTGCTGTGAAAATGACCAAGATAATCAAGTGAATGTGGCCCTAGAATTGGAAATACGGGAATGGGGTGTGGGGGGAGTAAAGACCAGGCCACCCCCGAAAATACGGGCTCAAAAAACCGTAAACCCAAAGTCAGTATTATGGTAGAAAACAAGGTCCGTCTCTTGGAAGGCAAACCGAAAGTTGTGTTCATTTTTGGTAAGTTTTGGCACTGTCTCTGCATCTGTATGTCTCATTTCAGACTTTGTCATCGCATCTGTCTGTATCTTACTGTTGAGTGTAGGCCTGCTACCCTGCACATGAATATGATCATAGGCCTTAGTAGGGCTAGCCGGCTGGTTTACCATGTTTACGGTCGTTTCGTTCCACAGCGTTTTCGTTACAGTCAGTTCGTTTACATTGTTTGCTCGTTTCGTTACATCAATACATTCATGGCCCGTTTGGTCGTTTCGTTACATGACGTGTTTGGTCGTTTCGTTGCATGCTTTCGCTACCAAATTTATTGTTTCACACAAGCAAGTATAATGAAATTAAAGTTAGAACGCAGTAGGCCTATTGGCCACAATAAATTCGGTAGCGAAAGCAGAACGAAACAACCACCCTGTAACGAAACAATAGTAAAGAGCTGACTGTAACGAAAAGGCCGTGTAACAAAACGACCAGCAGATACCCCGAAGCCCTAGCCATTGAACCTACAACAAATTTACATGTACACTGTGATTGTGAAATTTCTTTTGTTATAGATCGATCCCGTCAATTGGGACCTTGTTTACATAAATGAAACATGCATCACATTTTCAATCACCGAGAATGAAATACTAACAAGCGATATACTACCAAAGCTGCACATCAGAAGAAAGAGCATTGCTCAGAGATTCTCTTAATCACATTTTGGTACAAAACACATATCAGAACTTAGTGATATCGCGTGGAGAAAGTCCCGAACGGGTTTAAAAGTTTCCCATTTTCAACTTTATTGCTCCATAAAACCACGAAGTGTAAAACTTTCTTCCAGAAACGATATTCACATGAAAGCCCCTTGCAGTCCGAACTCATTTTGGTACAGACATTAAAAATCTAAGAGGCGATACTGAAGAAATTAATGATTTTCATGTCAAATTTTGGCAGATTTTCGTCGATTTCAAGTCCGCACATGGTCCTCTGGCAGCATGACGTGACGGCGTTCACAACACTGCGCGCCATGTGACTTCCAATCCCATGACGTCATGCATGCCGTTTTGTCAAATGCAAACATTGGCCCTCAAGTCAACAATAAGAAAACATTTTATCTCACATAAATCATGTAAAAGTCTCATTTTTTTCCATTTGGCCCAATTGATGGGATCGATCTATAGCCTAGGCCTAACTCCAGTCCCAGCTGAAATGCATGCCGAGCATCACGCTCAATTTATTCTCAGTACCGGTGGAATGGAAATAAACAGATAAAAATAACTGTCACTAGGCCTATTGAGTTGTGTGTGTCACAACAGCTTATTGATTTTGAGTGATCGAGTACCAGCAGTAGAACGTGTTCACGAATAAGATATTGATTAGTGTGTTGTCGATGATTCTGACAAAGTGACAGTTATTACCGTAATTACTGAAGACATCAGGCTGTGGGATTCATTGGATTGTATTATTGTCATTTGTTGTCGTAATGCATGATGTTTGAGAATGTCGTGGAAGTGTGTAACCTACAGATAACCAGTTCACTGCTGACTCCTGAGGGACAGCACATCATGACGCAGGAATGCCGAAGGTTATGTCATGATATTTGTTTCGAGTACGTCATGAATGATGCATTTCTACAAATGTCATGGTAATGACGGCATTGTCCTGGTTTGCAGTCTCCTCACGTATTCAGGGTTATATCTAGGATTTCAGAAGGGCACGGTGCAAACTTTGTGAAAAGGGCACTTCAACCTAGAGAAGGGCACTTTTTATTCGCGACATTTCTACTATACTAATGGAATTTGAGAGGCTTGTCAGTTAAACTTTATAACTCCAGTCAGCAGCCAATCTAAGGTGATACGACCAAAAGGGACCATGGCAGAGGGTCTGGGAAGTACTAAAACGTAAAAAAAATTTTTTTAGGGGCACAGCGGCGCCCTAGGGGGTTAAAAAAGGGCACAGCGACGCCCTCTTTAGGCGACACGGCGTACTGCCGCTCTAAAATGGCCTACATGTAGATATAACTCTGGTATTGTACAGCCAATTACTGCCAGCACTGAACTGGTTAAAAAATCGTAGGCCTATATGTCATAGAAAGAAGAGACAGACTGGATGATCCATTTGTTCCTCAAAAAACAGAAAACAACCCCTTGTTTGTCTGATGGGCTTTCTGTGCTGTTGAAAAAGGACTTAATAATTGTTTCTATCCGCAAGCGTATTTGCTTAATGACTGATGTTGCTTTCACTGAGTGAGAGTCTAATAAATAAACATTTTGTTTAACGACAGGAAGTTGCAGAAATGTGAAGTGTCATCTAGCTCTCGGTGGGTGCGATTTTACCCCAATGTAATGAGAATAGAATGCCTGAACGATTTGTTATGATGGAGTGTTGAATCAGTGCTTGGCTGTCATCCTTTCATCTTTAATAATGATAATGAAGCTAATGCTTTTCACCAAAAATAGACTAAGAAGCAGGGTTCATTGGCACACCGACGGATTTTGTCCGATTCAGGTCCGTAAAAAATAGATCAAATGAACATTTGCGTTGTTGCATCCGGAAAACTACATGTAGGGGCAAACGGACTGAAAACAGACCGGATCCGTGCACCAATGAACCCCACTTAATAGAGATTCAAACTGCTTCACGTTATTACCCCAGGGCGTGAAAAATTCTCTGGAGCCTACATGCCCAGTCGGGCAACCTGTCTTTTCATTTTTAGCTCACTCGTGAGCTATAGCCATCACGTGGCGTCCGTCGTCCGTCGTCGTCCGTTAGCAGGGCACGTTTTGTAACCGCTGGGGCAAATTGCATTAGGTAATAGACCCCCAGGAATAGGCCTAATCATATTGCAACACACCATTGGGGCCAATGTCATATTGTTAGGAGATCTGGCTCCTACCTAGAGTGAGTGCCCCCAACTTTAGTAGTCCAGTCTAATTGTCAAGTAATTATCTCATTTTTCGTGAATGTGGTGGGCATTATTCTTGATAGAATAGGCCTAATCAGTTACCATTGGTCTAGACCTGCTGTTATGACCATTTTTAGGAGTTTCAAGAGTATACAATAGGATTTATTTCAAGTATCAAAATGCATTGCCTTAGCCACTGTTACATAATATTACTACTTCTCTTCATGGTGATTGTTAATCTTTCAGATTCAAGTATCACCACTGCGAATTTTATTTAAATCAGACCCATACTTTCTGAGATATGCACACTTTGGACATGGGAGCGTTCTTCCTCCAGCCCCTTTAGATTTAATTTCAAACTTATGATTTGATGACGTCACGATGACGTCACAGATTTACCCAAAGCGCATCATAGCAACGCTACCGTGCGTTATTGTCTTAGCCACTGTTACATAATATTACTACTTCTCTTCATGGTGATTGTTAATCTTTCAGATTCAAGTATCACCACTGCGAATTTTATTTTAATCAGACCCATACTTTCTGAGATATGCACACTTTGGACATGGGAGCGTTCTTCCTCCAGCCCCTTTACACGTACACTGTGATTGTGAAATTTCTTTTGTTAGCCTAGGCCTAACTCCGGTCCCAGCTGAAATGCATGCTGAGCATCACGCTCAATTTATTCTCAGTAGCGGTGGAATGGCAATAAACAGATAAAAATAACTGTCACTAGGCCTATTGTCAGTATTGAGTTGTGTGTGTCACATCAGCTTATTGATTTTGAGTGATCGAGTACCAGCAGTAGAACGTGTTCACGAATAAGATATTGATTAGTGTGTTGTCGATGATTCTGACAAAGTGACAGTTATTACGGTAATTACTGAAGACATCAGGCTGTGGGATTCATTGGATTGTATTATTGTCATTTGTTGTCGTAATGTATAATGTTTGAGAATGTCGCGGAAGTGTGTAGCCTACAGATAACCAGTTCACTGCTGACTCCCAAGGGACAGCACATCATGACGCAGGAGTGCAGAAGGTTATGTCATGATCTTTGTTTCAAGTACGTCATGAATGATGCATTTCTACAAATGTCATGGTAATGACGGCGTTGTCCTGGTTTGCAGTCTCCTCGCATATTCAGGGTTATATCTAGGATTTCAGAAGGGCACGGTGCAAACTTTGTGAAAAGGGCACTTCAACCTAGAATATAGAAAAGGGCACTTTTTATTCGCGACATTTCTACTATACTAACGGAGTTTGAGAGGCTTGTCAGTTAAACTTTATACTGTAACTCCAGTCAGCAGCCAATCTAAGGTGATACGACCAAAAGGGACCATGGCAGAGGGTCTGGGAAGTACTAAAACGTAAAAAAAATGTTTTTTAGGGGCACAGCGGTGCCCTAGGGGGTTAAAAAAGGGCACAGCGACGCCCCCTTTCGGTCGCACGGGGTACCGCCGCTCTAAAATGGCCTACTTGTAGATATAACTCGGGTATTGTACAGCCAATACTGCCAGCACTGAACTGGTTAAAAAATCGTAGGCCTATATGTCATAGAAAGAAGAGAGTCTCTTCTTTCTTTACACTTCACAGACAGCAATTGGGAGTACAGTGAAAGTGCTGGAAAACGTTTGCTATTAGTGATCAAAGCATTACTGAGAGACCCCTCAAAAATACTGAAAAACCCTGAAATTCAGGGGCAAAATACTGAGAGGGGTATTTAGGGGTTGGCAGGTCTCTGAGACATACTGGATGATCCATTCAAGTTCCTCAAAAAACAGAAAACAACCCCTTGTTTGTCTGATGAGCTTTCTGTGCTGTTGAAAAAGCACTTAATAATCGTTTCTATCCTCAAGCGTATTTGCTTAATGACTGTGTTGCTTTCACTGAGTGAGAGTCTAATAAATAAACATTTTGTTAAACGATAGGAAGTTGCAGAAATGAAGTGTCGTCTAGCTCTCGGTGGGTGTGATTTTATCCTACATGTACATGCAATGAGAATGGAATGCCTGAACGATTTGTTATGATGGAGTGTTGAGTCAGTGCTTGGCTGTCATCCTTTCATCTCTAATAATGATAATGAAGCTAATGCTTTTCACTGTAATAGAGATTCAAAGCGCTTCATGTTATTACCCCACAGTCTCTCGAGAAACTTTCTGGGGAACACGGTGACAAGGAGCAGATCTTTCAGCGCTCACTTTACCCTTGCTGACCAGATGAGAATCGCAAGTCCAAGTGGTAACTTGGCCTGGAATCAGACCCGTGACTAATGTACTCGTCTTAAGTCCGGTGCTCTAGCAACGCCATCGCACTGCATACCCATTTGTCACCCCTGTGCCGTGGTGCGATACTCAGTCAATGTCAGTGTTCTCAAGAATTCTCATCTTGTCATATCAAGCCTACAGTCACTAACGACTTCGCCCTTTGAATGACGCTCCCTGGATTGAGTGAGAGTTAGTAGTCCTGAGTGGTAGGAACGCTTGTCAGGGCAAGATGAAGAATACTTCGAAATACATGTAGTTCAGTACCCAGACAGCAGTCACCTTAGGCCCTCATTCTTTGTTCCCTCCACCCCCACCCCCCACACCCAAAATGACCCATACTGTATGTCATGCAAAGTTGAACTCCCAAGTTCTGCATCTTTTTTTAAACACCCTTTGGATGAGTTTCATTATCAAACAGCACCACTTTGGAATACTCCAGGCCTTTCTAATCTACCCCAAGTGTTCTCCAGATGAACTCTTGCTGATCAAATACAAAATGTCTACCGGTATTTTTTATCGCTATACTGCTGTCAGGCAGCCGTCCCTGCAATCAGTGGTGTAGTCACATTATACAGGATCAATGAAATATTATTGTCATGATTCTTCTTTACATTTCATTTGCTGTCCATTTACTATTATAAACCCAGCTATCATATTGCTCAGCAGGTTCCCGTTAGTTGAAGCACGATGGATAATGAATAGTAAATGACGTGTGATCTGATCGCATGAATGCCAGTCATGATCAGGACAATTACAAAACTGCAATTTACTTAAAATAATTCAATTGCAGATGATTTGTTGACCACTTGGGTGCTGAATCCTGGGCTGAATCCCGGTCAAATGCAACAGTGCATAATGATGCAGATTGCCATGGTTCTCACCACAAGTAACCCTGTGATGATTTGACAAGTGGGTATTTTCCCATCCCTGGACAGAAACTCGGCCCATTTGTGTGTATCGCTCTGCTAAGAGCTGAAGTGAAGGTCTACTGATTGTATTCCGTTCTATATCTGCATTCTCTTTTTTTTTTTAGGTGGGCCTGGTTCTAAGAAAGGAAGAATCGTGGATGATTTGGTCTCCTCATATGGATTCCGATATCTTAGCACTGACAGTATTGTGTTTGAAGAACTCCCTAAGAAAGTCCAGAATGTCATGCAGCTCTCTAATACAAAGGATTTGCAAGAATGTTTGAGGGTACGGTACTTGTTTTCGCCTGCTCATTCGTTGGTTCACTGTAGTGTAAGCTGCTGTAGCCAGGAAGTGAGATACAATAAAAAATTGAATTATATTGGATCAAGAGTTGAGCATCAAATACAGCTTTGTTTGCATCGTAGACATTGTAAATTGGCAAAAATTTTGATATCAGCAGGAGGAACTGGAGTGCCTGGAAAAACCTCCGTTCAGGAGGAACTGGAGTGCCTGGAAAAACCTCCGCTGTCGAAGAGTCGCACTGCCTATCACATGAAGAGCGAATCTGACAAGGGATTGAACCTGGAACGTTAGAGGGGATAGGCACTGATGTTTCCACTACACCAAGCTGATTTATATATACAGTGTAGCATCTTTTCTAAGTTTTCCAACCATGTATGTCTTGTCTATGAATTTCTTATGCAGTTCGTGTCATTGTAGGAGGATCCAAGTCATGTGACCCTACGCTGGGTCCTCGAGACGATGATGAACCAAATGGAACGAGAAAAAGGTGATGCTTATTTGATCGATCTCGTGCCAAATTTGCGTTTCTTACTCAAGATTAACCAGCTAGTCAAAGATGGCCAAGAGGAATTAGAGTTCTTTGAAGAGAAGGTGAGGGAATTTTTGTGGAACTAATGCTAGTCACTGGCTCCCAAAATAATGAAAATTATGTCTAAAGCCTAGCGCGTACATTGGCCTTGCGACTGGAAGCAACTACCGGCAATGGCGTTTCCGCTGCAACGATTGGCGACTACCTGGAATTAGCAGCAACTGATCAAATGCTCAAACAAGCCAATGTACATGTACATGTATGCAACGCTATTAGTGAGGTTTCGCAAGCGCCCGGTTAGGCCATACGGCAACGTTGATCTATTGTTTGGGTATACCCACACAATAGATGAACGTCGTCATAGGGCCTACCCGGGCACTTGCGAAACCTCACTATTGCCGACTGTTGCCGCTACATGTAGCTCCAGCCAGTTGCTCATATTCTACTTGTTGCCAGTGGTTGCTTCTACATACCAGTATCAAAAATTCATAAGTGAGCGATATGAATTTTTGCCAGTATGCGAGGCATAGTATCTTTAATTTTCCTGCATAATTGAATTGCATCCACGATGGTGTTTCCTTGAGCTATTGTTGCTTAATGAATAGGTGTGCTGACAGCAAGTGAACCCACATTCAACGCTGTTTGAATCAGCACTGAATCGGAATACCGCACCAGTAAAATCAATATGGCATCTTCTGTTCCCATATTGGTTACAACCAATTAGTGTGCTACTGTCTTATGTTTAGCTTCTTACAATTGAACAGCGTGAAGCAGCGTCTGGGTATTGATTATGGAGTGATGTATGGGTCTCCGTAGTAACCTGCTGTGTTCCCATTATCTTAGAGCATTGGAATGATTTGACTTTAAAATTCAGGTCATTGTGTTCCTATTCCAGTTTCCCATATCGTTCGCACTGAGCCTGACGGTACCCAAGGACAAAGTGATAAAGAAAGTCGCGGTTCACTGTGCCAAAACTGGCAAAGATCAGAAAGAGTCAGGACAAAGCGATGAGGCAGACTCATCCAGAACTAAGGTGAGGCGCCTACGAAATCTAAAAGGGGCTGTTCGTTTTCGTCACTTGAGGAATCTGAGTTGTGATCCTTGGGGAAACGGAAAAATCTATGCACTTGCAAATTGCAGGGATTACGGTATTTGTTGTGCTGTACAGAATAATCGCTGCAATTTGCAGCTTCACAGCTTTCTCCATTTTCTCAAGGATCACAACTCAGATTACTCAAGTGACAAAAACGAACAGCCCCTTTCAACTTGTAATATTAAAATTGTCCCCTGCATCAGGCACATGACAAGGAAATGGGATTGGGATAACATAGGGTTTGACCTGCATTAGTTAGCTAATATTGGAAACCTTTGCTCAAGCCCAACCATCTCCATGGAAAATTCAGGCGTGGGAATTAAGAAAAATATGACTTGGACTCCTTTAACCTTTGTTTTGTCTTTCTAATACAGCTGCATTCACTTTGATCTGCGATTTAGTACAATAAAGGGGTTATTTCCAACTGTTTTCAAGATTTGGGGCCAGGGCTGGGTTGCACAAAAAACTCATGTTAGCGCTAACTTGGTGTTAGCGCTAACTTTATGTTAAATGATGTAAAAAGACAAGGGATTTTTACGTCATCTAACATAAAGTTAGTGCCAACACCAAGTTAGCGCTATCGTGAGTTTTGTGCAGCCGGCCCCTGAAGTTTACCTAATTTGCAGAAAATTGCCCAAAATATGCAAATTAGGCAAAATTCGGTGATTTTAATCAGTGATTTTAAGATAATATTCGTTGGTGCATGCAGCCCATAGAGTAACACAGGGCTGGGTACTTGTACGGGCTGTGCGTACAATGTACGGCATCGGCGTCTGATCTACGCATATACGACCGGCAGTAGCATTTGTACGGGCAGAAAGTTTTGTAATTGTACGGGATTTGCTGTCAAAATATGCAGGGTGTTTGGGTTGTATTGCACGCAATTTCATGTCATTGTACGAACTAAGCATTTGTCTAAAAAGTTTTCTCCATTTGGTCCCTTCTCCCGCCTTCCAAAACCCCTCCAACCCCACCACACGCGCGATTTGACCATTCATGAAAAGAATCACGTCGGCCTCCCACTCGCGCATTGAACTACAGGGATGTCAAATCTCCGCCGATCAGCGGAAATCCGACTTTTTGGTGGTGGTTGGGTCCTGAGATTCGTGCAAATCTGCAGTATATTTTGAGGGGTAGGCCTATATGTTAGGGTTTGGGTCCAATCTCACTGCCGTCTGGCCTACGAAATTCCCAGAAAACCAGCGGGTAGAAACATTGTTCTGAGCATGCAAAGTCGGTGTTTTGTGACTGGGACAGAAACCGTTTATAAAATACGTTTGAACAAGTTCGTTATTTCATCAAACTCTTGCCTGTGTAGCAGAAATATTGCCCAACAAATCGATCACTATCTTTCCCTACACATCGCAAACCCCCTAAACCCCCAGACGATGAACATTCGCGCCAAGTCCCGCTGCCCGACCATGCTTGTTTCAGAACGG
Organism: Notospermus geniculatus; assembly: GCA_002633025.1. Taxonomy (NCBI): domain Eukaryota; kingdom Metazoa; phylum Nemertea; class Pilidiophora; order Heteronemertea; family Lineidae; genus Notospermus; species Notospermus geniculatus. The sequence continues at coordinate 332,585 of NMRB01000243.1, read as the reverse complement.
TAAACTGCGCATTGAGTCTGCGCA
>NMRB01000243.1:318621-332426 GCA_002633025.1 Notospermus geniculatus | reverse complement strand
TTAACCCTTGATGGTTGAAGATGGGGGCTGATATTAACCCTTGATGGTTGAAGATGGGGGCTGATATATTAACCCTTGATGGTTGAAGATGGGGACTGATATTAACCCTTGATGGTTGAAGATGGCAGAGCTACATGTAAGTATGCTCAAGCATTCGCTCATGTGCTTGCTTGGAATTAATAGCTGGAAACACAATGATCAATTCAATTTTGGTAGTCGTGGGATGGTAGGCCAGGGTGGCAGGTAGGCCTATTCATCGACTTGTGTGTGATATGCTGGTGTGTTTTGCTATAGAAAAGGGATAAATAAAGGTTCTTGTGAATTGTACTAACAGACTGCTGATTGTACTCGAAAAAAAACTGTGGACTTGTGAATTGTACTCACAGACTATGGATTGTACTCAAAAAAACTGGGAAATTTATCAAATTGTACCCAGAGGTTTTTCCAAAGGTACCCAGCCCTGGTAACATCTCTTTCACCTCATGTTGACCTCAGAAAATCTCAGTCATAGAATGTAAGGATGAGTCACAATAAGGTGTAAATATCACTTTTCGCATAGTGTTCCCTCATGAACCCATGGCCTTTTAGCTGAAAAACATGACCTTAGCTGCTTTGCATGACTGCATTTTCCCTTAACTCTGGGTGATATCACGTCCCGCTAATTGCCTCATTATCTCGTTAATGAGCTAATGCGATCACGTCTTATCTGATGTTATTGATTAAAATGGAAGCATTTGTCATGGGTAAACATGTTGTTCGTGTTGTGGTATCGCGTTCTACGGCGGTGATAAAAATCCCTATGCTAAAGACTAAAGCGGAAAGTGGACTTAGTGCATAGCTGCAGGTGGTGTTCGGACCCGTTGTCCTAGAGTCGTGACAACTTCATTGCAGCGTAGCGAGGGGTTACGTTAAATGTTGTTGTCCACAGAATGATACATGATACTGTTCTAGGTACTCCTTGGTGCCAAGGTTAACCATTTTGGTGCCAGTTCCCTGAATACACTGTCAGTGTGCCATCATGTTAATGAAGGCCAAAATGATGCCATGACGTCATTGACACCACAGCGTCTTCCTACATGTAGAAGCATAAGACAACTGTTGTGCTTGTTTATCTTGTTTACCTTGTTTATGTTGTTTAACTTTTTACCTCACTGCCACTTTGAGTGACTTTAACAAGGCAGGGCAGACCAAGAAGAGTCGAGTTGAACCACTATAGACCATTCTCAAATTGACATAAAGGACAAAGATCTGTGCACTTCCGCCGAAATCTCAACCACAACCTCGATCTGAAGCTGAATGACGTGACGCAGACAGCCCCACACGACAGTGACATCGAAGACGTTGTGCCAGAGTTGATCATTGCTAAATCATGGATTGCATCACGTCACCCGGTTTCAGATCGAGGGCCTGGTTGAGATTTCGGCGGAAGTCAGCAGACCTGTGAATTTGAGAATTGTCTATTGTTTGTACAACCACAAGTACCGTGTGTGCATTTGTTTGCATGGTCACTGTAGGCTGGTCAAAGGCTCTTCTGGAATCCCCAAGCATTGCCTGTTGCTGATGTATAGGTGGTGGACACACCCAGGAAAGATCTCTCATCTCATTTCTCATTGTATTTTTCAGAAACGGTTGAACCTTTTTGAAGACAGCGCCTCATCGTTTGTTGAATATTTCACAGATAGTCATCGTCTGGTGACGGTCGACGTTTCATGCGGCGTGCCTGATCTGATTTGGCAAAAAGTCAGCGAATTCTTCTCCGATATGAAGCTGCTTCCATTGAAAACCGTCAACACGGTTATAGTCTTCTCATTTAGTAAGTTCCTTTGTAGGCCTATATTTTTCCCTGTCCTCTGGTCAACTTGATCAGTCAGAGAAGGATCCTTGATCTGCTGATTGCCAGCTGAAGAAGCATTCACACCTGCATCAACCGGCATATTCACAGCTAGATCAGGCGTTTGCCCTCCAAAGGACATGCGTCAAAATGGAAAAATGACATCCAATTTTAGTTGTGTTGGCTCATAGAGCTGCAAATGGCTGTATGAGGATCCTTGCCTGACTCTTGATGTCTGTGTTGTCACCTTTATGCTGCGTACCCATAGGTACATGTAATGTGTAGACTGGTGAAAAAAACTTGAGTCAAGAGTTAAGCCCAAAAATATGGCATTTAGCTCTATACCAGTCAATAAATGTGCAGCAGGAGGCAATGGGAGTGTCTCCACTTCGCCTGTATCACCATCTACAGGTGTGGATCCAAGGGGTACGTCCCCTTTTGGCCAACATATCTGTAAAATCAACCGTAAAATTCTGGAATTTGGAGCAAATCTTTGAAATTTCCTGCAGATTTCAATGTTTAGTAGCACAGGGCGCCCCTCTTTTCCCAAATCGTGGATCTGCCCCTGATCTAACATCTGCGCTTTTCTATCTGATGCCATTACAGGTGCATTTACACACTGAGCTGACTTCTGATGCAGAAATAGCACTGGTAATTGATTTCCTGTCATAGGCCCCCTGGGGTGTAATTTACTGATGTCTATTTATTTTGCAGATGAGTCTGATTTTAAAAGACTTGATATGCAGCGATACTGTATGAATTATATTGTAATGAGGGATATAGTGGATGACCCGTTTGATTCTGTAGTAAGTGTATTATCTGCTACATGGAATTTAGGCCTACATGTACTGAGATGTATTGAATTAAGAGCTGATTGTCAAATATGGCATTATTAGTTTTATCAAAAGCATAAACAATTCTAAAAGTTTCCCCTAAGGACATCTCATTTCAATGTCTGATCATGCTGTCTTTGAACGGATAAACACCTGTCAGCCTAAAATTAGTTGAATGTTCTTGTGATTTTCAGCCTAAAATCTTGCAAAGCTTATGTGATACAATAGACAAATCTCCAGCTGCCATCGAGTCGTTTGCTGTGAATCTCTCTGGGACTTCTGTAGAAAAAATGGCTGACAGTGGCAAGGTAAGGCAAAATTAACTTCTTTGAGTCTGGTTGTTTGAATACTGAATTTCGAGCCAAGCACCAAATACCGGTACAGTAGGCATGGTTCCCAGACTTGCAGTCTGGGAACCATATTGATATCACTGGTAGGTAGGTAGGAAATTCTGCTTCTTCTTTGGGCGATTGGAAGACAAATCTGACCAAACGGCTCAGTAACTTGTAAGTCTGTCACTTTTGGCAGGTAGAATATGTTTGTCTCCAGTGCAGAAAGAAATTTCGTCGAAAAATTTCAATCGTTTCTACGATTTTGAGATGGTTTTTGGTGGAAATTTAGCGACTTTGCTCGTCTGATAAACACACACACCCCACGTTTGTAACAGCGCTGTTCATGCAACTTACGCCGTGACGTCAGAGTTGTTCCAGGTCTCACAACACAGATTTGGCAGCAGGCAGCAGGCTGTAGCTAGGCTAGGCTTGGCCTCTCTGAGTGAACAATAAAATGATTGCCAAGTTTTGTGCTTGGCCCATCCTTATCACCAACACTCAAACACTGACACCATCATCACACATCTAGGCCTATCTTCATTTCCCCTCATCATCTCTCAACTGTCTGGGAACCATCAAATTTGCTGCTACCGGTAAGCAAATTTCACAGTTCTAGTTTGCCGTCAATATTGAACGAATAAATGTCGGTGGGAACTGGAGAGTAACTGGAGAAATTGAATGAATAAATGTCGGTGGGAACNAAAAATCTATCTCTATGTCTTCCTTTATGTATTCTGTGCTAATTGTTAAAAATCTCCTGTTAGAACTCGTGTCTGCAGCAGTGGACATTTGGAATAATTAGAAGCTTATTGTATGGACTTATGTCAGCTGCTGTGGACTCTGGAATGGTTAAAATTCTCTTTTTTTGAACTTTGATATGTCTGCAGCAGTGGACATAGCTGACTACAGCTGGTGACTTGTTCACTGCTGTGTTTCACTGAAGTCATGTGCACAACAAATGTGAGAGGTCATTAAATTGTCACCCGCTCTGGCAAAAGCAGACGCATGTCGCTCTTAGCTTGGAAGGTTGAGACCAAATGTTTGTCAGTTTCAGTATTGTCTGTCTATTATGAAATCTGAAACAATCTATTTCTTCCATTCTCTCCTGGTGTCATCTTAGTTTGTTGAGGCTCACCTTCTGAGAACGACATGCGTCTGCTTTTTCCAGAGCGGGTCACAATTAGTGGAGCTGTGTTATGTATAAAGGCCCGTTTCCACTTGAGCGTTTTACGCCGCGTTTTGACGCTTCGCCCATTGTTTGGAAGCAGAGCGGCGGAAAATAACAAAAGATTTGACGCATCACGCGGCGTAAAACGCTCTAGTGGAAACGGGCCTTAAGAGTAGTTTTAGTTTACATGTATTTGTGTGATCTTATGTTCATACTGCAGTTGTTTTCGCTTTGAGTGGCCTTGTGTTCACTGCAGTAAGGATGAACATACGTGGTTGAACCTGTGTTCACAGCAGTGGTTTTTGTCTAAAATAAGTGAACTTGTATTGTTCACAGCAGTGGAAAGGGGTGGTGTGTGAACGTGTGTGTTCACAACTGTGGTTTGGGGCAGTTCAACATATGTGAACATGTGTTCACAGCATTGGTTTCAAGGTGACTATACAACATTATGTGAACGTGCGTTCACAGCAGTACAACATCATTTGTGAACATCATGTGTTCACAGCATTGGTTTGGGTGAACTTGTGTCCACACGTGTGGATGATGTTATTATTGTGAAGTTTTCTTTATTCTACTCAGTCATATACATGTAAAGTGCCAATATTGACAGTAGGTTATATCAAAATAACATTGTTAGGCAGCTTCCTTTTACACTACCTCTGCCATGGTGGAGTCCTTACTAATACTGACATTTGAGGGAGCGAAGAAGGGCGGAGCTCCTAAATATTTTTCCTGCGTTCGTGGAAAACACGGAGTTAAAAGTAGGAAAGAATTTGAAGTCATGTTTTACAATGCAAAATAAAAGGTCTGTTTGTTAGTCTAGTCAGTGTCCTGAAATCATATTTGATGCAAGTATGCAAGTAATCATTTCAAGTCTAACAGTAAGAAGCATTTATTTTGAGTGGAGTGTATTGTTAGCTGAGATCTTATGAATGAATATTAAAAGGAGTTCCTTGTGATTCGATCTCTGTGTGTGCAATCAGATCCTTGTTTTAATTTATTTTTCGTAATTCAGTATTTCTGAACTGGTCAAGTGTATTTTGATTGTGTATTAATGTCTTAAGAAGTATTAAGCCAAGTGCATTTTTCAGGTCGATCGATAATCATACCATAGGAAAATGGGCACCAAAGGCCCCCACTATGGTGGCCAAGGGTAAATTCAATTCCTGGACAATCTACCACCACTCTGCAGTGTCTCTCATTTGTTGCTGTATGTTTGTAGGAATTCTGTTTCAAATTCTTAAGGCACCTGTCCATATGAGAATTTTCTGATGCAGGTGGCTGTCTATGGGCAGTTTATCATTATGAGGACCGCGCTGAACTAACACCACACTGCGTCGCTGCGAGCGTTGTGACCGAAATTTCTTTTTTTTAACGTTATTTCAATTTACTTTTGGCATGAAAATAACCCGTTTGTTTTGGTCGCCCGACAGAAAAATTTACATCATCTTGTAGTACATGTAGATGAAAATTTCTCTAACTTCATTTGCTTTTTCCATTAAAACGACGAAATGTGATACCGATAAAAGCATACGTTTTGTCTTATTATTCCTGTAGAAAATGTACAGGCCATTTTCTCATGACGCAACATCAACACCTAAAATGACGTCAATGATGTCGCTCAGGTCACATCGCTTGCAGCGCCGACCTGTCGGATATCGCCCTCCTCATTGGTTTCCTTTACGTGGAGACCAATAATGCAAACAACTGCCCGTAGTTTCTCTGGTTGAGTTACCCAAGCAGAGCCAACCCTCACGTCAGGGATTATCTCCTCCTCCTGTGTATCTCGTGTGGAGTAGTGCCTTCAGGGGCGTAGCTAGCTTTTATGGCCTAGGGGGCAAAATTGATTGAGGCTGGCGGGCGAAGTCGGAGGGAAAAACATTGAAAATCTACGTCCTCTCAGATGCATTTTCCCCACATCTAACACCACAATAACTTGGCTCAGGAGGGGAAATGATCTTTTAGAGGAAAAATTTGCTTTGTCCCTTTTTGCTCTGGGGGGCATTTGCCCCTCCCGCCCCGCTAGCTATGCCCCTGGCCTTTGATACCTGCAGTGGTGAGTTGCAGTTGAAGCCCTGCTAATCTTTTTGCGTGTGACATTACCATTATTCCATCATATTTTAATATTCCATGATATCCTGTTTCCTTTAATCAGCACCTTAGGCCAGCCATATAAAAAAATCTTTAGTTTAGCATCAGTGCCCGCCTCGAATTTTCTCGCCACCTCAAAAAAAAAATTTTCAGAGAAAATATTTCTTTTTTCAAAAAAAATTTTGTTCCAATTTTTCTCACATTATAACGTTCTCTGTCAAAAAGTGTGGTTTCTTGTCTACACATGCCTTTTCCAGGGTGACTCAGATATGTATTTTTTTGAATAAAAACCTTTTTCGAGTTAATACTAAGGATTTGTCTATTGTATGATAAATGGTGCGATGCTTCCAAGCTCTCTTTCGATGATCACACTCCATTCCAGTATTAAAAAAAACAAAAAAAACCTCCTCCCTCCTCACTTTTTACAAGTATGACTGATGCTAAACTAAACATTTTTTTATGTGGCCTTATTTCCACAGGCGTTGGGACAGAGTGGCTTTGCCGGTCACACATCTGCTGTTGACCTGTTGTAGGGTTCCCCTGCTGTGGTGGTGTAGCTCCGGTGACGCTGGCTAGGATCAGAATGTCCCAGGTTCGATTCCCACTGTTGGCAGCAGATACATGTATAGGTAAAGCCATTATAATGTCCCTAGGCCCTCAAAACGGCACAATGAGTGCAAAAAGCTATAGGATGAGTTCTTGCCTTTATAACTTTACAAGTACCGGGTATAGGTACCGTAGTATTACTATGATTAAGATTTCATAGTTATTTTAAATTGAGTATTAAATTCCAGTGAAACAAAGATTCACTAGGTCATACAAACAATGCCTTTTTTACATACTACCCGTACATACATGTATTTTGGGTTGGAATAATTGAATACTCTGTATAATGACGGCAATTTCTATACAATACCGGCCGTACTAAGCTCGGCCCACATGACAATCGGCCGCCTACTCTGATTTCCCGCCCAGGACGGTATTGCGGCGCGGGTACAGTATATTAGCCCTCCAAAGGATATGCCCCAAAATGACATCCAATTTTAGTTGTGTCAGCTCATATCGCTGCAAATGGCTGCTTGAGGATCCTTGCCTGACTGTTGTTGTCTATGTTGTCACGTTTATGCTGCATACCAATAGGTTAATGTGTAGACTGGTGGAAAAACTTGAATCAAGACAAGAGTTAAAACCCAAAAATATGGCATTACATGGAACCCCGGTCGGCGACCACCCCTATAACGTGACCACCTCGGAAAGACGACCAGTTTTCAAATGTCCCGATTGTTTGACTCTTTATTTCCCTTTGGAGAGTTTCACTAACGCGACCACCCCGCTATCCAGACCGCGACCACAGCTTTGGCTGTCCCAAGTGGCAATTAGCACCTCGGTAACACGACCACACACAAGCTAATTAGGGATCTGGTTATGAAACAAAACCGAGTCAGCAGCGTGTGTGTACCTAACAGGACCAATGCATACATAGCATATGCCATGCGCATGACGGTTGCGGTCAAACATGTGACGGGCGCAATATTTACGCGGAGTTCACCATTTCCATACCTGCCGGTCGTCCATCCTAGGAGTCGCAAATCGGTCGGCTATCTGCTAAATACTAGTATCAGGGCAGGTTGGAAATGGTCTAGTCTGGTTTATTAAATGAAACATGGATAAAAAAGAAAATATGACCCTCAGTTTACTTTGGTCTGGATCGGCACTCATCGAGCCGATTTCGGTAAGGCGACCACCCCGCTAACGCGACCACTTTGGGTCTGTCCCTTGGGTGGTCATGTTACCGGGGTTCCACTGTATACATGTAGTTCTATACCGGTAAATAAATGTGCAGCAGGAGGGAACCAGATTGTCTCCACTTCGCCCGTATCACCATCTACAGGCACGGATCCAAGGGGTACGCCCCCATTTTGGCCAACAAATCTGTAAAATCAACCGTAAAATTCTGGAATTTGGAGCAAATCTTTGAAATTTCCTGCAGATTTCAATGTTTAGTAGCGCAGGGTGCCCCTCTTTTCCCAAATCCTGGATCCGCCCCTGATCTAATCTGCGCTTTTCTATCTGATGCCATTACAGGTGCATATACACACTGAGCCGACTTCTGATGCAGAAATAGCACTGGTAATTGATTTCCTGTCATAGGCCCCCTGGGGTGTAATTTACTGATGTCTATTTATTTTGCAGATGAGTCTGATTTTAAAAGACTTGATATGCAGCGATACTGTATGAATTATATTGTAATGAGGGATATCGTGGATGACCCGTTTGATTCTGTAGTAAGTATATAACCTGCTAGGCCTACATGTACCGAGATGTATTGAATTAAAAGCTGATTGTCAAATATGGCATAAAAGTTTCCCCTAAGGACATCTCGTTTCAATGTCTGATCATGCTGTCTTTGAACAGATAAAAACCTGTCAGCCTAAAATTAGTTGAATGTTCTTGTGATTTTCAGCCTAAAATCTTGCAAAGCTTATGTGATACAATAGACAAATCTCCAGCTGAGCCATCGAGTCGTTTGCTGTGAATCTCTCTGGGACTTCTGTAGAAAAAATGGCTGACAGTGGCAAGGTAAGGCAAAATTAACTTCTTTGAGTCTGGTTGTATGAATACCGGTACTGAATTTCGAGCCAAGCACCAAATACCGGTACAGTAGGCATGGTTTCCAGACTTGCAGTCTGGGAACCATATTGATATCACTGGTAGGTATGTAGGAAATTCTGCTTCTTCTTTGGGCGATTGGAAGACAAATCTGACCAAACGGCTCAGTAACTTGTAAGTCTGTCACTTTTGGCAGGTAGAATATGATTGTCTATGCAGAAAGAAATTTCGTCGAAAAATTTCAATCGTTTCTACGATTTTGAGATGGTTTTTGGTGGAAATTTAGCGACTTTGCTCATCCGATAAACACACACACCCCACGTTTGTAACAACGCTGTTCATGCAACTTACGCCGTGACGTCAGAGTTGTTCCAGGTCTCACTACACAGATTTGGTAAATTCGTGAGGCAGTGGTCCGGAATTGGCCGATTATTGCCTAGAAATTCAGCAAAAAACACAGTTTGATAATACATGTACATGTAAAAGCATTTCAGCCATTACGACGGTGTGAAGTTCCTCTAAACATGGTTTTTAGGGGCCTAGCCTACCTGATGGACGGAAATATTCACGATTGAAGATCGTGGAGCGGCGACTTTTTGAGTGCAGCAGGCAGCAGGCTGTAGCTAGGCTAGGCTAGGCCTATCTGAGTGAACAATAAAATGATTGCCATGTTTTGTGCTTGGCCCATCCTTATCACCAACACTCAAACACTGACACCATCATCACACATCTAGGCCTATCTTCATTTCCCCTCATCATCTCTCAACTGTCTGGGAACCATCAAATTTGCTGCTAAGCAAATTTCACAGTTCTAGTTTGCCATCAATACTGAACGAATAAATGTCGGTGGGAACTGGAGAGTACATGTAACTGGAGAAAAAAGAGTTTCCCTGTCTACCACATGAAGGATGGGTCTTGCTGAGGACTGAACTTAGAACCTCAGGGGTAACAGGTGATGATGTTCCCGCTGTACCATGCTGACAACCTGGGCCGACCGCCAAGAAACTCCGATAGCAGTAACAGTGCCTAACAGAGAGGTACGTGTATGCAATGCCATTTACCATTACAGAATTTCTCTGTTAGGCCCTGCTATCGGAGTTTCTTGGTGGTCGGCCCTGGTTGTTGGGATTCAATATTTGAGTATCGGTACTGGTACATGTAAATACTGTCTGTCCAGTAAGGCAAGAAATCAACAAGCTTGGGCTTCCTATAATATCTTTCGTTACTGAATCAGTAGAGCACTCAGCAGTGGCCTAGTGATCAAGTGATTGCCTTGCGATCAAGTGGTCATTGGTTCAAATAGGGACTTTAGATTACCTGCCTTCGTTCTGGCAGAAAAAATAAGCAAGTATCCGTGTCTGACATGTAGTTCTTTTCTATATTTCAGAATAACAAACATTCAATCATATTCGTGGATGAGAGCGAACGCTTCCTGGACAATTTCATATACGTGACATCGGCAAAACCAGTTCGTCGTGTAAGCTTGTTCGCCATGCAATACAAATCAGTGTGTTCAACGGAAAACGAAGTCTGTTTGTTTCCAATGGAAACTGACATCGAACTATGTCGGCAAATTGCACTGACGATGGCCGAAATGCGCAATGTGCCCAAATGACGCCAGAAGAATGGGAGCTTGGCGGAGGGGAGAAGCTCTACTTTTGACATTCTGTGAATGAGATTATCGAGTCACCATTGGTAAACAGGATCTTAAACTGGATTTAGGAATAGAGTGCATTTGTGTTGGCCTGATTTCTGGGTTATTGGGGTGATCAGGATTATGTATATTATATTAGAAGCTAGAAAAAAACCCTCAATAGACCGTTCTCAAATTGACGTAAACGACAAAGATCTGCGCAATTCCGCTGAAAGCTCAACCATAACCTCGGTCTGAAACTGAATGACGTGATGCAGACAACCCTACGACAGTGACTTCGATGACATTGCGTCAGAGTGGACCATAGCTGAATCATGAATTGCGTCACGTCACCCGGTTTCAGATCGAGGTTGTGGTTGAGATTTTGGTGGAGGTGCACAAATTGGCAAATTTGAGAATCGTCTATTCCCGATGTTCCTTAAAGTTTCCACCTAGAGTCTGACATGTACCTTGGGAATTCAGTCCATTACGTCTGCATGATAAAATAAGTTGCCTTTGGTCGTCAACACTTTCCAGTTTGGTGGTCAAGAATATTTTAAAGATGTTCCTTAGTTTCTATAATACCTATCTACATGTATGTGTTTAAACAGAGGACTACATGTACACCAAAATCAGGTTATGTGGTCACGGAGGTCTGCCATTGCCGGGGTCCAGCTTCTGCTGGTGATGGTCGGCATTGCTGAACACTCAGCAGGCTGTTGATATCATCGAATCGAAGTCCTGACACTGAGATTTTTGATATGATAATGTTGGAGGAGCTACATCCCCAGGGCGAACACATCATATGAAAAAGCTCACCCAGTGGCTACATGTAAGCCAAGTCTCTGTGACTTTACAACTGCAAGTGTAGTGTACTGTGTTATGGTCATCCTTATAAGCAAACGGGGTATGTAAACATATTGGATGAATTTTTTTACTGCAGTGCAGGGATTCTTCCACACATTCTGTGTTCTGTCAAGAAAAAAATCTATCTCTATGTCTTCCTTTATGTATTCTGTGCTAATTGTTAAAAATCTCCTGTTAGAACTCGTGTCTGCAGCAGTGGACATTTGGAAGAAGCTTATTGTATGAACGTACATGTATGTCGGCTGCTGTGGACTCTGGAATGGTTAAAATTCTCTTTTTTTAAACTTTGATATGTCCGCAGCAGTGGACATAGCTGACTACAGCTGGTGACTTGTTCACTGCTGTGTTTCACTGAAGTCATGTGCACAACAAATGTGAGAGGTCATTAAATTGTCACCCGCTCTGGCAAAAGCAGACGCATGTCGCTCTTAGCTTGGAAGGTTGAGACCAAATGTTTGTCAGTTTCAATATTGTCTGTCTGTTATGAAATCTGAAACAATCTATTTCTTCCATTCTCTCCTGGTGTGTCATCTTAGTTTGTTGAGGGTCACCTTCTGAGCGACATGCGTCTGCTCTTTCCAGAGCGGGTCACAATTAGTGGAGCTGTGTTATGTATAAGAGTAGTTTTAGTTTAAACATGTATTTGTGTGATCTTATGTTCATACTCTACAGTTGTTTTCGCTTTGAGTGGCCTTGTGTTCACTGCAGTAAGGATGAACATACATTGTATGTGGTTGAACCTGTGTTCACAGCAGTGGTTTTTGTCTAAAATAAGTGAACTTGTATTGTTCACAGCAGTGGAAAGAGGTTGTGTGTGAACGTGTGTGTTCACAACTGTGGTTTGGGGCAGTTGTCCATCAACATATGTGAACATGTGTTCACAGCATTGGTTTCAAGGTGACTATACAACATTATGTGAACATGCGTTCACAGCAGTACAACATCATTTGTGAACATGTGTTCACAGCATTGGCTTGGGGTGAACGTGTATCAACACATTTGAACTTGTGTCCACACGTGTGGATGATGTTATTATTGTGAAGTTTTCTTTATTCTACTCAGTCATATACATGTAATGTAAAGTGCCAATATTGACAGTAGGTTATATCAAAATAACATTGTTAGGCAGCTTCCTTTTACACTACCTCTGCCATGGTGGAGTCCTTACTAATACTGACATTTGAGGGAGCGAAGAAGGGCGGAGCTCCTAACTTTCCTGCGTTCGTGGAAAACACGGAGTTAAAAGTAGGAAAGAAGTTGAAGTCATGTTTTACAATGCAAAATAAAAGATCTGTTTGTTAGTCTAGTCAGTGTCCTGAAATCATATTTTATGCAAGTATGCAAGTAATCATTTCAAGTCTAACAGTAAGAAGCATTTATTTTCAGTAGAGTGTATTGTTAGCTGAGATGTAATGAATGAATATACTCAGAATATTAAAAGGAGTTCCTTATGATCTGATCTCTGTGTGTGCAATCAGATCCTTGTTTTATTTTTCGTAATTCAGTATTTCTGAACTGGTCAAGTGTATTTTGATACTTCTGTGTATTAATGTCTTAAGAAGTATTAAGCCAAGTGCATTTTTCAGGTCGATCGATAATCATACCATAGGAAAAGGGGCACCAAAGGCCCCCACTATGGTGGCCAAGGGTAAATTCAATTCCTGGACAATCTACCACCACTCTGCAGTGGGTCTCTTTGTTGTGTATGTTTGTAGGAAATCTGTTTCAAATTCTCAAGGCACCTGTCCATGTGAGAATTTTCTGATGCAGGTGGCTTTCTATGTGGGGAAAATGCATCTGAGAGGACGTAGATTTTCAATTTGTTTCCCTCCGACTTCGCCCGCCAGCCTCAATCAATTTTGCCCCCTAGGCCATAAAAGCTAGCTACGCCCCTGAAGGCAGTACCGGAAATAACCCGTTTGTTTTGGTCGCCCGACAGAAAAATTTACATCATCTTGTAGTAGATGAAAATTTCATTGGCTTTTTCCATTAAAACGACGAAATGTGATACCAATAAAAGCATACGTTTTGTCTTATTATTCCTGTAGAAAATGTACAGGCCATTTTCTCATGACGCAACGTCAACACCTAAAATTATGTCAATGACGTCACTCAGGTCACATCGCTCGCAGCGCCGACCTGTCGGATATCGCCCTCCTCATTGGTTTCCTTTACGTGGAGACCAATAATGCAAACAACTGCCCATAGTTTCTCTGGTTGAGTTACCCAAGCAGAGCCAACCCTCACGTCAGGAGATTATCTCCTCCTCCTGTGTATCTCGTGTGGAGTAGTGCCTTCAGGGGCGTAGCTAGCTTTTATGGCCTAGGGGGGCAAAATTGATTGAGGCTGGCGGGCGAAGTCGGAGGGAAAAAAATTGAAAATCTACGTCCTCTCAGATGCAGTTTCCCCACATCTGACACCACAATAACTTGGATCAAGA
>NMRB01000243.1:289366-318298 GCA_002633025.1 Notospermus geniculatus | reverse complement strand
CTAATAAGGATACATAACATATATAACGGGTTTTTGATTTGACCTACTTTTCAAGGTCACAGAGGTCAAAGTTCGACAAAAGTGACGAACCTGCCACAATTTGTCATTATTTCACCGAGCGACTTCATATCTTGCATAAACATGCATTGGAGGGGTACCTTTAAAAATACCAAGTTTCGGCCCGATTGGACATCCAGTATGGCCGCCAGGTGGCGTAACCTGAAAATCAAGTAAGTGCTATTACTCGGGAACGGCTTGACGCAGAGTGCTCAAATTTGATATTTACCTCCATCTAGATGACCTTTACATGCACGTCAAATTTCGGCCTGATTTGACTTCAAACATGGCCACCAGGTGGCGTAACCCAAAAATCATCAAAGTGCTGTAACTCAGGAACGCCTTAACCCAAAGTGCTCCAATGTGCTATGTGGCCCCCTGCAGATGACCTTTATGTCCCTGTGAAGATTCGGCCCGATCGGACATCCAATATGGCCGCCAGGTGGCGTAACCCGAAAATAATCAAAGTGCTGTAACTCAGGAACGACTTGACCCAAAGCGCTCCAATGTGCTATGTGTCCCCCTTCAGATGACCTTTATGTGCATGTGACGTTCCAGCCCGATCAGACATCCAATATGGCCGCCAGGTGGCATAACCCAAAATTGATCAAAGTCCTACCTGGGAATGACTTGACCCAGATTGCTCATAGTCATAACTGATATGTACATCCCTCTGTCATTAGACTGTTATGTCCAACCCAGTGAGCACATGGTCCATGGACCATTTTTTTGAATAAAAACCTTTTTTCGAGTTAATACTAGGATTTGTCTATTGTATGATAAATGGTGCAATGCCTCCAAGCTCTCTTTCGATGATCACAGTCCATTTCAGTATTAAAAAAAAAACAAAAAAAACCCTCCTCCCTCCTCACTTTTTACAAGTATGACTGATGCTAAACTAAAGATTTTTTTATGTGGCCTTATGTGCAATTTCCACAGGCGTTGGGACAGAGTGGCTTTGCCTGTCACACATCTGCTGTTGACCTGTTGTAGGGTTCCCCTGCTGTGGTGGTGTAGCTCCGGTGACGCTGGCTAGGATCAGAATGTCCCAGGTTCAATTCCCACTGTTGGCAGCAGATATAGGTAAAGCCATTATAATGTCCCTAGGCCCTCAAAATTGCACGAGTACAAAAAGCTATAGGATGAGTTCTTGCCTTTATAACTTTACAAGTATACCGTAGTATTACTATGTTTAAGATTTCATAGTTATTTTAAATTGAGTATTAAATTCCAGTGAAACAAAAGATTCACTAGGTCATACAAACAATGCCTTTTTTACATACTACCCGTACATACATGTATTTTGGGTTGGAATAATTGAATACTCTGTATACCATGTCTCTATGTACATTGTATCACGTGTGTGTCTAGTCCCAACATCAATATACTTGGGAACCATGTCGAATTTCATCAATGCAGAAGACTGAAGTCGTTTACCGGTACTTTCTGCCTGAATCAGAACCGCACACCCGTGTATAAAATGAAACACCATGGACTGGAGGGAAATGGTAGTTGTCGTTTCTAAGGAAGACAAAAAATTGGAGGAGTCAGCTGGACTACCCCTCTTTACACTGAATCGCTTCAGTTTTCGGCATGAGTGATTTTTGAGATGGTCCCTTTCAACAAAACTTGTTCAAATCAGATATCAATGTATTTTGTGATAATGTTATGTTATAACCAGGAACTGTGTAATAGATGTCTTAAACTCAGTTGATTTGAAGGAGTGTGGGAACATTTTAGAGCGATATTCAAAAAGTGTTTTTAAGACTTACTGCCTGTAACTTGGGCAATTACCGGTACGTGGAAAGTCCCTGTGCTGCCAGTTCTTCGTAGGGAGCCCTGAAACATGGTTTATGCACCAAATGGGACAGGAAAAATAAGACTTTATAATACGGTACCTTGTGATACCTATCAATGCATCAAGTATAATGCATTTTTAAAGAAAAATACAGTGAGCGAGCTTTGAATTTTTATAAATTTAATGTTAAAAAAATAACTCTACAAGAGTAGACAGACGGTTGGGTACATGTACAGCAAAGGCCTACAGTGGAACCTCTCTATTAAGGATACCTCTGGGACTGACAAATGCTGTCCTTGAGAGGTGTCATGATTACAGAGGTCAAAATGAATAGAAACGGTCAATCTGGGACTGAACTTTGGTGTCCTTAATGGAGAGGTGTCCTCCCGGCAGAGGTGTCCGATAAGGGAGGTTCCTGTGTATATGTACCAAGTTTCAGGTCAGTAGCCCCAGGGGTTACGAAACGCGCCCTGCCAACGGACTACACCGACGACGGACGACAGACACTGCGTCATGACTATAGCTCACACTAGGTGAGCTAAAATGACACTAGAATACATTCGCGGCCCACGAAATCCATGATTTCAAAAGTACAAGTTTCGTATTTTAGCAGATTACGTCTGTAGATAATCCGAGATTTGCAATATTGGCGATGATCTGAATGCTATTCGTCGGCAGCAAAGCCGCAGCCGTTGCACATGCTCTTTAGGCAATAAATTCTCAATGTGAGTACTGTGATGGATTCAAGATGGCAGCGTTTCATTCTCTATTCAGACATCTTGACTGACATAACTTGTTCGCTTTAAAGATAATGTATCACGACTTCATTGTTACATTCAATGTTTGTAAACATGGATGTTTACATTATGTTATTTTGGAGTGTTGGGGCATGCCAACCCACAAAATTGAATACTTTTGGAATCAACAGAATTTCTAGAGGGGCATGCCACCAACAAAGTACTCGTAAGACAAAGAAAGACTGGACATAAACAAACAAAATGTAAATAAACAATGAATTTTGTGGCCCGCCAAAATACCCGTGATATATTATCTTTAATAGCACTGATCCTTTGGCTTCAGCCCTGATGGAAAATCCAATCCAATACTATTTAGTACGGTACTTCGTCATCCTGAGAGCATCCTTCAAATCAACGGGTTTGGTATCGAACATTCTGCACTTCTATACTTGTTATAAAGCTTAATGTCATATTATTTAATTTAATAAAGTATAATTATGTATACTGGTGAAAAGNAAAATTTTCCTAGTCCCTTTAAGACATAAAGAGTTTGGATTTTCCTCAGGCTTCAATCAAATACCGGGTACTGTATTTATTGATTTGTGATATGTGAGGCAGTCAACGAAAATGTGTCGGATCTTGCTGAATGACCAAAAAGGGCTCTCCTCACATATATTCCGATATTTTTCCATTTTGTTGTAGGAATGGGACAGGCTACTCACCTGAGCGTCCACAGGTCGTTGGTCAGAACGTCCACGGGTTGGTTAAGGGGACTTGTGTGGTTTTAGCACTCATTTGGGACGTTCTCACCCAAGTGCGGCGTGGACATTTGGCAAATGGACGTTTTGACCGATAACCCCCTTCCTTGAATCCTCCCTTGCTTCAGTGGTAGTGTGTCACTGAGGTAGTGGGAAACTCCGCTAATTAAGCAGTCTGTGAATTTCAATTCTGAAAATGATTTAGCTCATTATTAGATTGCCCAGGTTGACAAACCTAGGGGGTAGGATTTGTTTCCAAAGCTAGCAGTTCAAGGAGATGAGATATGAAGGTGTGACAGACCGGACACACAGCCACCATGACCAACTGCTCCAGCCCAACTGCTGCGGCTATCGAAATTGCACTCGATCCAGATAAGGCAAGTGAAGAGACCTCCAGCCGGGAAGTTTAGGGGAAATCGACACGGCTTTTCTAGTGAGAAATAACGGCATGGTAGTAACCCCACCCAATGCCGTATTCTTACCTTGATGCGTTGTCTAAAGAAAAAGAAAGCACAAAAATTGACACACAAAGTCAATTTCCAGAATCTTAGCAAATTTTCGACGCCAACTGGGGTCTTCTTCAGTCTGGCACTTTCTAGTCAAGCTACACTTCTGGTAGCTCGACTAGAAAGTGCCAGCCTGAAGACCCCAGGATATCATTAATAGTAAAAGATCAGGGAATTTGAAACTCGAATTCTTCAACCTTCTTCAGCAGCTGTTGCCCATTTGCAATTCCTGTCCCTCTGTCTTTGTAGGATGAGAGTTGCTCAACAATTGTCCACTTCAGCCCAAAATTGGAGATGTGCCAATCAGGACAGGAGGTTTGGACAGTCCAGGTGGCGCCTTATGAAAGGACAGGCTCGAAAACTTGACTGGGGTAGAAATCGCTGTCCCGACCCATTTCTGCCAGTCTGTTGACTGCATAGTGGCTCTGTGTCGTTTCAAACTGGCCCATGACTGTCAAGGTTATCCCCAGTTCCTTGGTTTTCTCCTGCATTCCACCAAATCACCTAACAGCATATTTGCTCCAAAAATGCAAAATACTTTTTGAGGAAAGGATTCGAGAAAGAACATTTCTAAAGTTATTTTATTCAGGAAAATATTTTGTTTCTATATCATTTGTAGTGTTTAATACAGTTCTTGGAAGTGAATATACATGTAGTAAATTAAGTTATGATACAAGCACACAGCAAGCTAGAAATCAGAAGATACAGTAAAGATGGCAAAACAGTGTCATAAGCACAGCAATTTGATAATAATGATGTAGCATTTCACACAGACTAAATAATCAGATCATAGGATGTCATCACATTTGACAGATGACAATTAAAAGTATTTTCTTTGTGTAGGTCAATTTTTATCAAGAATTAGTCACTGCTGCCAAGGATGCAGCAGCAACCTGATGTGATATTCTGCCAGCTGTCAAATATGACCTGGATCAACTCCCCTTTAATAATAAATACAAACAATGATTCAAAGAAGAGATCACAATAAGGCCACATAAAAAATCTTTAGTTTAGCATCACCTCACGCCTCGAAATTCTTGCCTCCTCAAATCTTTTTTTCATTTTTTTCCTCCTAGTTTTACCATTTTACAACAAAATCTGATGATCCTGAACTGGGCCACTGACTCGTATATGTACTTTTTGAAATAAAAACCTTTTTTGAGTTCCTAAGGGTTTGTCCATTGTATGACTTAAAGCTGCAATACTGCAAAGCTCGTTTCCGATGTTCCAATTTCAGTATGAAAAATAAAAACAAAACAAAACAAAAAACCTCCCTCCTCACTTTTTACAAGTATGACTGATGCTCAACTAAAGATTTTTTTATGTGGCTAAGTACGTCACATCCAACGTCTTACTCATTGTATAAAGTTTAATACCAGTTGTTAGTAGATACTTAAAATTTTTAATTGGTGTGCCAGCACTACCAGTTTGAGGTATGGTATCTTAAACAAACGAGGCAAGTTGTGCTTGATGTCTGTCCGTCAGATCAAAGTACGCCTACATGTAAATTGCATTTCTGAATTGACAGTGGATTGACTGAATTGACAGTGGATATTTTCCAACTCAGAATCTGAAGTGACCCAATTAAAAAAGAGGAAACACAAGGCAGCCATTTTTAATATGGCACCATACCCCAAACTTGTAAACAATATATCATGCATCCAGTGCACTGTTTACGGTATTCATAGACGAATCATATTCAATTAAAAATATGATTGATACAGGTTTATAAAAAATACGTTAAATTGCAATATGTGCAATAAATTAATGCTATCAATTTGTGCTGAACGTTACAATTACATTGGAGAATTTTTAACTTAATTTCTATGGGAAATATGATTAAAAGTGATAAAAATGAAAATACAAATGTCTTCATTATATAAATGTCTAAAAAATTTTCAAGGGACGGTAAATGTTTTCCAACCAAAACTGACATGGACAGATGTGTGCAGTTAGGTTTGGTAGAGATGGCTTCTCAGTGTCTGAGCAAAGGAAGGACGGTCAGGTTTAAGAGGGAACTGCTTCAGCGATCTATTCATGAGAGCTTATATTACAATATGAAAACAAATGAAAACCACGAGACAGATTCTACAGGTGAGTTATTTGTATAAATAAACAAATGACAGACTAGATTCAAGCATTATTACAGTTGCACTTCTTTGATAGAAATAATTATCGCAGTCTTGAATAGGCCAAGGATGAATTCTGCTCAATAGTTTCCTAATGTAATTCTTCTATTGGCTTATTAAATACCGATAGGTACACTGGAATGATAACGGTAATAATAGTTTTTAAAATAAACTCCATCTCTAGTTTTTCAACAAATCACAAAAAATACAATCTGCAGGTAATATGCCAACTAGTAAAAATAGACAGACGTACACAGTTTCTTGAGTGTATAGAAAGATGCAAGAATACATGAGGAAAAACACTCTCTGGTGCATTTGATGCAATGTCGGAGAATGTATATATATGTACATGTACCCGGTACATGTTGGCCAAGATGCAGGCTCTTAGGCAGGCCTGAGAACATGTGCATGTAAGTTTATTGAAAATCTAAACAGGATGCAAACGTTTTTGAAGACAAGCATTTACATCATAAATAACGAATTTACGTTCTCATGTTCTAGAGAAGTTATATCAGGAATACATACATAATACAGCAAGTGGGGTTATGCAGCCATACTTGCAATCAGGAATAATGAAGCATGTGGGTCAACCATACACACCTGTACAAACTGACAAGATTATGGCCGAAACTCAAAAGCATTGATAAAATATTATTAAACTGCATGATTATATATATACATGAAATGAAATCGTGGAGTTTGGTGAAAACCAAGGGCAAAACAATTCAGAATTTCCCTCTCCAAAATGAGATCATATTTAAACAGGCACATTTTTATTCCTCCAAGTTAGGAAACAGCATTATTCAAAATCTTTCCATCACAAACAACAGGAAGCTTTTTTGACACAAGATTCTTAGTACTGTCCCCATCCTATCAACTGCGGCTATGGACACTCAGTCCCATCGTAGTGTAAATACATATTTGACTTCTCCGAATTTACAGAAAACAGCTGATCTGCTGCACTTAAGCATAGTCATTTCTAACATATCACATTGTAACTCAATTCACCTCCACATCAGAAATTTGCCATCATGAAATACTGTAAACAGTGAAATTTCCACGGCGCTAATTGTTTGCGATTTTCGTACTTTGCAAATTCGCCAAGAATAAATTTCGTGATAATGGCCCTTGGGCTTCAGAAATGTTTAAGACCCAGCAGTTTTCACGCGATTTAAGTTAGCGTTTTGACCCCTCATCGCGAAAATACAACACTCGCGAAAATTTCACGGTTTACAGTATTCAAAGAAGGTCAAATATTCTTGAGGCACTTCAACAGAGTTCACAGAAAATTTCTTAGAGGCTGACATTACAAAAGCATTACGTAAAGTGAAATACTATCTCATTTCACTTCGACAGCTATTTTTTCCTGGATAAAAAAAGATAATGGACCTCCAAAAGTGAACTATAGTGAGTTCATATTTTTTTGAAAATTATTCAAATCTACTCTTCACATGAACGATACGACAAATTTCTGATAGCACAGATATTCAGTTTCTTCCTGTTTTATACAGTACAGGTCATAATTGACATCCCTAGGGCTTCGCGTATGTTACTCGTAAGTTACGCGTAACTTATGCATAACTCACGGCTTTGGTTTCCCGTAACTCACCGCGTAACTCACCAAAGTCGCGTAACTCGCCTCGTTAATCACTGCGTAGCTAGCGAAATTCGCGTAACTCACTGCGTAATTCACCTCGTAAGTTACGCGTAACATAGCTCGTGAGTTGTTGCGTAAGTTACGAGCGACTTGCGCGTAACTTTCGCGAATTTAGGGATGTCAATTGTGACGTGTACTGTAACCAGCCGCCAATTACTGTCTCTAGGGCAATAACACCTTATCTGATACTTGCCCCTTGATTTCTGAGCAGATCGTCTATTTTAGCAACCTGTATCCTTGAAATAACTGTGGCCTACCGTACAGTCTTGAGTATTTTACACCTCGTCCACGCCACCATTTAATTCATCTATGAATTCCGTGTCATCATCTACGGCTGGCGTGGAATGCTTGGCAGATTTCGGCCGTGGTGGCCTCTTTCCCGCAGATTCTGCAAGGCTTGGTGGTCCAAATGGATCAACCTGCAAAAGTATTTCATTTTTGAAACAAAAACATGATTACAAAGTAGGCCTACTGCTATCCAGTCTGTTTGTCCTAAAAATGATACGTCGATGCCACATTGAACTCACTCAGGACCAGGTGGCATTCTTTCCATGATAGATCTCAAAATACAGAACATTGATCGGCATTCTTCATTCTAGCTCCAAACGATGTTCAGCAGGCGTCAGTAGCGTTTTTTGATAACGTGGGTACCAGCGTGAAAGGGGCTGTTTGTTTTCGTCAGTTGAGTAATCTGAGTTGTGATCCTTGAGAAAATGGAGAAAGATATGAAGCTGTAAATTGCAGTGATTACTCCGTACAGCACAACAAATAATCCCTGCAATTTGCAAGTGCATAGCTTTTTCGTTTTCCCAAGGATCACAACTCAGATTCCTCAGGTGATGAAAACGAACAGTCCCTTTAAGATAGGGAGGGTCAAAAGTGTATACATGTAAGGTGTCCCAAATTGGCCAACCATGATATAGGCCTACATGTGGTACAGCTGTGGTCCTGAAGGATCTAATAGTGGGATATTTTAGCTCCAGGACTTTCTCACCTGATCATCAAATTATCAATACCGATACCGGTACGTTATCCTAGTCAAACCAGAAACCTCTCGATGGAGCTTAGTTTTGGGATTTAGAAGAACTACTTCATTGATTCAGTTATTGCTTCAATTCAGACAAAAGTCCAAATAACTTACATCGACGCGAGGATTCTTGTTTGTAAACACTTCAATATCAGTGGCCGAAGGTCCGTATTTCTTGCGAGCACGTGACCAGTTAGCCTTGATCTCTATTTCCTCCTTCAAGTCGCGTGGTTTCAGGTATGGCTTGCCCATGGATGCACACAGGAGCATGTCACGTTCAACTTGTCCATAGGAGGTAATCTGTAATGAAAGCAATAATGCCACTGTGACAGGCTTCATTTTAAAGACAGAACTAAAGTCACTGGGACTTCCCAGCTGAAGAAACCTCTCAAGTGGAACACCACCTTTACAGATGATGGACTGCACAGATGAGGGATTTTGGAGCAAATTCGGGGTCTGATAGAGATACGTAGGTCAGAATCACAGGGAGGAGTACCGGTACCTACCAACTGTCCAGTTGCATCAAACAAATACTTGGCACGTTTTCTCAAATTTAATCTCATTGTAGCATTCTCCAGAATCTGGCTGAGATTTTCACCCCAGACGTAGACCGCTCTACTCAGGCTCTCTCCGTTCGGGTACACCTGGACACGCCGCTACAAAACAGAAAGGTCACGGTCAAAATAGCTCAAATCCAGTGTGTAATGTTGGGAAAAATGGAAAGGACTAAAAGGAGTATGTTCCTGATGACTGTTTCAACACTTGGCACAGAAAAAAAACCTGTCATGCAATACCCTTACGGTAAGTCTGATCCACATGGCCAAATTTTGATCAAATTTTCTGAATACAGGGCCCACAGTCTTCAAAAACAGTAATCTACAAGTAAGTCCTTATTCGGCATTACAAGAAAATTGGGGGGAAAAGTGAAAATGTGGATTGGGCTTGCCACAGGTCTTAGTAAATTTCTTGCCAAAAATCTAAGAAATAAATCAGCCAACTCCAAACAATTGAAGGATATACAGATAGCTTACCATTTTAGGTTGTCCGTAGAGTCTGTGGGATGTGGCCTGGTTGCATGTTCTCAAGCTGTCGGAATCTTGCGTGTTCTTCACTTCTGATAGATGAGTCTGGACAAGAAAAAAGGACAATGGTAATTTCAACTATGGTAATGAGAAAATTACCCTTTACAATTTTGCCTCCTTTTCCATTACTGACATTGTTTCCTTAACACGAACAACATTATCATCTGAAAATCGCACCATAATCCGAACAAGTGTGTAGAGGCCTTAAGGCTGCAAAAATAAAAGGGTCTACAGTATACAACACAATTAACATTTTTACCTGCAACAGATGAACTGCATCATGTTTCTGCTGTTCCTCCTCAGTTGCCTCCTGCCAGTTCCCCTCGATCATCACCGGCAGGTCAGGGTCGTTCGTCGTCTTGTACGTTCCAGGACTTCCCTCATGAAGTCGCCGCCCCTGCATCTGTCTGAGGATGTGTTTCTCTGTCTCGAGTTGCTGAACGACGGCAGCCCTCTCCTCTTGCCAGCGTTTCTTCCTTTCTTGCCTCGCGACGACACCTGATGAAGAAATAAGCAAGGAATCAATCATTCAAGCGAATTCGGAGCATTTACAGGGTGAGAATTCACAAAAGTGATTGCTGGGCAGTCAAAGTGGCCAGGCATAAACATCAGCCAATAGACAAATCCCAAATTAACGAAAACGAGAAAGATCTGCGCACTTCCGCCGAAATGGCAAACAGAACCTCGGTCTGGCACTGAATGACTGACGTGACGCAGAGGACCCCACAACCATGCGACGACAGTGAGTTCGACGACGTTGCGTCAGAGTCGACCATTGCTGAATCATGGATTGCGTCACGTCAGCTGGTTTCAGGTCGAGGTTCTGTTTACAATTTCGGCGGAAGTGCACAGTCTGGGAATTTGGGATTCATCTATACCGCCATACAAGGCTTTCCTTCTAAATTACATTAAAATCCCACATCTTTTTCATACAGCTTATAACCACACACATTTGATACTAAAATAAAATCACACTCCAGGTTAACGCCATCTCACCTGGCATTTTTATCTTAACAGATTTTTTTTTACAATGGCATTCCACCATTCGTGCATTTTTAAACTCATCAGTCATAGTCTCTCTGTCAATCATGGCAGTTCGACTTTTTCGAGACGAGTTCATGTATCTAGAATCCACACTTTTAGACCTAAAACTACATCCAGGCTTAATATCCAATGAGCATTGTTCATGCCTTTTAGCATTATTCCTATCACTATCAATCACAAGCCTAGGTAATGACCCTTGCTCTGAATTTGTTCTGCGCCTGGGCCTCAGTTTTGTAGCATTTTTTGAGGCACTCCCATCAGACTTAGCAGCCTTCAAAGCATTTGATTTCAAAAATTCCATTTTTGTCCAACATCAAATCCTGTTTATCAGAAGAAACAATTTCTATTTTAGTTTCATTCTCTTCCTCGTTTTCATTTTTTATCGGTGACAATCTTCCTAATCTTGAATTCGACCGAGAACCACATGAAATGTCGACGTCCCTCTGCCTGGGGACGTATGAGCTGAATCCAGCAAGCCACATTGCAAATCTGAGAAAATATGCCACAAATTCTTCAGAACCAACTCCCAGAATACTGATGAGATACAAGTGCCAAATTCAATCCAATGAAAAATGTCCAGCTGTTCGCCTCAAATCAAACTCTTAATCCACTGAGAAAATGTATCCAATGCCTTTAAGTCAAATTCTTTTGCCTCCTGCATATCGAGCCTAGTCCAACAATACAAAATCTCACAAGCATTCCACCACAAAACTCTGAGTATCAATGCCCTAAGTCACAACAGAGAGTATCACAGTCGCAAGTGTTGACGACTGATCATAGAAAAACCCGACACGAATCATAAATTCCTTTCAAAATGCTAATCAGAACAAATAGCCAAAGAGACCGTGCGACCTAAGAACACTTCGGGCTGCTATTAGTGCTAATAGGAACACACAGTCTGCATTTGTTTACTAGTAACTACATGTATAGTCTAGACTACGGGTATGATAAATTATCAATGTACACATAGAAACCAGTCACGCTTTATCGGTGCACACAGTCGCAAAACAAATTCAAAGTGTTCTGAGGTTGTGCATGAATTATTTATTGCACATGGTTTATGGTCTGTAATACTAAGATTACACATATGTAACCCTTATTGATCATCACATTGATATATTATTAGCTCTGTAAACAATGAAGGTGATATGTACAGCTAATGTAGGAGGAAACCAACAGTGACATTTGTAATTGGTAAAGAATAGGGCTGAGATGTAAAGTTAGTGTAGAACGAAAGCTACAAAGATATTGTCAGCGCTGTATAAAGTAATGCAGCTGATTCGAACAGCTGGTGCTGGAGGAATCGCCACAAATTATTATAGGTTTAACCTATAATAATTTGTGGCGATTTTAAGAACGGTAGAAAAATGCTTCTTACCTGCAGGTGCCTTGAATTTTTCTCCAGCCGAAGCCCAGAGCTCAATAGGATAGCGTAATATCACTTCAACTGGAGGAACATCCACCTCAATGTGCGTCAAGGTAGCTAATTCATCCTGCTCAGTCTTCTCTGTTTGACCTTCACCTTCACCTGTCTCGTGACCTTCACCTTCGTCTTCTTGACCTTCACCTTTGTCATCTTCATCTTGACCTTTGTTCTCTTCATTATCACCATCTTCTGGCTTAGGAGCGTCCTCTTTCACACCTAAAAGAGGACAGAAAATTTGAAGTAAACATCACTATGGAAGAAATTAGCTGATGAACCATCAAGTTCTGAAGAGTGAAGATGACGTCATCAGTATCGTGGACTGCTGGTCAAAAATGACGTCACAATGAGCCAGTGCAAAGTCTATAGTAACAGTGAGACATTATAAAGGGTGGTGGCAAAATTGACGTGGCACCTGGTAGTCCAGAAAGACGTGAGGTTAGGAAATTGGTGAAGATATTTGGAATACATCAAATACATCTCATTTTATTCAGCATGCAGTACAATAGCAATGAGAATCACAAAGTCCTGATGCAAGAAGTTAGCACATGAGCAGGGTGTCTTCCTGACAGAGGTACCCCACCATGAAGGACCTCCTGAAAGTGCACTCTGATAATTAGGCCTACCTTCTTCCTGTTCCTCCTCTCTCTCGGCGTCCTCCACCTCAGGGCCCTGCTTCACCCCAGCCTCCTTTCCAGCATCACCGACTTTCTCCTTCTTCAGCATCAGGATGTGATGGTCCACGGCCCACTGGATCAGATCGTCCATGTCGAGGACAATGATGCCGTCAGATGTGTACAAACGACGCACAGCCGATCGGGCATGCAGACGATCAGTGCATTGTTGCAATAACTGCAAATTGAAATTAGTGTGGAATATATGAAATGTACTTTCCTATAGATAGGCCTATGGAGAGAAATGTTTGTGGCACCCATGCAGGCCTTGCTACATACATACACTTCTGTCTCGTGTGTATGGTATGCACAGTGGTGCAGTACGGTAGTTGAGTGTCAGACTTGGTTCCCGGCTGAGTCGTAAACTGGTCTAAAAGGTTCAAGTGGTAGCTGAATGAGCTGCTCCTTGAGTTCCCCAGAAAGGTTTCAGGAGAGATTGGGGTAATAACATGAAGCGCTTTGAGACTGTAGTACAGTGGATGGTGCTACAGGAAAGCTTCATGCTATTTCATACTACATGAGAGGATGCAAATGGATCAGTTTACCTACCCCAGGTATACTTGAGGCAAAGATGAGTTCAGGCTCCGTAGTTCTTCCCTCGCCGTTCAGGTACGCAGCAATCTTGACCGTTACCGGTGACCTCGCCTGGCTGATTTCACGCGCGATGTTGCGTACGCTACGTTCCTGGCGCAACTTATCCAACTGCTCTTCCCAAGCATCTAACGTGTGCTCCGCTTCAAATGTTGACAAATCCACCTTGCCATTCAAGCACTGGAAACTACCCACTTGTTTTATGCCGAGGTCTTGTGCTGCAAAAAGTTTCCAAAGGAGGTATCTGAATACATGTGAAGGACATACATACCGGTACAAATACAGAAGTTCATCTACTTATATTAGTGAAGTTGGCAAAATATGCATACCTTGACCCATTGCACAAGCGAAGTCCACATTTTTTATAATCTTCTGTGTCTTGTAGCGACCCCGCATGGCTCGGGCGCAAGACGCACACACGACCAATTTCGTTGTTTGGTTGTTCGGTAAGGGGTATTCAACACTGTAGCCCTGTGAATAAAATGATTTGTTCATCATAAAACTGGTAACCATGCGGTGGATTTCTCGAAAATCTGTGTGAAGTTTCAAACTGAAGTTGTTGCATCAGACAGCAAGCTACCCTCCTCTATAAAAAGGATCACAAAAAAATGTAATCTGCTTACCGGTTGGTCAAGTTCTGTGTCTCCTATTACGGCAAACGTGCAAATGTTTGCTTTGTTGGCAGCCGTTATTTCTGAAAAAGATGACAGGAAATTCATACCACTACCGGTACCAGCATTTTCCACTCAAATTTCTTTTCCTCACCTTTTAACGTCCCGACCTGAAATTTCGCCAGCAGTATGACGTCGAAATTTTGACGTTAATCACCCATATAGGGGATCCTAAAATTTCGCCAATTTGCGAATTATCTGAGGTTTCTTCTAAATATGATGGTTATTCTTTTGAATAACGCGATACGATTGCAGTATCACCTGTATCAGAGGCACTTTATAAAACTAAGGTAAATTGATTGGTACATAACCCGAGTATCAGCCGTCGCAAGTTGGCAGCCGAGCCAAAGGCAAAAATCAAGCGCCGCGCAACCAAAACACCCACCGAACGGGGTTCTGAAATTTCGCCAATTTCATTTTAAAGCAGAAAAAATTATGAACAAGGCGCACGCTGGGCGTGGCGAATAACCAGGTTTTCGAAGTGGCGGCGTGAATAAAATGAGGTAGAGGCAGATAGAGCCGAATATTTACACACAGGTTGAGATCATCACAAAGAATGTACATATCAAATATCAGCAATTCTCGGTCAAGTCGTTCCCATGTTACGACATTTTGATGCTTTTTGGGTAATGCTGCCTGGCGGCCATATTGGATGTCCGATCAGCCTGAAACTTGGTATTTCAGAAGGTGTCCCTCTAGTACACATATATGCAAGGTACGAAGTTGGTAGCTGAAATAACGATGAAATGTCCCAAGTTCATAACTTTTGCAGAACTTTGACCTCTGTGACCTTGAAAAGTATGTCCAATCAAAAACCCGGGTATTATGTTATGTATCGTCATTAGANTGCCAAGTTCGTAACTTTTGTCGAACTTTGACCTCTGTGACCTTGAAAAGTAGGTCAAATGAAAAACCCGGGTATTATGTTATGTATCGTCATTAGATATACCTATGATAAAAATTTGGTGACGATCCGTTCATTTGTTCAGGAGAAATAGCACTTTTTCTGTTTTCACATTTAGCCCCCTATTGGCCAAACCTTGAATCGAATGACGCTGAATATCGAAAGGAAACAACGTCTACTTACAAGCAACATGTCCCAAAAATTTCAAAAGAAAATCTCAAGTCGTTTTTAAGTTATCAGGCGGACAAGAGAAAACGACCGCCCGGACGCCCGACCGCCCGAACGCCCGAACGCCTAAACGCCCGACCGCCCGCCACTTTCGGTAATTTAATAACCAGGACTTTCTTCGAAAACCTGGTTAAAAATCCAATGTTTTTTTAAATAATTGGAAACAATGTCAACTTTGGGTTACACAATACGCACATTCACATTTTAAGGTAAATCAACAAAGGTGGGACGTAGGACAGCTGGACTGAAACTGCCTGCCGTTTTCTTTCAAATTCGTCGTAGGCAGCAATTGAGCGACATGAAACTTGTGACGCACACATTTGACGGAGATTTAAACTGAAGCTGATGTGCGGATTTCAATAAGAAACTGGGAAATGGTACAATGGATCTAGGTACCTCTTTCACATCGTGCAAGAATTTGTGTCGTTGATGACACAGACTTTCAACAATGCAGACGACAACCGAAAAGTGCCGATTTTTTTGGCGTGCGTGACGTCATCGTGACGTTGGCGGAATTTCAGGTCGGGACGTTAGCTGGCATAAGAAATTTTTAGCCTGGCAGCTTAGTAGATAAACCATCAATACTTCATCCACAATTTTGGCACAGTAGGGCTTATTCTCAGTCTGGTGGTTCTGGAATAATTTTTTATCCTGGTGGCCTGCTGTGATAAAATGGCTGATGAAGAACACTGCTGATTTCAAACTGGAGTCAAAATCAAGCCACAGCCTTTTCACAAAGATTATAAAAGTGCGCTTGGATCTCTTACCTTTATCTAAGAAATCAGTGTAAAATGCATGGATCAATCCAGTATTATGATCGAACATGAATTTCTGGTTCGCCCGGCCAAACTGAGTATTTTTATGCTGGAGAAGGACGACGGTGGAGTTGGCGTAACTAAAGGAGATGTTCTGTTCATCTCGACGCATGTTGGTCGGCATGCTGACGCTGAGGACCATCTTCTGATTATGTTTGGCTTTGATCAAGCTGAAATTAAAAACAAAGTTTAGTTACTTTGGTGGTGGCACAGTTGCAGCCAGACCAGAGAGTACAAACATGATATGTGACCCTTCACCACAAAACCAGTCGGAAGTCGCTCCAAAGTTGGCAAGTTGGGACTGAATTATCTGTCAATTTCAATATTGTCTGTCTATTGTGAAGCCTGAGTGATTCTATTTCTTTCCTTATCTCCTGGTGTCATCTCAGTATGTTTAGGCCCATTTTCCATGCGACTTCCGACTGGTTTTCTGGTGGAGGGTCACATAGTGTTGAGTGTATGTACAGTGGTTACAGTGTCCCCACATTGGACTGAGAGGCCATGGGTTTGATTCCCAGTCAAATCATCAACCTACAAGGATCAAGTCAGCCACTGAGTTGAGGATTCTGCAGAGATGGGGAAGAAATGTGGGACGCTTTGAGATGCAGCAAGTTCAACTTCCAGTATCACTGTCTTCACCTCCCTCATATCTTAAAGGAGTACGTGACCTAGCTGACAGAGCTGGTCGGCCTACATATCTGTTTGTGGAGCCATTTCGATCCCTGTCTGCCTTTAGTATAGGACACTCAGGTAATTCACAAACCATGAAAATATCAAGACGTACAAAATGACCTGAATCGCCGTATCTTACCCAGAGCTGCTGATGATCCATCGCTGATATATATCGTCGACATTCTTCTTCTTCAACATGACCTCCGATGCACGACTTTCACCCTCAGTGACCCCGAGGACAAGTTCTGGCTTACTAGCACAGACAAGGAAGCCGTCAGTGTAGGTGAACTTCTGCAGATGTAAGCGGGGATACCGGGGCGAGACAGGGTGCTTGGGTCTGGAAGTAAAATAAAGAAGGGTGTCAGTAAATGAGCAAGTATCTTTTGCAGATGCTCCTTAGAGCCCAACGCCTCTTAGAAAGGAAGTTATGGTATGCACAATATTCTATGGCCCACGTTTTTCATTCTGTACTGGTACTTCTGTACATTTTTTCTGTATTTTGCATTCTGTACTTACTTGTATTTTCTGTACATTTCTTTGTTTGTAAATGCTTCCTCCCTCTTCCTTTCCTCTTCAGAAATGTCGATATCGTCATCCTGGGCCATGATTCGTTCCCATGGCCACTTCAAATTCTCAAGACGTTGTTCTGACTTCTGATGTGACCTGTCATGGGCACTCCTGAAAGACAAACAAACATGCGCGGTGGCATAATGGTTAGGGCTGTGGACTCGTGATTGGAAGGTCGCGGGTTCGATCCCCGGCCGTGCCACTCTGTAATTCTCAACTGGCCTGAAATGTCCATCATGTGCGCTATATTGTGGCTGCCCTTTGGTTTCTACAGTTTCTGAATCATAGGCTGGAGTAATAATGTGTGAAGCGCTTAGAGAGCGTAATAGGCTATGAAGCGCTATATACGGTAAGAACTCACCATTATGATGAGGAACTTAAAGTGTCCATTTTAAAGGGACCAGTTTTGGCAGGCTGCCCTTTATTGTAGCTATGATCCTCTTGAGGGAAACTGACTTGCATGAAAACACTCACGATTTCTCATTCAAAAGACTCTGCATCATTTCCTCTTGAGCAACCTCATCTTCATCTTTGACCTCGACCTCTACACCAGCCTCGCTTTCATTAGCCTTGTCCTCGTCTGGTGAGATGGCGGATTTGTTGATAATGAGTCGAGCATTCTGTGTCAGACCACCTTCCACTTCCAACACAAACCCTACCACGGGAAAAAAGATTATTTTAAGTACAGCAAGCAATAGGGCTTTCGGAGTGGCGTACTGGAAATATCTGCGCCTGTCACCTCTCGGAGGTTCCAGGTTCGATCACATCAGCCTGAGACCCATTTTCCATGTGATCGAGAGGGCAACTCTCTTTGACAGCACAGGTTACTGTAAACCATGAAATTTTCGCGGCGCTAATGTTCGCGATTTTGCGGGTCTACGAATTCGCGAAGAATAATTTTCGCGATTGGAACCCTTCAGCATCAAAAAACCTCAAGAACTTGCGATTTTCGCGTGATTTATGTTCACTTTTTGACCCTCGAGCGTGAAAATCACAAAAATAAAGCGCGCACGAAAATTTTACGTTTTACAGTATCTCTGGACACTCAGGTTTCCTCCTACTCTCTATATTGTCTGTAGAGCTATAAATGATACTACTCTTGGCTCTCATCTCTTGATTCAATAACTTAAACAAACAAGTGAAAACGCTGAACCTTGTCCAGCACAAGTTTTTGGTACATGTAGGTCAATTCCCGACTCGAGAAAAAGTGACAAAGAATACGACTGTTTACATACCTTCAGGTTTTCTGAGAGCTACGAATTGTCTAATTTGAGCAATGTCCGCCGAAAGATTGGCCAGGAGAAAACGTCGTTGCTGTTCCGCTTTTGTCAGCCTTGGGTCGGTCCACGGTTCTCCACACGAGACGTAAATGATCTGGTCCCGTTGTAGCGTGTCTCTGATTGTGAAGTGTTCGCGGCCTTGCTCGTCGAATAAACGTCTCGCAGCAAATGGGAGATTTAGCATGCCGGTGCAGTGCTCAAGGAACTAGAAATAGAACACAGAGAGGCTGAAGAAAAATGTCTCAAATGCATCTTGGAAATCATCAATATGTGATTTCTTTAAAAGCAGATTCAAGGATATTAAGATTAGAGACCTATAGTAGGTGACATTCGCCAGCTGGCCTCGCCACCCTGAGGCAATTCGCAATGGCAAAAGTAATCCGATGTGGTCTCGGACCTTCCATGTGTGTAAGACATGCATTCAATGTTTGAACCAAAAGTCTGGACATAAAAAAAAATCTACAACAAAATCTTACCAGAAGGAACTCGAGTTTCTGAAGCGAAAGATCAGAGCAGTGGAGACTTCTTTCATTTGCTACAGAATCATCATTGTTTTCCTTGTTGTCTTTGGAATCTCGGCGAGTGTGTTTGAACTTTTTCCCATTTTGGCCGCTCTTCCTCAGATCTTTGGACATCTGAATGATAATACAGGTACTGGTGTATTATAAACCGTACATTTGAACATCAATGTTCGAGTATTTTTTTGTTGCTTTATTGGGCCAAAACATGAAAGGGATCAGAGTGGTGCAGTAAAACATGTGACAGAGAACCTGCTCTATCACACGAAGAAGTTTTCTACGGGCACTCTTGTTTCCTCCTGCGGGGTTTACCTCGCATTACATATGTTCTATGGAGCAAATAATGATATGTTTGGCATTTGGCTCCCGATTCAGTATTCAAAGACGTCGACAAATACAAAACACACATACATTGGTGAGATCAGGCCCAACGATTGGTATCGCAGCATTTGCGTCTTTTTCTCCATTTCGCAGCACCATAAGCCTCATTGTGGTCGTCTGACTTGGCTTACGAGGATTCTCAATAGGTGGCGCATATGGTAACAGGAAACCTTCCATGGGCCAATCAAATTTCTGAAAAAGTGGAAAAAAGTATGAATCAATATTTGCAGAAAAATCATTTTTATGTTGACAAAAAGGTGCAGCTTCATAAAATTCTTAATTTCTGCAATCAGATGCCTCATTGCCAAGTTTTCAATTGTTGTCAGGCTGTCAGAGTGGAAACACACTGGTGCCTATCAACTTGCAGGTTCCTGGTTCAATCCCCAGTTCGACCTGCTCATCGTGTGATTGACAGAGTGAATCCCTGACAGTGCAGATTTTCATCGGGCACTCCGGTTTCCTCCTGTCGTACATTAAATTTGCCCAACGTTGTCTGCGGAGCGAATAATACCATAATTTGGCATCAGCTCTGTTTTCAATATTTTCACTTTCTGCTTACCTCATTGATTTCACCATCCTTGTCAACAGGCCAGGAGAGGGCACGTTTGTTCCATTCTGGGTTTTCTACAGTCGAATGCTTCCACTGACCAATGTTGGCGGTCCGTTCTTGCTTAAGAGCCCAACTGTGAAAGAGAGATCAATAGCACTTTTAAAACTTCAACATGTGAAGTCGTCAGTCGTCTGAACTATTCAGCTAACCACGTAGGGTTAAACATATTTTCCTCCATCAACCAAAAAACTAAGAATATATGAATTCTGTTGCATCTTTTGTCATGGTAAGCCTTTATAATAGACTCTATCACTCCAAAAGAGCGCAGCACCTGACGGGGTCAGCGTCATGACGTCCCGTACATCATTTCTGAACGCATGACGTGACTCGAAAAAAAATCCGGTTGTTTCAGCGATCATGACGTCGTGAAACAATCTGATTTTTTTTCGTCTCACCTCAAGACATCATGAAATGACGTGCGGGACGTCATGACGCTGACCCCGTCAGGTGCTGCGCTCTTTTGGAGTGATATCGTCTATTGATAAACTCTCTATTTGAACCTACCGCTGGAACTTGGCATCTTTCTTGGGAAGTTTCTCACACATTGTCACAAAATACTTCTGTCCCGGTGGAAGACTTATTTCACTCTCTGGTTTCTGAATCGTCTCCTCACTGTCTACCACTCCACCCAAGTAAGTCAAGGCAAGCTCTGGCTGACTCTGGAAATCCAATAGACTTCTGAACTTAGACTTCAGATTATAGAACTTAGACTATGGAATACCGGTACGGAATATGGGACTCAGACTATAGATTGTGAAATTTAGATTATGGATTACAGAACTTAGCATACAGAATATGGAACTTAGACTACAGATTGTGGGACTAGACCATGGATTATGGAACTTAGACAATAAAATTTTGAATGTACCGGTAGACAATGGCTTATGAAATTTCGAATACAGATCTTAGACTACCGGTATTGGAACTTAGACTAAAGATTATATTATGAAGTACATGTATATATAATTCAGAAAAATGGACTCAGAAAAATTTGAATACAGAAGGATTGCTAAGTACCGGTAAAATACGGTATAGACAATAAGCCTTTTGCATCTCTACAAGGCACTGACTGAGTCTGGGAATTTGGTCCAGTGAACCCTCTGGAGTCATTACAAACAACAGATACTACCACATGAATCCCTGTACGGACAGAGTTACATTCTAGCTTAGAGAGTCCATGCCATACATGTACATTACCTCTGATGTGATATAACCGTCTCCACCAAACTGCCATATCTGAGACGTCTCTCCCGATTTCTTCCGCAGACCGACGGCATAACCTTCGACCTTTGTTTTATTTGGAAGTTCCACAGAAACAACTGTTTCCAGAACAGTCAAAACCAAAGTAGGCATGCATTTCATGTAGATATATCCTTCCTGAAATGGAATGAAACAGGTTTTATATCATGGCGTTCGATAGCCTTGGTACCAATGTCTGAAATGCGCCACCTCCAAAACTGAGCAAACTTGATTCTATGTTTGCACTCTTTCAGACTTGGCTTCCGTTCTCACTGGAAATTTGACCATAATTTCACAATTTAAAAAATATTTGCACCTACCTTTGAAACGACCCATAGTTGAGCATCAGCCGGCCAAACGGATGTGTGCCCTTTTGGCTTTTTTGTTGCAACAGATAATTCAGGGTATAACACGAAGTTGGGATCATCCTGAAAGTGTAGAGTTGTTTGAAGTGTACATGTATGTGCTACAGATATTTATGTTGAGATGTTAACGCTCAACTCCTTTTAGGCCCAGCAATTTCTGGCCTGAAACTCCCCATGCCAAGGCAACTTCTCATTCCTGACAACACAGAAATTTTCTGACATGTATGGAAATGTCTTGCCATCAATTGAAAGCCTAACCAAACTACTGTAAAGCAGGAAAATTTTGCGTGCAGGAAATTTTTGCGAATTTCGCGAGAGTGTATGAGTCGCGAAAATTTCCTGTCGCAAATATAAGTACAGGCAAGTGATAAATATGGTCCGTGAAAGAAAACTGAAAAAAAATGGCAGAGACTCGCGAAAATATCCTGCAGCGAATATGTCTATAAATCTTGATTCGCGAAAATTTCCAGCCGCGAAATTATCTTGCTTTACAGTACACAAGAGCTTGCAAAAATCTTTTCAAAACTGAGGAAGTTTACATTGGTTTACGTTTTCTTACCTTACTGGTCATGAAGTGGTTCGAGATGCTGATTTCTGATTGTTGAATCATCGTTGAGACCAGATCTTCATCCAATGGAGAAGGTCGTTCAAATGTGAGACTATCGGGTGGACCATCCGTGGTACGCCAGGCAGAGCTCCTGTGAAAAAAATCACAGTACATGTACCCGGTATTATATCGTATTGTATTGTATTGTATGAGACTAGTCCATTAGGGCCAAAGCCATAAGAAGCCTGGTAAGTATGGAAGACCGAAGCCTAAGAAGCCGGGTAAGTATGGTAGAGGTCATCTCATGTTACTCATGTTCCTGCACTTGGATGGGTTCTTTTAATTGCCCTTGCAAAGGCACAAGATACAGTAAGGCACAACGGCTTACTCTTCCAAGCGACGGACTAAAGAGCCAGGGATGATTAATTATGTATGGCCAGGGCTAGATTCGAACCTGGGACCTGCCATCCTGGGAACCCAGGGCATTTCCACTCTGCATAGCGCGTTACAATGCCCTGGGGAAACCCACCCCGTTTCGGTGGGGAAGAGGGCTGTTCCCTCATGTGTACTCGCCAACTGGTAATTCACGAATAAACCATGCAATGCAGTGGGGGATCGCCACTTGATGTAATGGGCAGACATCGCGCCTAGTGTTGTGACGTATGCACATATATCTGGTGTTATGAGTTACCGGGTACCAGTCTCATAGCAATGTATCTCATTCCATAATTTATGCATGCTGTCGGAATGATAGCTGCCCCAAACACATGAACTGGATCATACCTTCGTGTTTTGAACCCGTCGATACTTACTTGTTATCCAGATAATCCGAGAGAATCATTTTGACGCGAAGTTAATACAGGAATATTAAAATAGCCAGCGAGTTTGTCAGCGAATCGAGGAATGTTTGAAACCACCATATTTGGGAGTGACCATGGCGGGACAGAAGCTTCGCTGTGATTGGTTGTATTCAGCGACAGATTTTCTGTCGCTAGTTCCACAGCGAAAAGGCGCCAATTTCAACAGGGCCTCGGACGTGCGAGTAGGGGAGCGCGTTTTAGAGGACCTGTTGCAAGAGGATGGGGACCTGCCAGTTTAAGTTGCTGAGTGAATATGATAACCACTAGGCTATCAAGGTGCTCTGACTTACCTGTCTTTTCCACTGAGCAGGTCAGGGTCCATCATCAGCTGCTCTCGGATCAGTACCTGTTTCTCCTCCATTATTACTTCCTCTTCTTCCATTTCACCCTCGTCCGGTGAAGCAGGATCTAGTCCCTCCATCTCATCATCCTCGCCAACCATCATAAGGTTATCCATCACATTTGACTTTTTCTTTACCTCTTTCGTCGTCGTGACGATTGTGAATCCTCGCACATGGTCAAACGTGCCTTGTAAACAGAAAGCTGTGAAAAAAGTTTAACGTGATGAATGTAGGCTTCACAGATGACCCATACAGTACTGAACATAATGGTAATAGGAGCTGTCAGTGCGTTGACCAATAGGTGTCACTACGGCCCAATTCAATCAGTGCATATAGCGGGCCCATTCATTCTTCATCGAGCACCAATCACTTGGATTTTCCTGTGTATTGGTCCGCTAGAAATTTGCTGCCATCTTTTGGCAATACGCACGCCTGACTGCTCCTATGTCTCGAAAATTTGAAAAAGACTTACTGAAAGGACATTTGTATGAATCACCAAATGAGAACCAGACTTCTTGCTCCTGCTCCAGTTGATAAATATCCTGTAGCTCTCGACCGCTCTTATCAAACAGCTTCCATTTTCTTGCCGTCAGTCCCTGCTCGCCCTCATCGCTGTAGTGTTTGCACGACGATGCGATCGTATCCAGGAGCTGGAATGCAAGGAGGAGTCACGTAAGAAAGCTTAAGCTTGCAGCACAGACAATGATGTGTGGCTTTACAATGTCAAAGGCACTCTACATTATATGTAAGTTATCCAGTCACTCAAGCCACTCTTCATTATAACTACTATTAATTATAACTACTATTAATTATAACTACTAATCCATAATTAGGATCCAGCTCATTCACTTCCGGTATCTCTACTAGAAAGTGCCTGAGGAAGACCTCGGTTGGGGTCGACAATTTGAGAAATTCGGAGACGACTTTATGTTTACTATCATTTTGTGTGTCGTTTTTTGTGCTCTATGTTGGATATCAGCCACTCAAGAAGATGTTTTCAAGAGGAACAAGCAGCCTTCACCAGAGCTCAATCTGAGGGTACAACTACATTGTGGTGACTTTGTTTGGCGTCGAATGAGGGACCACTTGGCTTCTTTCACAATATCAGAGTGCCATACCTAGGTATGAAGGGAGGGCCTGACATTTCATAACAAATCATCAACCTTACCTTTTCTAACATCTTCTGTTTATCGTCACCGATTCCTCGTTTGGCGTCTGTGATGTTGAAGAAAATGTTGACAGGATTTTCATATGTTCCATTCTTATAGACGACAAGCCTTAGACCCCTGATATCGATCAGTTTATTCTCCATGTCCAGTTTTTGAATGTGGCGAAGTTTATACGAGTTACCCTCATCCTGAAATGAAATATGTCATTTAATCTTAGATAAACAAGATTTTTTCCTGAGGGGTTGAATTCCTCACCAGTTCAAAACAAGTGTGCAGAGAACATTTTTATTGTAACCGGTACCAGTATTTTTCATATTACAATGTACAATGTAAATCGGCATCATGACGTCAATTCTAATGTAAACCAGTGGGATTCGGCACTGTAACATCAAAATGGCACTCAGACTGAAGTCGTTAAAGGACTCACCACTGTATGGAACACTAACAAGAGCAACTGTACGGTACTCAGTCTCAGTGAGGCGACAGAAGGTCACAATACACTGTTGCGCACGTTTCCTAGCAAAAAATGTACAGGTGACCGACTGTCAATTTAGAATGAGATGCAGCTTCCCACTTACCACTTCAGTGACCATCTCGGGCTTCAGGTCATTGAGGTACTTTTTCAGTTTCTGCCTCATGGTGGTGAAGTCTTTGATGTCACAGTCCACCATACCCAAGGCATTTTCAATCTCAAGTTCAGTCATGGAGTTTATTGTGATGATGTTGACCTGTTCGGACAGACCATCTTGAGCTAGGCGTAGCTGAAATGATTGAATATTGACAAAAATTCAAAATAAATTCAAATTTTATTCAAACACAATGGGGAACTTTCCTGCCGTTAGAGGCCGCCTGTTAGCGGTCCAAGAACGTCACAAAATTCATGAAATTTGACGTCAAAATGCGTGAGCCACGGCGTCCACGTCATTATGGACGACGTTGTGGCATGCATTTCTGCCCTGTGACGTCAAATTTCATGACGTTCTTGGACCGCTAACTCGTAGTGGCCTCTGACGGTAGGAAAGTTCCCCATTCTTTGAAAAATGGCGAATGCCTAGTTTTCAATGCGTGAATGTCTTGTACTCGGGGGTAAATGTCTTGTATTGAATGGGAGACTGTCTTGTATTGAATGGGTGAATGTCTTGTATTCAAGGGTGAATGTCTTGTATTCAATGGGTGAATGTCTTATACTCAAGGGTGAATGTCTTATAATCAATGGGAGACTGTCTTGTATTCAATGGGTGAATGTCTTGTATTCAATGGGTGAATGTCTTGTATTCAATGGGTGAATGTCTTGTATTCAATGGGTGAATGTCTTGTATTCAATGGGTGAATGTCTTTTATTCAATGGGTGAATGTCTTTTATTCAATGGGTCAACATTTTGTACTCAACACTTACCTGCTGTTTGTATCTGTTAGCCTCATCAAGCCTCGTTTTGACCTGTTTCATCAACCCTTTCAGGTAATTCGTGGCAGCAAGTGGGCTAAAACCCTCACCTGATGAGGCCCACAGGGGTCCAAGCACC
The DNA here is from genome assembly GCA_002633025.1 of Notospermus geniculatus. Lineage (NCBI taxonomy): Eukaryota > Metazoa > Nemertea > Pilidiophora > Heteronemertea > Lineidae > Notospermus > Notospermus geniculatus. The sequence goes on along the minus strand of NMRB01000243.1, from coordinate 292,125 downwards.
TGGGAGGTGGCAGTCGTCTGCATACACGGGTCCAGTAACTTTGGAACTGGAGAGGACGAGTGTTAAATTTACATCACTACTTTTTTCTGGATGAGCAATACCGGTAGGGCCTACGCTATTCAGGAATCTTAGCCAGTGTTGTAACAGTCTATGGATATTTTCATACAAAACCTGCAGCACTGAACATATTAACCCGGCTTGTTCCACTTTAGACTAAAATGTCTTCGCGACATACATGGCTGTAACGGGATGGCAAATAAAACTGAGATTACAATTCCATCAGGGGTGTAATAAGTGTATTGTTTCCACAATATAAACTGGAGGAGGAATCACACGTTGTAAGTACGGATACATACTGTTATTGACAGTGACTCTATCTGTTCCATCCCAGTTCTGAGTGATCTGTACGACGGGATTCCCTGCCCAATCATAGAGTATACGACAAGGACTCCGCAACTCTAACTTTCCCGATATACTGTCGAGGAACTGCAAAACAAAACAAAAAGGTAACGGCACGAGTATGCACATTTATCATGCTACAGATGATTGAAAGCATCCTCCCACAGCCGGTTTTTTCCTCGCCCCTCTTCGTCAATTCAATGTATGATGGAACCCGAAACCTTAGAGGTACATATAACAGGCGCCAATGTTTCTATTGACAGAAAGTTCTCACCAGTTGCCACTTCCTAGGGTCAGCCACTGCTTCAGTTCCATCAGTCGATGATCCGTTCTTGAAAACCATGATTCTCAGCGTGGCCCGGTCGATCAACATCTTAAATCGTTTTGTCATCATCGGTTTCGCTGCCTTCTTTTTCGAATGGGGTATGATGAGACCATTCATTGTCCAAGTGGCTGGTGCTGATGATTTTGACTCATCTAAAGCACATGAGAATAAATTTGTTCATAAAGGGGAACAAAGGTGGAAGGTTGGTCTCTACATTCTTTTACCTACAGAGTGCCAATTTAGAACGTGAGGAAACATGAGGGAGCGTCTATGTAGCACACCTCACTAAAAACTGACAGTCAACATCCAGTACATTCGACAAACCTCAAAAAGTTTAAATGTACTTTCGAACCTCTGAAAATATAGAGGTACCGTATACATGTACTTAGGGATCGTCTCCAAATTGTTTTCGTTTCAAACGCGTTTCAAACGTATGTCAATATCGTTTGAAAATCGTTTGAAATTTTTACACTGCAACGAAACTAAAGTGATTTTCCAACGATTTTCCAAACGGTTTTGAAACGAATTCTCCCCAAACGAAAACCAAACGGAAAGTACCAAACGAATTCCGCAACGAAGTGCAAACGTTTTTGTTCCCAACGAAAATGAAACGTTTCATGCACCGAATGAAATTCAAACGTTTTTAGCGCCGATCAGAATGCAAAATGTTTTCATGTCAAACGAAATGCAAACGTTTCTTGTGCTTGGAAGAAAACGTTGTTCGTTTGAAACGCATTGGAACGTTTGTCTCGCTCGACAAAATTCTAAAACGTTTCTCTGAAGAAATCAAACGAATATTTCGTTCAAAATTGCAACGAAAATGCGGGCCATGTCAAACGTTTTTCAAGCAGTTCTCAAACGAATTTTTTCGTTTATGAAAAGTCATTTTAAAATCGTTTAAACGAATTCCACACGTTTGTATTTTGGAGACGATCCCTACTTATGTATCCATGAACCACTACGAAATGAAGGTTCTAATGTACTTTGCTCATGAACTACTAAAGATAGAGGCTCTAATGTACTCACGAATAGCATGCTTCATGGGGTCCTTGAAATCCTCCCCCATAGAAACAAAGACTTCTGCTCCGCGCTGTATGTTACGAGGATCAAAGACTTCTGTACCATCTGACAGGAACAAACGTCGACCCGCAAGTGGTAGTGGAAGTTTATTGGTGCACATTTCAAGCAGCTGTAGAAAGAGAGAAGTCAAAGGCCAAATGTCAGATTTTGGATCGAATCTGGAGAAAACCTAGGCCTCTGCTGTCCTTCTCTATCAAATGAAGAGTGGATTGACCGGGGACCGCGCCTGAACTCTCAGAAGTGACAGCCACTGATGTTTCCATGGCGACACTGTGGCATTCGGCCTTAAAATCAAATTTTCTGTGACCATTTTTTGTTAAGAATTCCACTGGTGGCACTTTAGGACTTAACAAAATCAAGGGAAGCACTCAATAAACATGTTAGTTACATACATGTATTTGTTTTATTATTTAATCCCAGTACGCATGTAGTATTATTATATATCTACTAGCAAAGCACCTGTCAAATGACGGGTCTGAAACGCGGGGTGGCTCCAGAATGCAGAGTGAATTATCGGACGTAAAGCCCCCGAAACGCCAACGTGAACGTCTGAGTGTCATTTTGTTGGGTACTCTTTTCGTGGCAGTGAACAATGGTTTGTTGGCGTGTTGGCATTTCGGATTCCTTGCGTAAGCTCCCTATTGTCAGTCCCGTTAACGGTGGTCCTCTACCCTCCCTTCGGTCACGTGGAGTGTTGTCCAGTTGCATTGAGTTGTTACCAGTTTCCGGCATGACCGGTGTCACGTTCAGTACCTGCCAGGGACAGGGACATGCGTGCGTTTTGTTTTGCGTCAAAAAAAGCGAACAAAAGTGTGATTTATGCGGATGTTATCGCTCCTCACACAATTTGAATGCTGCAAAAAACACAACTTCACGGTGACCATCATCATCATGGAGAATGACCATCATCATCATGGAGAATGACCATCATCATCATGGAGAATGACCATCATCA
>NMRB01000243.1:242633-280866 GCA_002633025.1 Notospermus geniculatus | reverse complement strand
GTAACATCGCTCCGCCCTCCGACTACACATGGTAGTCCATGATGAAAATTCATAAGCTTTCACAAACTTATTTTTTGTACAATGCTTTTTTGAACAGTTTTTTTATGTCGTAGGCCTAACAATCTCGCAAAAAGTAAAAAAGAAAAAAACTCCACGTACTCCTCCAATGGTTGTCGAGGGTTATACGAAATCATGCACAAATTCCTAAGAATTCATACGGCAAATCAAAACAGTTATATCTTGTAAACAAGATTCTTTAACGAGGTCAAAGGCGGACTATGTGGGATTATAATGATATGCGATAACGTAAAATTTGAATGTCGAGTCAATGTCGCGTTAAGTCAATACCTCTGAGGAACAGACAGTGTAAATGTAAATGTATTAACTTTCTTCACAAGATGAAAAAAACAAAAAGACACAACTAAAAACATTTTATCATGTTCGCCCGACCGATGTCTCCCATGGGAATAGTTTGGTACAAATGTATTTGTGGAAAGCAATGTGGGAATGAAATTGTGTCATATTCTTTAGAAAATTGCATAATGTCTGTGCAAGGTACATGTGCCACTGATATTTCACTCATGTCCAATTTTTAGGCGCTTAAAATTATGCAATCGTTGGGCAAAAAACAGGAACATTCTTTCCCTGACAAAAACTTCGATAATTTGCATAGTGGGCCAATGATATTTGATACCGTATATCATACGGTTAATAGCGTTTATGGCAAAATTTCAAACATGTCAAGCCCTCTTCAACTGGCGACGAAAAATAGTTTGAAAAACTTAATACAGGAAAGTTCACTCGCCTCATCACTTCAAAAGATGGCCGATATAAAAGTCATTTTAAAAATGGCTCTGTTTTTGGATATTGACCCACTTGCAACATGCCCACTGCCTGAAATGATTTGCCAAATATTATGATGAATATAGAAAAAGTGTAAAAGTTACGGCTTAGAAATTTTCCCCCCAGTTTTTTAAAGCCTACTCGATGTATCTAATGAGCGAACCATCACTTATTCCGTTTCCAGAAACGCCTTTGTGATGTACTACCCTTCGGATGATGCAGGCCGAAACCAGATTAGACTGGTCCCCGGTCTATAAATATAAAATATATACGCTACATCCAGCCCGCCAGCGCCACCAGCGGAGGATCGGGTACCAATCTAATACCAGATGCGACAGGAATCAGCGTCCTAGGAATGCAGATCCGCCAAATAATAGATATTCGAATGGTCATGGTCTCTCTAGCCATATATTCTAATCCCTCGCTGAACAATAAGACCGGACTTTGATTCCAGGGGGACTTGGATTCCTTTCACACCTGTATGACTGTCGTCTTTTCAAACTTCGCTAGCTAAGATAAGAAATCAGAACACAAATGTACCCACCCAATTTCTCAAAAATGGCGAAGCAAAGTATCAAATTCCAACTACGCTTTGGAATATGAAACTTGGTCTGGTGGTCTGCAGCAACTAGAAAAGTTATCTTCTCGCCTCTGACGACATGGTTCTTCGTCTTTCAGATTGACCTCTCCGGTCTTGGTATGTACTACGGCTACTACCTTCGGAATGAATCCCAGAACATTCGCGATGCTTACAAAGCTTACATGAGAACGATTGCTAAGCTTTTGGTTCGTGACAACAATATGACCATGAACAATGGAATCAAACAGAGGATTGAAACATTCGTCAATGACGTGTTCGAGTTCGAAAAGGGCCTGGCTAATGTGAGTGCTTTCAGTTTTTGGGGAGTCATTCACCCAATTTCTTCAGCTGTTGATTTCACGATTCACCAACGAAAGAGCTATTAAAGTTCAAGATAGAGAAACATCAATTTAACCCGCTCTGTCCAGTCATGGCAAAAGAGTGTTTGCACGTGACGTCACAGCGGCCATGTTGGAGGTATACAACAAAAGAACACACTTTCAAAACAATCGAAGTTATTCTCCATAGACCGTGACTGGCGAAAAATTCTTTTGTTTATACCTCCAATGTGGCCACCGTGCAAACACTCTATACCTGACTGCTTTAGCCCCGTTCTAAAAAGTTCGTCGGCCTACTATTCAATCAGTGAAAACGAAATAAGCCCTAATGAGATCACGCCCTTTATTTTTGGTGTGAGGCTATCAAACTTGTTGGAAAGAACATTAGAAAGTGCAGCTGGGAATGGAAGTAACCCAAAAGAATGTGATGGACGCCAACTAGTCTCTTCAACGTGTGGCTTCGTGAGTTAGAAGTAAGGCCTATGACAACGACATCGTTAAATGGCATTAATAATTAGGTAACATGAATATCAGGTAAACATGGTGGAGTGGTCAAGAGTTTAGGACGAAAATGAAGGGTGGCGTACATGTAGTTCATCATAAAATGGCACGTCATTGTGATACCATGGTAATACATGTACTAGCCTACTAGTATTCTGCCATTTGTGCTTCAGATCACAGCTAACACCCAACCATCTGACAACCCACACGACCAAGAAAACAGAGTCTCTCTAAGTGACCTCAATAAGAATGCAGGAGCGGTAAGCTATCGAATCTTGTTCAAGAATATTCATCTGAAAAAAGATACGGTAAATCAACACTTAAACAGGAAAATCTGGCCACGCAATTCGTCTACAATGCAAAGCTCCAAGCCTCGCCTCAGAGTGCACCAGCTCTACCATACCAGCGAGATGTTGTTGACGTCCTGATGGTGCATCTAGTACCAGACAGTGCCTCTATGTAGAAGTTGAGACCCTCCTGCTAGCGATAGTACGATGCCAGTTGAATAATTGTTTCCTTTTTCTCTCAGGTCGACTGGGTTAGTTTCTTCACCTACATGTTCGACAAAGCCGGCGTGAATTCGTACACCAAGGTCGTCCTTCTTGAAAAGGAATACGTCTATTTGGTATCTGACTATGTGCAGAAGCTGGGTGCCAACAAAGACAGGTAGTATTAACCACCCAAAAAACGGCGCTGATGATGCCTGGGCAATCAAAAGCCACAATTTACAGTTTAGCCAACGCCACAAGACATACATGTAGGCCGTATTCTTGAAGCCTAAAGGTAAACGTTAGAGTTAAGGAAGCTTCTAGAATACGGCCCTTTGTGTTGATTGGCTGAAACATGTCGACCATGTTGCCATGATGGCTGTAGAATCATCCATCGCTATGGCTGGGCAGCTTGGCTCCATCTAACACACTAATGACGCCTATAGTAGTCATCTCTCGAGAATCGCGTGAACCGAAGCAATTTTGGTTTAAAACGAGGAGCGGTTGGAAACTGGAGGTTACATGTAGTTTAACCAATGTCATGCTTCATGTCCGTGCTACCCATCACACGACAGTAGTGCGGCTGTTCATTGTCACAAAATTGCCCATCATGGTTTCGTTTCAGAATCATGAACAACTACCTGGTGTGGCGTCTCGCCCAGACTTACGCCCAGGACCTGTCGTGGGAGTACGTCCATGCCAACAGGGAGTTCTACGTGGCCGTCACGGGGAGGGCCGAGTTCTTGGGGACGTGGCGGTTTTGTTTCTATCTCGTCTCCACTTACATGGAGGAGGCTCTTAGTGCCATGTTTGTGCGGGATCACTTTGCTGATGAGAGCAAACCGAAGGTAAATCCCAGTATGAAAATGGATAGGCTACTACAGAGTACGTGTTGCTTAACTTTTTGGCTGCCAATGAACTGCGTTGCTTTAGCATCATGCGTTACCGATAGTAAGTTGGCCCTGGCCATTGGCAAGTTTGTATTTCGTACGATACAACACTTATGATTGTTGGAGATCCTTCCCGTACAGGTTCATGAAATGGTCGGACACCTCAAGTCCACCCTCACCAGCCGACTACAACAGGCGACCTGGATGGACGATAAAACGCGAAAAGCTGCAAAGGAAAAGGTATAAAGATACAATGTAAATGGTCATGCGTAGGCATACGTTCATATCGCATGTTTTCAAATCGCAACCTCGGAGATATGGGCCTAGTATTCTGGTTTTATTGTTGCAAATTTCGATGGTGCTTTTCACATCAATTCCAAATGAAGTACCTCGAAACTTCCTCAAAAACGAAAAGAATAGAAGTGTACACGACAGACTGCTGGAGTGTTTCTGAACTTGCAAATTTGGACGACAAAGTAAAGACTCGAACACAATTTTTTTAGCTGGCTGCCGTTGTGGACAAACTTGGATATCCCGATTACATGATGAACAACGACCAATTGGACGAAATCTATAAAGATGTAAGTATTTTGGACGACGACTCGCAGGCCAGCTCTCAAGTTCATTGTCAGAGATGATGTCATATCAATAACATGACAGACATGGCTCGCAGAGATGATCTCACTGAGATTTCCGTATGTGTGTTACCAGCTTAGCATCGCGGCTTTCCACGTATGTGCCGTGACATTCCAAAAGTCAACCCATTTTCAAATGTCGCATTAACACAATACAAAAGTCACAAGTTATCTGATGGGCATTGATGTAACTACATGTAGTGACTTTTGTATTGTGTTGATGTGACATTTGAAAATGTGTTGACTTTTGGAATGTCACGGCACACACGTCGTCGTTCCAGTTACAAATTGACAGAAAAGCGTACTTCCAAAACATCCTGAACGTGGCCAAGTTCGAGAAATCCTACTGGAATCGCCGCTTGATGGAAGGGGAGAACAAAGACGAGTGGACAATTAGTACATACAGCATTGCAGCATACTTGTACAATCCATGGAACGAACTCATGGTACCTGCAGGGACACTGCAGTTCCCCCTCTTCGACAAGAAGCTCCCGATGTACATGAACTTTGGCTCCATGGGCAGTATACTGGGGCACGAATTGATCAATGCTATTGATGAAATGGGTAAGTGATGTGCACTCACAGTCCATCACCACGTATTCTCCATCCACTCTTGACTTCTTGGCGCTCGCTCCCTACATAGGCCTACGTCGTTCGCTGACGCAGGGAGCACAAAGAACTACTGATTACCTCAGGATGACTGTCTCCACGCATGTCTCCTCGGACTCCATTTGTCGTGAATTTGAAGTACGGAATAGAAACGACACTGATCTTGTCACGATATCCTTCAACGATAAACACTCTCTTTCACGAACGTCCATTCGTTATTACAAAACATACATGTAGTGTGTTGGGTTTTTTTCTTAGAGGAGGCCTACAGTCAGACGAGCTAAAGTTTGTTCAGTCAGAAATTTCGTGGCAATGATGGTATATTTCAGAATCAGGAGGTAACAAGTGTCAAGTCGCAAAAGTATCCACTGTAATTAACCACCATCAGATTCCATTGTACCAACAAAACCGTGCGGATAAACAATTCTAAGCAAAAAGAACATATTGTTCATCAGGTACCACTGCAAGAACATAGTTTGCTACCAAATGTATATTCTCATTTCAGAAGATTCTTCAATGTGTCCACAGTAATCAGAATAGCACCTCATGTTTTGTAAATTGCTACCAAAAGCATTTTATCCTCTACAATTTTTCCTCTCATTCACCTCAAAGGTGGTTACTACAAAAAAGATGGCACTCTCTTCGACTGGTGGACGAATGCCACATCCCATAACTATCTGGCAGCGAGAAAGTGCGTGATAAACTTCTACCACAACAAGACCGCTGGCCCGTATCTCGTTCTTGGAAGGAAATATTCGGTAGGTGAAAGAAAGAGAAATCATAAAGTCCATGAATAATAGTTACACCCGAACGATTGTCAAATCAAAGAACCCTTTTGCTACTCGGGGCAGCCAAAAGTTTAAGATGGACAATTCGATCACCTGCAATCGTTGTGGGTCAAACTACTTGGGATGCGTGGCCATGATGTATGTATTTTCGCAACTGCATCATTCAATGTCATGTTGCTGTCAGGAACCAAAAGCTGGATAACTGTACATGAACATGTACATTGCATGTACATGTATATGTACATGTGCTATACACTTGATTTTCTACAGATTCCGATCAACGGAAGAAAATACGCGAGAGATGGTGTCGCCGAAACTGGTGGGCTACGACAGGCCTATTACGTAAGTGCACTTTCAAATACACAGCAATGTCACTCTCGAAAGTAAACAACGATATGTTTTTGCACAAGAAACCTTTGCCTTTTTATCCGAAGTAGAAAGTAACCACCGACAGTTTTCTGACAATAGTTGTCTTCTCAGGCGTATAAGAAGTGGGAAGAGTCCAACGGTGAAGAGAAACTGCCTGCCGACCTGCACCTGACCAAAGACCAAGCCTTCTTTGTTTCTTATGCCCAGGTAAGTACGCTGGACCAGTAAAGTCAAGATGGCCAAGTGCAGAGAGTCAGTGAGTTAATGTCTACCTTCCTTATAAAGAGACTAACAAATTGTTGCCATTTACATTTTTGGGAAGTGTTCAAAATAATCAACGCAATCATTCCTATTACTCACGGCGTAACGAAGGAACGTATTGGTCCATTAGTTTCAACCAGGCTGAAAAAAAACAGGTAAATTAAAAGAAATAAGAATTCAGGCTACATCACCGACACCTTCTCTGCTACCAACTACCCCAAAGTTGAAGGTTATTTACCGTTGTCATAATTTTATATTGCAGACGAATTGTTTCGTCAGGAGAGATTCTTATTCGTATTATTACGCCATCCGAGGGAGAGTTCCAGAGGATATAAGGTACTGTACATGTACATGTACACGCAAATTGCATTCAGTCAGTGATACATGCAGTTCGATCGTCAGCGATTTCTCCATTTGACTACTTTTTTCGGTGGAAAATGAAATTCCGAGTATTATTATTTGAAAGAAAATTGGAGAGGGGTCAGCAGTATAGGTGGCTATACAGCGTTGTTAGTCATGATCGCGAGTCGTAGTCATGCGATCTCAAGTCGGGATGAAAGAGGTTGGGTGGCGCGGCAGTCGTAAAAATGATCTGGAGTCGTAAATGCTATTAGTCGTTATAAAATGAGAAGAGTTTGTAGGTGTTTATCTGCTGCGACTCCAGATCATCTTTACGACTGCAGCGCCGCCCAACGTCTTTCTTATGTACGACTCGAGATCACATCACAACGACGAGAGATAATGATTTACCGGTACAATGTCTTCATTTGGTAACGTCTTTATTAGCGGATATAACCGCCCATACAGCACCTGTCGGTGTGTCGGCGAGATGCCAGCCCGGACCATCGAAAAATCCGAATGGAAAAACCAAGTCAATGCTAATGGTGTCACTGTGACGTGGCTTTTCACTTGGGGTGAAAATTGCCTGTGTAAGTGTTCTGTTTTCTGTGTTTTTCAGAACCAATGGTGCCTTAGCCCAACTTGATGAGTTCCAAAAAGCCTTCAACTGTCCAGCTAACTCAAAGATGAATGCGAAGAAGAAGTGTAATCTCTTTTAGTGGAAAGATGTACAACGAAGAAAACGACACCAATTCAATAGGACAGCAAGCATTCGTACTACATGTATCAACAGCCTGGTGTGGTCAGCAATGCCCATCACCAGCAGGAGAAGCTGGACCCTGGAAATGCCAAACTTGTGTGACCGTACAACTGCGATTTTGGTCTAAGTGACTTCCTCACTTGGACAAATGTTCACAGTTTCCGAACGCAGTCGAGTTCTGCAAGTTTTTAAAAATGTGACGAACAATGTAGGCCTACATGTATATATACCTATAACGAAGATGTACAGTACATGTATAAGAGTTTCTATTTCTGCTGTGGAAAGAAAACATTTTCACGATACGTCCAAACACAATTTAGCGTTGGTAACAGTGTTCTCTGGATATCATGGTGCCAACTATTGCAGGCTACAGAAGAAAATGATTCTATATTTACATGTATACTAGTAGCTATAAGTTCATGATTATGATTTTTTTTGAATTACATGTACATGTATGTGTATCATAGAAATGCAACGACGTCTGCAACCCTCTGAGAATCAACATTTCCTGAAGTACGCGTTGTAAACATTCTCAGAACGCTCTCCTGACACTCCTGATACTTTTTTATACCGGAGGTATCCAATGAATTGTTGGTTGGTAAAATATTTGACCGAAACTCGCCTTATACACCGGAGGCGGAACCACATTGCGACGACGCTCCGATACCGGGACCGCTTGTGGGAATAACTGAGAAGAAGGGAAAAAAGAAAATGGGCGGAACGGGAAGAATAGAAGACGAGAGGAACTCAAGAGACTGCTTATATAATGCTTTCATATCATTCTACAGGGTGATTCAGAAATGACCTCAACACAATAAAGCAAGGTTCATTGGCGCACGGATCCCGTCCGTTTTCAGTCCGTTTGCCCCAATTTTTGTGGATAGGACAACGCAAAAGTCAATATGATCGATTTTTTACGGACCTGAGTCGGACAAAATCCGTGCGCCAATGAACCCTGCATAAGCCAGTCATTCTTCAGAGGTATCTGTGGCACTCTGTGTAGGAGAAGCAACGTCGTTCATTTTGTATCCGTTGCATGCTCTGTCTAGCAACCTGTGTGATCATTACATTAACAAAGAATATTTTACATGTATTAGTACTATTTTTCTTACATGTATGTTTACTCCAAAATTTTAATATATCATTCAGTAACAATAGTGTTTGTGTAATAAACATGCACATGTACTTACGAAATGATCTTAAATTTCATTACCATTCGTTGCAGATTCCAGTAATGACTCGCCCTTGTTCTTTAAATAAACCCTTGCCTGAGGAAGTAAATGATAAAGGAATCAGATTCCTTCAGAGTTAAATCCATGAGAGTAACATCATTTTAGTTTATAATTGACAGCATAAATCATTTGAACAGAATCCAATCAAACGTATTACCCCAAAGTCTGAGACGTATGCCCAACCTTCCAATCGTAATTGGTCCTGTCAATGGAATCAAGAACTTAATTGGCCCTATCATTGTATGTAAGAACGTAATTGGACCTATTACATGTATTGTGTTCCAGAACATCACTGGCCCTATCGATGTATTCCACAACGTAATTGGCCCTATCACTCGTCAGCTGGGTCGTTAAGGCTACAAGATGCCATGGTGCAGTAAGTTCTGCAAATCAAAGTCTAAAGATTGCATGCTTGCGGCGCTTAGCGGTGATCGGTGAACTTCCCCGTTCCTTTTCGCTGTCTTCTCGAACTAATTCCTTGAAGCAAAATGCAACGGCAACTTGAGTACACAACTCTGTTATATTGAGTAGGCCTACGGAGTGATAAGTTGGCCTGCGTATGATATAAGGAATGGACAATAATATTATAAGGCAGCCATTAATTGGCATCGTAAAGAAATCCTTTATGTTGGAATACAGTACAAAAATGTATTTCGTCATCGAGACTTTTGTATTGTGTCGGATGTGACATTTGAAAATGTGTTGACTTTTGGAATGTCACGGCACAGACCTCTCTCTCGCTGTACGCCGGAGTTTTTATCGAATCAAAAAAGCTACTACACCGAGGAGGTCAGAAGAGGCTGAATTATCGAAGTGATTTTATCTGCATCTAGTCAGATTGCCGATGATGCCTGCATATTCATACTCAAGAAGTGGAGAGCTTCTATCTGCTTGAGTCGCCGTATATAAATTATCATACAGATACCAGAATGGTAGATAACGTGTGAATTCTTCATGGCACTTCAGAGAAACCGTGTTTGTGCAGCATCATTATGCAAGTCTGATGAGAGCGGTGTTAGTAAACACGGTATACAATGAATACCGTGCAATAAGAAACTGGTGGAGAATTCGATATTTTATCATGGTTCCAAAGCTTCGGCTCCGGCTCTGAATATGTACAAAATTATCAGTGTTTTGGAATTGTGAAACTTGTCGAATGACATTTTGGCTTTTTGTTGACTAGGGAAACATTACAATATGGAGGTGAAGCACGAATTGGAAAAGAGTCTAAATCGTTTTTCAACCAATTCATATTCTGTTAGTATCCTACAGCCAAAGGAACGTGAGGAACAGGTATACTGAGGTATGATTAAGTTGTCATTGATTTTGACAAATGAAAACATATTGGACATACATGTATAATCAACAGATTTTCAATATTTATCCTACATCCATAATATATGCGGAACACCTGTTGTAACCTACATTAATCAAAGCCGGCCGGGCCAACTGAGGTCTATTAATATACGGGTATCGGAGGAGCGTATCGGCGGATTTAGTTGACCAACAGTTTTTACGAGTTGAATCGCTTCAGGTGCAGGAGAGAGGACATGACAGGTCAGAAGTAGCTCCTTCAAAATTGAAAATGACAATTGTTGGTGAGTAGAGGTGTTAATTATACATATGATGTACGTGCGTCCACTGCCGATAGTCACAGATGAATCAACACTTTCACCCTGAATTGTGACAACACGGAAGCATTTCCATCATCGCACTCAGGCTGAACGGTAAAAAACTTTACAGGTTAAATGTAGAGGAAATTAACCAACATTTCTCTTCTTACGGACTTTTATCCTCTGTGCCACTAATGGGACGGTTTGCGTAGACTCGCAATTTCGATTTTTACCAACTCGGTATAATTGACTGCAGTTTCAAGTAGCGGGTATACAGATATGTGTGCAGACAAAACATTACGTCGGAGCAAATGTATTGGAGATAATTTCTATGTGTTTTTTCTCCTATCAGAGCTGTTTTATTTACCAGAACGCAACACTATACATGTAGCTACAGGTTGACTTCATGAGGCATATCTTCCGATTTATCTCTTTCAGTCGTCAGATTTCAGAACTAAATGGTTTCATCTGGACTTCGCACTTGGACACCAATTTTAACCTGTAAGTGCACACCCTAAGAGATTACGTCATAAAAGTTAAATCTTCCGATTTATCTCTTTCAGTCAGATTTCAGAACTAAATGGTTTCATCTGGACTTCGCACTTGGATAGTAATTTTAACCTGTAAGTGCACACCCTAAGAGATTACGTCATAAAAGTTACGTCGTCACCATGGGAAAGTGCCTTGACTTCTTCGCCGACGTGAACTTGAAGGGCTACGCCGTCGTCGTGTTCTCCACACTGGTCAATATCCCCGTAGCCGGATTTATGCAGAGTTTTGGGGTATTTGTCAAGACTTTTGATACGTATTATTGTCCTGGTGATTGCCTACAACTTTTAGGTAAGACGTTTCCCTTTTAGTTTTTTTAATTGTGACTTCCAACTTATACAACCTTTTGCCCTATATCAATGCTACGAAATCTCAGGTGTGAAGGGAAAGAATGTCCTAGGAAAAACTGTCCTGGGAACAAAAGATCCTATTGTTACATTCTAATCTCTGGCGATTGGTTTCTTTACCCATGTCGCTTATTCCGTCATTCAACAATAGAAGTGGACACTTTTTACAGGGGGACGCTCTTTACTGCTACACCGGCATGATTTGCGACAAACTTTTGTTCACTATTAAAGGATTTTCATACCCTTAAAATTTACAGAGGCTTTGTGAATAAATTCACGGCGCTCTCGAACAGAGTTCGTAAACCTATTGTGCATTTGGGAAAACTTATTATTCACTATCGGCGTGACAACAGATTTGCGTGCCCTTAAAAAGTTACGGGACGGTGCTTTGTGAATAAGGTCCCACGATATGATGATAACCGTAGGCGTAGTCTACAAAAAAAACATTGGATGAAGTTTGAAACACGGTTTTCAGTTCAATGTGGGTTTGATAGAAAACAACAACGGCCTGTGTACACTTGGCAACATTTCAGCAACTTTCAAAACTATCCGCGTGGTTTTTGGGGGCGAGCTGTCATCGGCAAACGATTTATCATTGGCGTAGAGGACGATGGTATACTTCAGCAGAGTCGGCCCTCGATCGGACGATAGAAAGTAGCCTACTGGCTATGTTGAATCCTTCACTGTAAATCTACTCTAAACTCCCACTTACGCTGAATGGGTGAATGTCGTCCAGTCCTGATCCCACACGCTAATTCCTAGCCCGAGACCCTAACCCTAACCCCAACCCTGACCCTCAACCCTTGTCACTGAACCCTAGGCCTACCCTAATCCTAAACCTAGTCCTGACCCTAACCGTCACCGCTGACCATCCTAACCCCGTAACCTGGGTGCACTGGTTTTGACGACATTTACACATTGTGCCCCACACCTGTCCCATTCCTGAACTGGGAAAAATGACTAAATCCTATTAGTTGAAGATGATATGGTGGGGTATGGTTAAAAACAGTAGGCCTAATGTCCTGTCCACTTAATTGCTTGTCCCACTCCCGAGCCTGGCAAAGAATGACAGCGTGCGATATCTTCAACTTAGGATTTGGTCATTTTTTCCGAGTTCAGAAATGGGAGAGGAAAGCGGGAGTTTAGCGTATTCTACAATGTAGGTGTAGGCCTACATGTATATCAATGTAGTTCATAGACTACCCGCGCTTGAACAAATACTGTCCCATCCTTGTTTTCATTCAGGTTTATCGATAATTTGCTCTTCAAATAATATCCACTTGTAAACCAGATGACGACTCGCAGGTGCTGCTGCTGTTTTCTCCTATACTACGCAAAGCGTGTGATTTATTCTACTTATACATGTACAACCAACACGTTATAATAGGCCTATACATGTAAATTTGTAACCAGACACTAAAATCTCTTATAGTGTTAACGTTACATGTACTTCCTTTTTGTGGTAGGGTATTTATTGCACTAACTGATTTTAAATGATATTCGTTCAATATTGAATAGAACATCAAACATTTTGGACTCCAGAGACAATATTTTGCAACTAAGTACCGGTACATGTACATAAAAAAACGGGAGTTTATATTCACTCCCATTGCGATGGGCACGAATTATCCCGGCGAATTATCCGAACCTGAAGAATGAACATTGCTTTCTCGTTCACATACCCAGGCGTTCATTTTCTGATCTTGAATTTGAATGAAAAATAAGGAGTGAAAAATGAAAAATGAGTAGTTCATTTCTATGTAATTACTGTAGCAGCCTATGCACATTACCCGCACATGTGCCGCCACAGGAAACGGTCACCGCTCGCATCGTATGAAAGAAATGTACATGAAAACTAAACTGTGTGCAGGGAATAATATTGATCCTCAACTCGTTTTAAAACTTGTCCGTCCTGATGAAGAGTGTTTGTTTTCAACTTGAATCAAAATATAATGTACCTTCCAGTTTGCTGAGCCGGAATATTTTTCACTCTGATATAAAATGACACATGATTTTTTTCACGTACAGCTACTGATGCAGTGCATTTTCTGCCGATACGAATGGAAATCTTAAATGCAGTGCAAACATTGAACATCTGTTTTAGACAAACAGTGGGCTAGACATTTGCCGTTGGATACGTATACTTATGAAAAAAAAGGTCATTACTCTGCTAACCGAATGAATATATTAGATTAATATGGTAATGAATCAATTCTTTAACATGCCAGACCACCCCACACTGTTAAAAATGCTGACAGCACTTTGTTGGCAGCAGAATAACACAACACTTTTCTGTATTTTGACACCACCCGTTTACTGTATTTTGACAGCCAAATGGTATAAATTCTACAACAAATGCTGTCTTTTAAACTGAGAAACTGCAATCTTGCTGTTAAATTCCAGTGAAAAAAACAGCAGTTTGCAGGGAAATGAATTTTACATCAAATATGCAGTGAAAATTCTGCTGTAAATTTACAGATATTTTTAACAGTGCATCGCTGCTTGCAATGCACAGAGACAAAAACCACTGAAAAATGCACTTACGTCTGTATATACATGTACTGGTAACATTTCAGCAACATTTTTTAAACATATACACTGTATTCATAGTTACAACACGTACCATGTTGGACAGGGAAATGACATGTTGTTAAAGTGTTATAAATCGTTAGCATGTGGATACAGGGTCAAGCGATCGTGTTGCTCAAGTATGTTGTTCAAATGTTGTGAAAATGTTGCCAGAGTACACGGCACTCTACTAAAGCATCGTGTACACTGGCAACACTGCATCGATCAACGTTGGCATGAGTACCCACCAATGCCCTCATCCTTGTGACCAGTGAGGAAGGAGCAGCATGCGGGCAAGAAAACGTCGGTTATAGTCAGGGATGCAAATAAAGCGTCGCATATCAACCAATGAAAACGTATAAACAGCAGCAAACCCTAGGACGCTATAATTGAATTTAAGTGAAACCTGTGACTGATTCCCTATACTGTATAGGCCTAATCGATCACATTGTCACCCAACTTGTTGCACAAATTCACAGCCGGTGCCGCAGAGAATTGATGAAAAAAAAATTGAATTTTTGCTTCATCGATGTCAACAATATATTTGTCCGATATCCCCGGTTTTGGTCAGGCAACATGTTGGCGAAATTATTTTTCGTTGATTCAGGCATAATTGAAATAGTGCACTTGACACAGGTCTCACTGCCTAGGGACCTAGCGTTTCGAAACCAACGACCGTTGACGCAGCAGTCCAACCAATCTAGCGTAATAAGTCTCATCGACCCCATTGTTTTCAGGATGGATCGCTGCCCTGCCCTATGCACTCAACCTCATCATCTGCCTGCTTGTCCTCCGAATCCAGCGGAGCTGCGGCGATCGATGGCCCTTCATCGGCGGCATCGTCCTCTGCGCTGGAAGCCTCCTGGCTACGTCGTATGTCAGCAATATCTACATCATGTTCGCATCCTACTGCGTGATGTTTGGGATCGGTTCGAGTCTGGTCATGTACGTCCCCTTCGCCGTCCTTGACTGGCACTTCCCTGAGGATCACCCCAGGCATGTGCTGGCCACCAGTATAGTCACGTTGGGTGCACCTGTTGGTGAGTATTTCATCCCCAAAGAGCATTTGCTGTATTTTTTAAATTAGTTTGAATAAAGACCAGACGTTCCCTATAGGAACATGTAGGGCCTACATGTAGGCTACAGTATGTGCTGCTTTGGAAACATAAAACGTCAACTTATAGTATTTGGTCGATCCAGGTAGGATCGCACAGCAGAGGCATCCCAAATCATTAGACTTCCTCTCAAATAGGTGTGTTCATCATGAACCCTCTGGCCTCCTATCTCGACCACCACGAAGGCGTGGGCGAAAACGGCTGGCGCTATTCCTTACGGACGTTCGCTTTGGCCATTTTGGTGCTGGGTCTCCCGCCCATGGCGATCATGAAACGACCAAGTGTGGTCCTAAGGAGACTGGAGTATGAAGAAATGGAAGAGGAGGAAGAACCGTCAAAGACGCAAACATCGACAGCAAAACAGTTCTTGGAAAGTTTCTCTCCGTTGTCCGTCATGTGGATTGTAGCCATTACATTGCTATCGTACGGGATATTCATTCCAAAAATCCATTTTGTAAGTACATGTATAGAGGAAATGATTTCAATTTTTCATTACATAGGTTTTACCAGAAACAAATTACTCCTGGGTGTAATTGTTTTTTCATTTTAATGGAGTCATCTTTGTCATAAATATATTTACGGTTATACATGTGATCATCCAATCGGCCCCCAGCTTCAACACAATTGCAATCAAATTTCATAAAAAAGCGAACGATATTTTTTTGCAATGTACACCTTTACTTCTAACACTTCAGCAGATGAACTTCAAAGGTGCACCTTTACTTTTACGATTTTATTCATCAGAAAAATAACATTAATTTGTACATCACTATTGCACCTTTTCATTCTTCAGATAAATTACACGTACACCTCTTCTTTTACCACTTCATTCTTCAGATAAATTACAAACACGTACACCTCTTCTTGTACCACCTTCGATCTTCAGATAAATTACATGTACACCTCTTACCTTTACCACTTCATTCTTGTGATAAATTACATTATGTACTGTTAGGGGACCTCTACTTTCACTTCATTCTTGAGATAAATTACATGAACGTTGACCTCTACATGTACATGTACATGTACATGTACTTGTACCACTTCATTCTTCACCTCTACTTGTACCACTTCATTCTTCACCTCTACTTGTACCACGTTATTCTTCACCTCTACTATATACCACTTCATTCTCCACCTCTACTTGTACCACGTCATTCTTCACCTCTACTATATACCACCACTTCATTCTTCAGATAAACTACATGTCAACATCTCTAAACGTATCAGAAGAGTCAGCCGCCCAAGCGATAGGATATGAGGGGATAGCCGAGACGATATCAACATTGTCTGTTTCTTTACTAGGTGAGAAAGGGAACATTTTACCCAGCTTCGAATAATTTGCAACGACAGTCTACATGTACAGTCTTCGTCAGGCTATTGACAACCGTCATGTCCACTCACACAGCAGGATCATTGGCAGTTGCAATTTGACCCTTTCAAGCCAAGGTCATTTTTTCAAATTAATGAGAATATGAAAAAGCTAATGAACGGCATCTGTAACCAGTCACATTAGTATTCGCTGGAAAGCACTCAGTGGCATATCTGGATTTGGTAGGTTTTATGTTGAAATTGACAGTGAACGGTATTGTACATGTACATGTAAATAAATGCACAACAACTTAACTTCACAGATTCTTTCTTTTTACTCCCCTCTCTCCTTCGCAGGTACTCTTTTGTCGAAACAGCTCTTTTATTTCTACATGATCGGTTCCTCGACACTAGCTGTGGCCAACGGGCTCCTTCTTCTCGCCAATAAATATTATCAAGTTGTCATATATTGCATAGGTAAGTAGTGAAATAGCTCAAAATTTAAACAAAACTTTCGATTCCTTCATGACTTTTTGAAGGCCCTGTGATGGCCTGAGTACCGGTATTAGTTTTAGAAACAATGGGCGAACATTCGGGAACAAGAGCGGCCATCTTCGCCACATGACCACGCGTCATCTAGCTCACAAAGTCACGTTCAGGAATTGGCACGTACATGGGGATTGTGTATGAACGAGCGCCAAGGCCAAATGCAAAGGTGCATCACTGCATACGGCAAGCGACATGAGTCTCAAGAACCCAATCTCGCCCTCACCCCACCCGGGCTACATGACCTTGTCGTTGTGGGACCTCGGGTGCACAAGCCGCCCAAGGAAACCCAGAGATGAAACTATCGGCTCGGAGTATCACATTATTATGGTCCCTACATTATCAATGTAGGGACCATCTTGATATCACTTGGTAGGTAGGAATTTTTTATTTCTTTCTTCTTCCACACTCAATTGGCACACGATTCCAAGAAAACCACTCAATCACTGCAAAATCAAGTAGTACCATCATATACTAGTAGTCAATATTTGTATCCAGGTCTGAAAGGTTAGATAGTTTCAAAAAAATTAACTTACGGTGGTTTTTGAAGACTGTTTTATCCTGAAGTGATGAAAGTTAAATATCTCCCTCAGTTTTTTTTGTTTAGTGCTTCGGGCTGGTACGATGGATCCGTATCCAGCTCGACCACTTTGCCCTTCCTCTGATCTCTGAAGACAGTCTCCTCCCCGCCCGGCCCTTTCCCCGCCTCGCCCCCTGCCCCACCACTGACTGCCCTTCCCTTCCCTCCCCGCCCCTGCCCCTCATTTGTCTGACCTTCCTCTCCATCTGCCTATCCTGCATGTGTCCTTCACCAGGAAGACATTCCAGGAGGAAGGGAACCCCAAGAACCTGACTGCTGTGCCACAGAGTCATATCCCTCCTTGCCCTTTCTTCACTCAATTTCCATTGTAGGGACCATCAAATTTGCTGTCAAGCAAATTTCACAGTTCTAGTGTTTGTCGATGAAATCACCATACACCATGATGTACGCAACTCTCACTCCTCAAACATCGGTGCTCACACGCACCACCCATTTCATGAAGCGCACCCGAAAATCAATGCTTCAGGTTTTTACCAGAAGCTCGAGTGTGGCTCAATTATTTAAACCTGAGGAGTGATGAAATCAAGAGGTAAAAGTAGCGAAATTATTGGGAATGTCCCATCTGTGCAGTACTCTGGAACACTAGGTGGGCCATTCATCCATCGTTATTCTCAACACTGCAGTGGAGATTTTTCTGCCTTTGGTCATGTTGGTGTTAAAATGTTTGACGGGTGTGATAGAATCTTTCCTGGTGTCCCCAAGTCAACCAAGTTCAGATAGTCGAGTATTATAGATGGTCACACCTTTACTATGTATTATTACTTTATAAAACTGCATTACACAATAGGAGCTGTCAGTCAATTGACCAATAGGAGTCACTACGGCCAAATTCAATGCCTAGCGGACCCATTCATGGTTGACTGAGCACCAATCAGAAGAATTTTCTTTTGTATTGCTCCGCTAGAACTTTGCTGCCGTCTTTTGGCGATAAGCGCGGCTGGCTGACTCCTATTTCTTCACAGGAATGGAGGCCTTCGCCTTTTTCTGCGAATATAATATCTTATCGGAGAAAGCGAGGCATAAGTTCTCGTCATTTGTTTTTGCTGCAGTTGATAGCTATGCCGACATCAGATTTTCCATTGATTTCAGTTCACGGAGCAATGGATGGGTTTCTCATGACCTTGACCTTTCCTGTAATCGACCTTGTGGTGACAAACCTAGAGCATAGGAACTATATTTGGGGCATGACCCAGCTTGGGATTGGTGTAGGACAGCTGATTGGCTTACCAATGACTGGTCANTTCATATTTCACATGACGAGTAAGGCCTCACCAACAGGAAATGTAAAACACTTTATGAAATTTTTCAAGTCTTTGAAGCGTTAAACTTATGTAAGTTAATGTTTTTTGTTCGACTTCTTTTTTATATCACCGGTGGTTTTTGATTTATCAAAATGGTTTTCCTTCCATAAGCGTTCGTTTAGATCACAGAGTTGTTGCATGAATCCAGGGTTGGGGGAGATCTCCCTGTGGACCCTTACTGTCCTCACGGCCTCCTGGGCCGTCATCTTCTGTTTTAACATCAGGTAGGCTAACACCAAAGTGGCCGACCTGCTCACGCCTTGAACACAGTTTACCAGCACCTTTCCTGAAAGGAAAGAGAAACCTCCCGTGTCAGTGGAAAAATAGTTCCTCAGAGAGAATGTCCGGTCAACAAGATCCGTCTGCCGTCTTTCACAGATGATCTAAACTACAGGCATTCCACTAAATGCTAGATCGTCGTTACCCCTTCCCCAAACTTTCCCACTGACCACTACTAGACGTTCTCCAGACATGCCCCGTGCTACCGGATTCAGTGGCTATATGGTGGGTATTCTAAAAACTCTGGAAAGACTACCCAACACTCTGTCAAGTTCTTTCAAAGGCATTTTTTGAAGGGCTTGTACCAAAAAAGAACATCCACTCTGTCAAGTTGTCATGTGACGCCAATACAACCAATTGCTTTTCATCATTACCATATCAGAATGATCCCAAATTGGTCAAGACGGGTGCTAACGGATCCTCACCTTCTGAATCAACGGCCTTCTCAATAAAATCTGCCGCCTCATCAAAGTATTGGCTTAATTTGAAATTCATGATGTCCACTGCTTCTATTCCGAGGAATTCGATACCAAACTCGCGATAGAATCCAACACCCGTATTGACGAAAAATTGTCCCTTCCCCTTCGCTGCGTTCAGAACATGGGTGACGCCCAGGCGTTTCAAGGTATGCCGACTTTTAGCAACAGACCTGTGAGAAAGACGAAAGGGTGTGAGAGCAGAGGGCAGATGGAGCACTAGCCAATAGATGGCGATGGCGTACGCCAGCATTGGTACTCTTGTACTTTTCTGATGATCTTCTTTTGGATGGGATTTTTAGAGGAGAGGAGGACGAACAACACTTCCATTTCAAGCCATTATCTGTATGAAAAGCACGTTTTCATCAACATCGGCGGGGAAGGATGGGGCAAATTTGTACGTCCGTTGCAAATTAGGATCCAGGACTGGGGGCAAACACCCCTCTTGTCATTTTGCAACTTAGTAGTTTTTTGCAAAGTAGTTTTTTTTCGGTGACGTGTGATGAGAGGTATTCCCCCGTCCCTATGCTAGCTAAGACCATTTCGAATCCAAAAACTTCTTGAATTCAGTTGATCGTACATGTAGCTTCGCAATATGGCAGTATCAATTCAAGACAGGGGGCATCGCACTGTAGCTATCATCCATCAGGACAGCGCGGTCCAACGGAAACTCCCAAAAGAGTGTCTCGACTCCGCATAGATTTCGGTTCTAGGTTCTGTTAATACTCACGCTTCAGATATGAAGATATTTGGATAAACCTCATTATACTCGTCGCTAGGCAGCATGGTAAAACCTCCAGAAGGAGCAGTGATAATGTCCTCAAGTTCCTCGGGTGTACACTTTGGAATTTCGTCCAGGCTTTTACCCCGGTATTTTGGAAGCGATCTCCAGCAACGTGTAGCCATTCTCTAATATACAACCAACAGAACTACGTGTAAAAGCGAAATATGAAACTTCAGCTTACTCTGAAAATGTGCCTGCATATGGAAATACGGCTAATTTCATGATATCAGAGCAGAAATTGGTAGGGCCTATAAATTTTCATTTCAGCGTAATTGTCTCCCAGTAAACGACGAGGATACATGTATTTAGCTACTTTTGACAGAAAATTCAATCGCTAAGGGTACATTGTATTAAAGTGATATCCAGGTAGGCCTAACCACAGTCCCATGGATTCGGCACTGAAAGGGTTAACTACGTATGGTGGACACACCAACAGGCACACCCCTTAGCTGCCCTCCAATGAATCAAGCAAGACCATCCACAAATCCAATTTAAGCGGCAGTCATATATTACGGCGAGCCAAGTGCCGGCAAACTCACTTCCGACTTTCACACAAACCCATCAACTTCCTTCTTCCTTTCAGAACGTCCTTTTACCTTTCAATGTCTTCTGTATACCCTCCTGGTTTAAACCAAGCCTTATATTTTCACTTTTCTCATAAACGAGAAGAATCAATTTGATAGAGGAGAGACCGTGGTCCACATTGCATCATAAAGTCGAAAAATGTGACATAAATCGATAGAAGTTCGTCCACGTTGTCGAAGAAGCGAGTGAGTTGAGTGCTTCATGCGTACACAACCGTGAACCAAGTAACCAGGTTGAAAATGTGGCACGACCACAATGGCGGGCCCGCGATCAATAGGAGCGGGAAAGACGAGTGGGGCTGTCACAGTGCAGCGTGTCTTGAGGAGTGGATCGTTTGGATTCGGGTCACATTCTCAAAGCTGGAGAGATGTGATTAATGACCTCGGTCAGGATTTGGTGCAATTTGGGTCGGAACAGGATCTGCATTGGTTTACTGACGTGTGTAGGCTACCACAAGAGCTCAAAGCGGGATTTGGCAAGTCAGAATGGAATGGGCAGTGATTATGGCCATGGTGTACTCTTTGGTTCCTACTTGAAAATGAAACGGTCCAGGGACCATGCACTCAGCTGGGAGCAAAATACCAGCAGAACGAATGACAATCGTGACGTTATGTTCCAGGGTCATATGATCATGATCAAAATTTGACATACATGTACACATACATGTAGTGGGTAAATGTATCTAGATGATACAATTTTGCCCCAGCTAGTTACTACCGGTATTGTTCATGAGATATTCACTAAGTCAATTTTTCAGGTCAAATAACCAAGAAACCAACGTGCCACCTAACGGCAAAATTTAGAACTTTGACCTGTGTGACCTTGAATAGTAGGTCAAATCAAAAAACCATTGTCCAAGAATCAGATCGGATCGACTTGGAGTTTAAGGTCATCTGATTTATTGACACACGTTACAAAAATTCAGGCCAATGTCCCCAACGGTTACGAAACGTGCCCTGCTAACGGACGACGGACACTGCGTGATAGTAAGTACGATGTACATTGACAAGTGTTACACGAGAGAGATCATCACAATCTATGGTGCCGAAGTCATTTGCATAATGGATTCGCTGTACTCCACAATAAAAAGGAATTTAAATCAAGCTGTACCATGACATTCTTCTAAATCATTGGAAGTGGTGAAGGGCGGTACCATCAACTACCTTAAAATCCGATGGCGTTTGAGAATAATAACAATTTTCTTTCATTCTCCACATACCCTCGTTGCTGAGACAGTTCATGGTGATTAATCAATGGCTAGACATCGCGATGATCACGACCAATCAGGTGGAAGAATTAGCTGACATTTTCACAAGACTCCTTAATTAAAGCGGGGGCGGTTGAGCAATGGGTGGAGGTTGCCGGCGGTCATGGAGTGTTCAAATTGATACTAGGTGCTTCCTGATTACCATGTTACATGACCTATTCTGGTTTTCCTCCAATGATTCCATGGTTTCTTAGCACTGTTTCATGGTTTCATTGATTCCAACCTTATCGCAGACACCTACTGCTCTTTCCATTACACTGGCATGACTATGATTTTTTGCCAGGGTCGGTCTTCCTTTTTTACCTGGTGGGGTCTTCTTTTTTTAGGTCTTAGGTCTTAGACCTTTGTTTTTCACTTTTCAGAATGGGGGTCTTAGGTCTTTGGTCTTCGTAGTTTTACATTTTTAGGGGTCTTAGGTCTTAGGATCTTTGCTTTTTATACACCCCATGACTGGCAACATGACCTATGAGCTTCGTGTGAGAAAGGTGACTGGTATCACCGTTATATTTGAAATATGCAACTACTTCATCAAACCCGATAATGTTATTGCATTCCACTCAGGCGAATATCTTAATCAGTCAAATTGATATACTCCTCTCATCCCAATAGCCTAATGGGAAAAAGAGAACATACTGATACGGTCTCCACACTGACGATCGAATCAGTTACGGAAGGCGGCCATGATTGGAGCGGAAGCTGGGGAGCCTGATGAGATTGTGCAGAGACGGCTAAAATGGATCACAACGCGTTCTAATGGGATTTCGGTCGGTTCTAGCTGCGCGTTGGAAAGAGCGAAGTACAGGAAGGTCGATGACATTCCGTGCAATATAAAGGATCTGATGTTGCGCCTCTCAGGTAGAAAATTCTTACGGAAGCCTCGCTTGGAAGAGGGATTTCACCTGGTCGATGCAAGAGGAGATTTGGGCGAACTATACGTCACCCTTTCAGAAATACGGCGCTCAGTGTTCAGAGATGACGTCTAATTCTTTAGCCCCTTCCATTGCCATACAAAAGAGTCGGTCACGGTTGACAACAATTTTCGAATTCATTTGATGACATGCAGAGGGGAGAATTTAGTTCGAGCACAGGCCGCTGAATTTCTGGAAAGGTGTATAAGCTTATATGTGCCTGATCTCGAAAGCTCGATGCGTATTCGAAAGGTTAACCGTACATCCCAGATACAGAAGACTTTGATGGTCCATTTGAGGAACCCTGGCACCAGATCAAACGTCATGATTGTGTGTTATCACAATTACACGGATGGCCTACCAAGAGCATCTGTCATGTTCGAAGACGCCTTCATGGCGGCTGCCCGTGGGTCTCTTTGACCTTTCTAAACGACATTTGATCGCACTTACCCGCCATTATTGGAACTCTCCGGGGAGGAGAATAAGGAGGATATAAAGTCAGTAAATATGGATTTCTGGGCAGTAGATTTAAGAAGTACATGTAGGAGGCTATTCGCAGCGATTTAGATGACACGATATCAAGCGGACAACCTGCGTGTTTATTGCTTTTTCTTCACGTTTTAAAAGTTGTGTCATTAACCCGCAGTCAGTCGGATGACCTGACTCTATTTCTCCGGCTTTTTTTCTTCCTAACTTAATTCTAAAAAAACCGAGGCATGTAAGCCTGCCCAAAATATTTTTTCCACTTTGATTGGTTCCCTGATCGACCGCTACGCTTTTCGAGCGCGTTCATCCGATAGCCCTAGCGGTGGGTCAGAGAACTGTTTTACACATCGTCTAGCTATCCCTTCTTGTATCAATATCTACTTTTTGTCAGTTGTGGCAACAAGGATTGTGATTTCGTGATCGGCACTAATTTCTTGTCTCCTACAGGCTGATTTTGTGTGGGTCACAAGTTCGAAAATACGGTCATGAATCCCATAAGCCTAACGTCAGGATTACGACAGACGCATATTACCCCTTGTATGATAATCTGATCGGGCTTTCTCGGCATGTTCATCCTTCTGGATCTGCTATTCTTCACATCGCCTTCTATCAACGGAATCCGTTTTCTGATACTTCGCAATGACCGCACTACGATCATGGAATGGAAGACAAATGACTTACAGTTCATTCCACTCCCCAGTGGCGCGAGGTTTATCAACGATAGCTCCGCAACGGCTGGGTCAAATTTGACGAAACATAGGTCAATCGACTTGTCTTTCTTGCCGGTATCTTTCTGCTATCTTCATTTTTCTCGTAAAGCCGACATAACGGATCCCTTTCTGAAAACCCATTTCATTTCGCCATGGTGTTCAGTGCAGTTTACACGTATACGATGCATAGTGTCATTTCAAAATGGCCGCCATTTCGGCCGTCAACACAAACTGTGATTTGTGAAGGAACGTTTTTCTGTCACGTTTTGCGGGAAAATGACAGTGATGATGGCTGTAGCGCCAAAAAAGACAAATCGATTGATGTATGGTATGTTAAATTCGGCCCAGCCGTTGCAGAGATATCGTTGATAAACCTCGCTCCAATCGGAACTGGAATGGAGAGTAGTTTTTCTATCGCAGGGGCGGATCCAGGATTTCGGGAAAGAGGGGGCGCACTGTGCTAGAAACATTGAAATCTGCGGTGAATTTCAATGATTTGCTCCAAATTTCAGAATTTCACGGTCGATTTTACAGATTTATTGGCCGAAAGGGGGCGTGCGCCCCCCCCCCTTGGATCCGCGCCTGTACCGAGCTTTTATTTTGAAGTCTTCAGGGCGTAAATAATAATTTTACTTTCCTCGGCCTCGTGATATTCACCAGATCCATTATCTCTTCTTTATGTCCTCTTTGTCATAAATTGATCACCGACGATCAGCCAGTTGCAATCAATACCTATTGATCAGCCATTAATTAGGTTTGTATTGAGGATTATCACCGGAAAATAAATCACAGATTCGTAATTATGGAGCATACAATTCCTGGATGGTGGATGTCGATCACCCATGCATACTGGTACTAGTCACGAATCCTTTGGTATTCCAAAGATGTCATCACATTGCCAATGGTTTTCTTGGGTGGCTGAATGATTATACCTATTCCCATATACATCGAGAGTGGCTATCGGAGGTGTGGACTCTATGTGGGAGACGGGAATGAAGATAACTCAGATCATTCTGAAGATTGATTGATTGAACTAGGATAAACTGATGAGCTGAATTACCTCAGGTCCCTCATCTGGAGGGGGGAGGAGGTGTCAAAAGACACTACATGTATTTTATCAATTCCGTCCTCAATTCTGCATGAAAAAATAGCAAAAATGCGCATGGCGCTCAAAGCTTTCCGAAACCATATCACACAGGTATTGGGAAGCACTTAGTGAAAATAGCCCTATACCTATTGATATATAGGTACCAACAGTTCCATCGGTACTCTTCAGTCTTTTCTATACATGTACACGTGTAATGTATACATGTGCATATTTTCAAATTCGACTGATTGGACCTTGGCAGCAAGTGAAAATGTTTTAAAGGGCATCTAGAGGCAGCTTTTTAGTGCATATTGATATGATTACTAACACAGAATTGGTGGCATGAGGATCCAACTTGGACATCATTTTTTAAGTAAAATTTCATCAATGTCAACATTTGATCCACAATTCATGAGTTCATGGTTACTAGCGCCACCTGTTGTATAGTTGCAGTACTGATAGTAGCCTAATAACGAACTGCCTCTAGAGGCCCTTTAAACGACCCCATAGAGGATGGAGACAAATGTTGATGTTGAACTTGCATGTATTCACTGAAGGAGTACTTTATTGGAATTTGAAGATGAGTGCCGAATACGGCTCAATTTATTTCTAGAGATAATACTGGGTGCATTCACTTGATGTAATTAATTTAAGTTCAATTTTATTTGCTTGAAGGATCGAGAGTTCTGATAATTAAAATTGGAATATCGATCGAGATCGCGCCATTACGGCATTATTAGTGTAGACAGAGAAACTGCACAATCAGGGAGAGTGGGCTTCTCTATCAAATAAACAAAAAAAAAGGTTCCGACCAGTGATTGAAACTGGAACATCAGAGGTGACAGGTGCTGATGCTCCAACTGTGGCACTCTGTTAAAGGAGCACGGTATTGGATCTCAAATGCGTTATTTGACTGCCGACGTAGAGGGAGCCACCTAGCGGCAGTAAGACGAACTACAAAAATCTTATTACAAAATGTACGTAGTAAATCAGGTCAATTCGCCGACAACATAGTTAGTCCCTGGGTTGGAGAGTGGCACGGTGGCGCCGGCTGTCGAGAAAACGTGGCAATACCGTGGTCCTTTAATACAGAATCAAAATAACCTCGCATACATTCTTTACTACTATTACATGTATAGTAGGGACACCATCGCCCCTCGTATCGCCCTCGGCGACATCCTCTTTGACCACCGGTGTACCTCCTTTTCTCTGTAGCTCACAGCGTCAACATCACTTAACCCAAGATGCCACACCTTGAAGAACTCGTCTATACTGAGGCATAGTCGGTAGGAAACGAGAGAAGTGGCCATTAGTCACGCCTGTGTCACAGAGTACAGGTTTAATGGATGACTCTCTTCTTTTCATCTAAAATATCAAAAGGAGCTTTAACTAGCGATGAAGCCGGTTCTTCCTTGCAATACGGGTGATTTGGTATTCTTACCATGGTGGGAGTCTAAAAGGGCAAAAAATAACCGATAATGCGACGTGAGCTTTGAAGTACCGGTAGCTTTAAATACTGACATTCAAAAATGAAATCTCGTCTAACTCTAGATTTGAAGAGAACTCCGTATCGGTACCGCAGATTCTGTTCTCTGAAAGGCTATACGTGAACGCATTAAGCATAGATATCATCTAGAAGAAAAGATAATGACCATCGCCCTCATTGATTTTTCTTGGAAGATTAGCCTGAAACGTCAGTTGAGATGATCAATGTTCGTGCAACTAAAGTAGGCCTACATTTACATGTATAATGTAAAAAAGCAGCACATACATTCACGATATTAAAAACAATTTCTCTCAAAAAGTCCTGAAATAACACTTCCGTTTGGCAGAGACATGGCCCAAGGCTGCACGGGGCAAAATTGAGTGATGTTGACGATGACTTTTTTTTCTGTATGCAGTTTTTATCATCAAGGAAGTAATTACATGTAGTGTGGTCGCAGTGGAAACATTCACATGTAGGCCTACATGTTCACGTGCATCTCCATTCTTTATCACTAAAAAGATGATTAGTATGATCGCAGTGCAAACAACAAAAAAAAAAGACACAGCAGTACATTCACATGTACATGTTCATGTGGACCTGCATCTTAGAAATACACATGTACAGTAAACTCGAGTTTAAACCACCGGTTCATAAGCACACCCACAGTCGAAATGGGAGTGAATAAAACATACCAATTACCACGCTGAATGGCTAGAATTGCTAGAACGATCACAACCCAGTGATGGAATGAATAGTTGCTTAAGGCCTAGGGTGAAACTGACCCTACTTTGGGTGTGCTTATGAACATACTGAACCGGTGGTTTAAACTCGAGCTTACTGTATATGGTGACAGTGGAAGAAATCGGCGCGTAGGGCCTACATTCACATGTTCATCTACACATGCAATGCATCCAGCATTTTCATCAGCGAATTAATTTGCCAGTATCATCGAATCATGATTCCCTAATTGGCGATTGAGACATGGGTTATGATGACAGTCATGAGCCTCCAGCTACCTGTTACACACATATTACCTTTTAATCATTGCATATGATCGATACAATATAAACTGTACATTAACAGTGCATTTCGTTGCTCGTATTTACTTTCAGATGATGGGACTAGTCAAAAGTTCACTGATGCATTACTCATCGTGTTTTATCGGAATGGCTTGTTCATTAAACAAAGAAAATTATCTTTTAATAGAGGTCTTCATTGATTTATCTGTTGTTGTCTTGTTAAGGAGTATTTGAATACATGCTGTGCTATTTCACAGCGAAGAACAAATCGAAACAAACACCGGCGAATCCATGCATTTAATCCGGCCAACTGGGTATCAGGCTAGGTGTATCTCCTCGACCATTTTGTTACTCTGCACCTCTGTTTATGTATTCTTTATTTTGGTCAAATAAATTCAATCAATCAATCAATCAATCAATCAATCAATCTAGCAGTGTTTCTGTGTGTGAATGTTCCTCCTCATTGTCCTGTACGTCCTAACATTCATCCATGGCCTCTCTAGCTATCTATCTACCGGTATTTGCTAGTCCGTAACACAGTAAATTCACCAGTCCCTTCTTTTCTCACTTGAACAGGTTGTCTCCTTCTTGGACCAGAATCCAACCTTCCACGAAGCTGATTAAAACACATTAGGCTACATGTACTGCAAAATCAACATGTATGTACATGTATATATTGCCGTCATTTCCCCCATACCAGGCGCGGATCCAAGGCGGGGGGCGCACCCGGCGCACGCCCGCCTTTGCCCAAACAAATCAGTAAAATCGACCGTGAAATTCTGGAACTTGGCGCAAATTTCAATGTTCCTAGCACAGGACGCCCCCTCTTTTCTCAAATCCTGGATCCGCCCCTGCATACTTGATTTCTTGCCTTTCTCCAACGAGAGTTTATCAAAAGTGACCTGTCTCACACAAAGACACGATATTTACTGTAACTGACACACCGTACGACAAATATTACCGCTACCAATATATAGCCTTATTGATCCTGGCTCAGTTTGTTATTCCTGTCTGGATCGATGGGGTTCGTAGACCAAATGTCATTCGAGATGCCTGCTGGCGTTGGCAGTTCAGATTAACCTTCTAGGACACCCGAGGGACAGCCGTAGAGCGCTTCGAAATTGGACCTGTCACTGCATACTCCGAAGTGCTATATTATGCCTTTGGCGGTGTCGGCAGTTTGGTGGATTATGCGTAGTCTGAAGTACATGTAGCCTACATCATTGTCCCCAGCGGTTCCTGGTAATTATGCTATATAAACTCCGCCGCCGCCGCCGCCGCCGCCGCCACCGCCACCGCCACCACCAACCACGGCATAGTTTGCCGCAATGTTGAAAGATGAACACAAATGGTACTTTATACATGTAGCTCTTTTGTGAAATTCACCATCGAGAGGCCGTTATTTATCAAGGATGCAGGAGGTGAAACTGGGCTGAAACAGTGGATACATGCATGCAATACGTAGCATACCATGCATTTTGGGCGGAGTCCTTCGGTCGTATGTTTCTCAGATTGCATTGAAATCGAAGGAGTGGTTGGGCGATTAGAGACTTCAGCCGGTGCGTGACGTAAATTCCAGGAAGACGCATGTAGGAGCCAGGTACATGGAGGTCTACATCACTCATGCATCAGCAGGGCCCATATTCATAAAATTACTTAAGTCTAAGTGTGACACTTATCCTTTGTTCAACACAAAAGATAAGTATCACACTTTGACTTATGTTTATGAATATGGACCCTGACGTAGGCCTACATGTAGGCCTATGCCTACATGTACACACCAAAATCGTAGTAGTAAGGTCACCGAGGTGTGGCATTGCCAGGTTCTAGCACAGGGACTTGAGGCAGGCATGCATTGCAGCAGGGGTGGTGGGCGTGTTACAGAGGTCCAATAACAAACCCCCGAGTAATGCCCCCGCCGGTATACCGTCACGTATACCTGATAGAAAAATAATTCTATGAGGTATACGTTAGTATACCGGGGCATTACTCGGGTGTTTGTTATTGGACCTCTGTAACACGCCCACCACCCCTGCAATGCATGCCTCAAGTCCCTGTGGGTTCTAGCTAGACTGGTACCCGATCCTAACTATTTTACATCGGGCTTTTGCATATGTTAGGACCGGGCGTGCCTCCCGCCTTCGTGCCTCTGATTGGTCGGTGCTGGCGCAGGTGGAAGTATGTGAACTACATGTATTATGTTGAGAGATTTTCTATTTTTAACATGGAAAACCCCCGGCGTGATTGGTGAATTCCCTGGGTCAAAGGTCGGTCACCTTCTATCTGCATTCTGGTACGTCAGTCGTATTGAGAATTGAATAAATTTACATAATTTACATAAAATTTTCAAGTGACGTCACTGTCAGAATTCCTCCACAAATGGCGGCCAAGACTGGGTAGAGACTAAAGAATAAGGTCCAGGGCATTTTCCCAGGAAATTCTATAAATAGCCTGGGGAACCCCTACGATGACGTCATATACATGGAATTCCTAGACTGCTGTACAAAATGGCCGCTGCCCCACATGCCCCAAGCCATCATGGTCATGCAAGTGCGCTGAGACCCCTCCAATTCAGCCAGAATGGCAAGCTTATTGGGATGATGGAATTGAGAACTCCGTATTTAGAGGGCAGATAAAATTACAATCAGTGGCAGACTTGTCTCGCATTCATCTGCCCAATGTGAAAGATAAAACTCGGATAACTCTGATATTCGCTGATATTCGTCTCGTGTCAAAATAATTACAGAGCTGTGTGACTTGTACCGTACCTAATATGATGCAGATCTACAATAAAGTATTTGAAATATTGCTTTAAATAATTTTGTATCTTGTTTTTTGCTTCTTTGATTGAGGTGTGTATATCACATCATGAGGTGGTGGTCCCCATAAAACGGTCTCATGGGAAACGTTATTGTTTGACATTCTATTTTCATGTTAAGAACCCCCCTATCCTACACCCCCACCCCAACAAAAACATCTCATTGTTCATCATTCTGGTACATCCTACACCTCACCCCAACAAAAACATCTCATTGTTCATCATTCTGGTACATCACCCCCACCCCAACAAAAACGTCTCATTGTTCATCATTCTAGAATACAAGTCCATCACAACAAACCCACGTGCTCTTATCTATTTTTAACACGCGGAATTCCATGTATGACGTCATCGTAGGGTTCCCCAGGCTATTTATAGAAAATGCCCTGGACCTTATTCTTTAGTCTCTACCCCAAGACTGGTCCTACCATTCAAAAGCGACACCATCGGTAGGACCAGGTACTAGTCTAGGTTCTAGCTTCCCGCATGTTGGTGATGGTCGGCATTGCTGTCCACACAGCAGGCTATTGATATTCGAATCGAAGTACTGACACTGACGCTGTTGATGATATGATCATGTTGGAGGAACTTCCTCCTAGGTCTCTCTGACCTTACAATGCGACTTTGGTGCAAAACAGATTGCTCTTGGCCAGGAACTACTTAGGACGCGTTTTGGAGCCAAGCTGCTAGGCCTACCCCCTGACCATTTGGAAGGGCGATAACGACTTTTTTCACCTCCCAGATCCTCCATTCATGCAATATGGTCCAAGAACACACGGCACTGCGATCTGTCGAGTTGAATCAACCACTCGGTCGGTTTTCTTATCGTAACACCCAGTGGATTTCATGGGTAGGGTTTCTTCACATCTCCTGATCCACTGCCCACATCACGTCGTGTACTTTTGCTATTCTGAATAGAATTACCGAGATAAAGAAGCCAATCCCCATTGGAATCACCATTAGGCGTTATGCACGCCATATTGAAAAAACGCACTAATATCACGCCCGGAAAGAAATTAGATGTCAGCCAGCCGAAGACGTACAACTGACGTTACATTGTATGTGATTGAACAGCGGTACCGTATACTTATGGATGCCAGCAGAATTTCTTTCGAAAATCGGGAGCTGCGCCCATGATTAGTCACCATACTCTCATGCTCCGGGGCATAGTTACGCCGCTTCAGTACCTTAATACGCAGGAAGGATTCCTCTGGAGCCAGTAGGCCTACACTGCAGCGAAGGCTTTGTAATCTACGATTATTGCCTTGACGCAGTTTGGCGACCAGTTGATGTCATTCACAGTCGCCCATGGCTTACGTATGCCTTCAAATATACTTGTCATATATTCGAGTTTTTCGTATCAGTCTGGATGGATACTACACGGCACGGTGGTCCAAAAATGTGACACAGACTCCATCTATATTTTCTGGGGGACCAGGTTAAAATATATGATGTTGAGTTTTTTTTTTAAATTCGTGATCTCTAACTTGGCTCATTATTGGCTCTTAAGACCGCATTGGGCGATTTTAAGGCCAAACAATGACACTTTTTGGGACACCCTATATCTAGACGAATATTTTTCTGCACATCTAGTACAGAATTGTCAGCCTACTAATGTACAACTGGAATGTGTACAGAGCACTTTTAGTCTTGTACAGATAATGGCGTACGTGGGATGCTAAGTTTGTACAGTACATCATCCCATTAGCACACTCGCCAAAAGCAGCCTGCGATGAATACTCATTTGTTACAGATCACGTGGCCCTGTTTAACAAACCATCTATCGATGATAAATCAGCTACATGTATGACGCGGCTACGCATTGTTGTACGGTTTGTTCGTTAAAGTGCTAGGAAGCTGTAACAGATGTAATATCGAAAGGTTAGAGCGACACACACGCGATTCAACAACAGGTTTATTCTCTTACAATTGTGTCACCCTCTGACATTTCTGCCATTCTTCGATATTTTAGTATCAACTAGTCCTGACTCATACTAAATGATAGCTAACAGGGGAGCCCATTCAAATCTTAAAAAAAGAATCCCTGAAGATTTTTAATGACATCCAGCCCCCGTCTTTTTCCAATGGAATAACATTTATTTGTAAAACCAAATGCCGTCGGCTGTTGTATTGGAAAGGCTGTTCTTAATTTAGTCACATGCGCATTGTTTACAGTGTATAGATTAATAAACAGCATTGAATGACAGAATCCACGAAGTTTATTTCATTCATTTGTTAAAAAAAGACCTACATGTACATTATAAATGTGTACACACAATGGCGAATCCCAATAATGTCAATATGGAGCTATACATGTATAGGCCTACATGTAGCTGTACCTACAGTCGATGTGCATGTACATGTACATTTCGAATGTTATTTGACGTAAAAAAGGTACTCGACGATCGTCACGCGAAAAAAATCGTGTTGATTTACAAATAAAGCGATGTGGAGGTGCCTTCGGGTCAGTGTAAAAACAGGAAACAACGCAAACGAAACGGGTGTGTCAGTTTTTGAAATGTGGAACCTGCAAATCTCTGTTCGAATGTGTGATTATCATGCACCGATAGCACTATTTATAACCTGTAATATTTACTGTTCCGATGATGACTTTTAGAAAAACAAGCCAAACGGCAAAAACGGGTTCGCTGGTGTGAAATCTGGGGCATTGTGAATGTCAGTCAGCCCCAGCAATGGCCAGAGAAAAGCGGGGCCATATTCAGGAAAGCCTTCGCAACTTAGCGTGCACGCAAGTCTATTGTTTGGCTGCACTGACATGCCCTATTGTTCACTGATTTGTGTGCACGCAAAGTTGCAAAGGCTTCTATTCGTGAATATGGCCCCAGGCTTGCATAAAGCGGCACACTAAGTTTATTGGTGACGTAGTTCATCACGATCGATGTACATGTACACTGTAGGCCTAGCCCCAGTGCTCGCGAGTGTAGACACCGATCAGAACTGCTCGACAAGACTTCGAATCTATGTCATTTGAATGATCTTAGTTATCAATCAGGCATGGAAACTGTTGCTACACATGAAAGAATGAGTTGATGTATATGGTAACATAGAGTCTACCTGATGAAAGATTAGTAATGGTATCACAGCGCGTCGAACTTCAAGTGATGAAAAGGATGGCGGCCATTTTTTACTGAATCATGTAGTGTGCCGCTGAGACCATGTGATTCAATATGACCAATCAGAAGGCATCCTCAAAAATAACCTCGAAAATTTCTCATAAAATCGTACAAAAAACTCGGAGTCGGTGAAATAATTCAAATTTCTTTATCCGGGACACGCTGTTAACCCAAATGATTTGAATATGCATCAATAGCCAATAGATAACGTGAGAGAAAAGGGCGAAAAGTCAGGGACAAGATTGAACAAGTGTAATTAATGATTTTAGTGGTAAGAATGCCTGAAGGCCAGCTCAACAAAAAGCGTTACCGGTATACAGTGTTATACCGACACCAATAGGGTGAAATATCCCAGCCCACTCTCAAATTACTTCTTGTTTCTGATGCAGTGTGATATTGACGCAGCGTTCCACTTCATGTGATTGGTCTAAGGTACCCATCAACAAGAGAAATCCAGAGGGTCTGATCGTGTGCTCGAAAGCAATTTCAATAACATGGTAACACAGATCCACACACACGAGCTCCCAGTCCCAAAAGCATCCTGTCGACATACCCAATGTAAACACAATGTATAGCCAGGTTCATAATAAACCGGAGGAACCCCTTGGGAGAGTTAGTTATTAGATTGACGGTTATAAATAATAGAAATGGGATACATCGTAGGCGTAAATCCAGCTGACTTGACAGTCCAATGCTACCTTGTTTGCCTGCACTGCTGATGGCGTACCAATGCTCGGGCGGTGATACAGGGGTTGAGCGTCGGTTGAGATTCATGTCATTTCACTCGGCTTTATTGCCGCCCTTCATTCAGAGTTACGACGGAATATTGACATGGTGTCACACTCAACAGAAAAAAATGCGAAGTACGAAAGCCCAGAAGGCTCATTCGAAATTCGAAATTGAAAAGTTGACTTCGAAATTGAAAACTTGACTTCGAAATTCAAAAGTCGACTTCGAAATTCAAAACTCGACTGCGAAATTCAAAACTCGACTGCGAAATTCAAAACTCGAATTCGAAATTCAAAACTCGTCTTCGACATTGTGTACACACAGGCTGCGCGAGACTGCTTGCGGTGAGACTGCTTATGCACAGACCTGTGTAGCCGTGGAACGCATCACATCGGCCAGATTTGGCCGACGTGTACGTCCGCGACCTCATCACAGCGTAGGAATAAAATAAGTCCCAAGTGACTGGCTTAACATTCTTTGTTTAATGCAAAAATATTTACAGATTTTTTGTGAATAATTGTATGGCAAGTAACAACTATCGTAATAAGCGAGGTTTGTAGGTATTTTGATCCTAGTAACTACGGGGATCGCGGGATCACATGATCAGCCAAGCCAAGTAGTTCGCTGTCAATCACCCGGCGCCATCTTGCTTTCCCACAATCCTGTGAGCACAGCGTAACAGATTGGTGCGAGGCAGGAGCGCCTTCTGTTGTAACAATGCGTCTTCGAAATTCAAAACTCGACTTCGAAATTCAAAACTTGTCTGATTGGTTGATTTTAAGTTTTGAATTTTGAAGTTAAGTTTTGAATATCGAAATCGAGTTTTGAATTTCGAAATCGAGTTTTGAATTTCGAAGTCAAGTTTTGAAGTTCGAAGTCAAGTTTTGAATTTCGAAGTCGAGTTCTGTTTTTCGAAGTCAAGTTTTAAATTTCGAAATCAAGTTTTGAATTCTTCTGGGCTTTCGTACAATCATCATTTATGCAGGCGTTCAATAACAAAAATAAATTTCGTGGTGAAACAGAAATAGCGACAATCTGAAGCAGACACGCCAACGTTACCAGGAAGCTAGCTACCGACTGAAAGCGATTGCAATGAATCCTGGTCTACGCTCCATCCGATCCACAGCTTATCGGAAGGAAAATGCTATTGTTCACTCTGCCATTTCCTTTGTTATTGGTCATCCGATGGTAGAATCAAATGAAGCACAAACCAAGTCAAACATGTCTGCAGCATCATATTCTGGATTCACAGACCTAAAACAGCGGTTCTGGATTTTCAAGTCCGCCCACTTGGCCAAGATAAATGAAATTTGACCAATGGGTGAGCGACATAAGTCGTCTGTACCAATGGTCATGAGCCCATGTCCAGGCCTTGGTGTAGACTTCGTAGCAAGGTACTGACAAGCATCCATAACACTGCACTTCGAGTTTCGACTGACATACGATGAAGGATAGCCCAAAACGTACGCCGATACGGGTTACAAGTGATCAGTTCGTCAGCGAAGTCCCACCACCAGCAAGGAGAGCCAATCAGGAATGGACTGTGGCCTGCTCAATGCATGCCAAACTTGGGGGCGATCATGCCCCAATTTAAAGGTCGGCGAATATACAGAGTATACATGTACATAAAGTCTCACTT
This sequence comes from Notospermus geniculatus, assembly GCA_002633025.1. NCBI lineage: Eukaryota > Metazoa > Nemertea > Pilidiophora > Heteronemertea > Lineidae > Notospermus > Notospermus geniculatus. The sequence continues at coordinate 244,875 of NMRB01000243.1, read as the reverse complement.
GATTTGCAACGTCAGGCGATCGTTACCCCACTGATGCACCCCTCACAGTACAAGATATCCAGTTGCAGGCAGCCTTCCACTTTTTGACACTTATAGGCCTACTGAGGGGTATGGTAAACCCTACCGAATTTCCTCGGGTCAACAACGATCAATGACTCCAGCAATCGGATCAATCTGGATTCAATCTATCAATATCGCATAAGGAGCGTTTCCTCTGACGAGGAACATACCAACGGATCTCGGGTTCGCAAGACAGATCATGTTAATATAGGAATGTAATCCTAATGGTGTAAGAATATTGCAGGCGATTGACGTCACAGTTTGTCAGTCTAATTATACTACTCTACATGTAATACATGTAGGCTACCTTGGTAAATTTATAATTGATGGCCCTTTTGATTCGTTACTTTTTGGCCACGTTGTAATTTTTAGTAGATTCATTGTCCTGTGCATAGTTATTAATAGATGTGGATATATGAGTGTAAATGACACACCACTGTTATCTCCGATAATTTGTCCGATATTGGATATTGTTACAAAAACCGTGTACAGAAGCATGTCCACCTACTTAGCCAGATACAGAGCACGATTCTGTACAAACACTTCCCAGTAAATCATTTGCTTACACAGGAAGTGAACCACCTCCGCGTTGCAGCCATAACGAGAGGGACAGTAAAAGCCCGGGGCCGTATGCACAAAACATCTTAAGTGTAAAATTTCCCTTAAACTATTGTTCCAAACAAAAGATAAGGGAAATTTTACACTTAAGATGTTTTATGCATACAGCCCCTGGTGCCTTGTTACTTTGCAAGGGCATAAAGTAAAAATGTATTATAAATCTAATCGAGAGACGCTGAATAGCGTGAGACGGCCGCTTCTATACTAACCAGGGCCAATAACGCTTGGATTCGGCCCTGATGAAAAGATCCAATATATATCCAATATATTTTAACTCAAAGATTTATCTGAAGCAGTTCACCCACCTAGCTCTTCCTATTGCTCATTGCCAGTTTCAGCAAATAACCACCTACAGTTGCGGTAAGATGTAACATAATATCGACCAACATGAGAACCCTTAATTAAAACCATTCACAGAACTGTGATCACCATGAATATTGTAAGAGAGAGAGAGGCGCCTGTGGGCAGTTGGTCGATATTTACCATTCATGCAAAGAAATGCTCGCTAATCATCCGTGTCTCTTCAGACGAAACATCGGGTAGCCATGGAGCTGACGAAGGAATAGTGCAAGTTTATGATGATGAAATTGCAAAGTGAGGCCATGTGGAATCAAGGCTTGGCATTATTTATATCAATTCGTTTAGTACAAGCGACGTAATATAGGGCGGGTTTGGATAAGTCGTAATTGTAATGCTGTTGAAATAAAAAGATATTGCTGGTATGTTTGAAAACGAGTACATGTAGTTTGTTTAGAGTGGAGGCAACGAATAGTCAGTGGAATTTGAGTACCTCATACAAAACACGATTCAGGGAATTTATGCGTCGCTTGAGGACGAATTGAGTAGATGAAATGGTCCATGGACCATGTGCTCACCCGTTTGGACATAATAGTGTAATGACAGAGAGAGGTATATCAGTATTTGTATTTCATTTTTCCGTCAGGGCCGACGCTATAGCATTATTGGCCCTGGTAAGTACGGAGGAGGCCATCACAAGCTACTCATGTTCCTCACTTGGATGGGGTATTTTACTTGCCCTTGCAAAGACACAAGGTACAAGGCACCACGGCTTACTGTCCCATGCGACGGACGTGAAGAGCGGGGAATTAAATCCCATATGGCCCGGGCTGGATTCGAACCCGGGACCTGCCGCTTGCTAAGCAGACGTGATAACCACTAGGCTATCAGGCCCCTCGTATATATCAGTTATATGAGCAATCTGGTTAAGTCATTCCCAAGTTGTAGGACTTCAATGATTTTCAGTTTATGCCATTTGGCGGCCATATTGGATGTCCAATTGGGCCAAAACTTCACATTCCACATAAAGGTCATCTAGAGGGAGCCACATAGCACATTTGAGTCCTCTGGGTCAAGTCGTTCCAGAGTTATAGCACATTTGATGATTTTCGGGTTACGCCAGCTGGCGGCCATATTAGAAGTTTAATCAGGCCGAAATTTGACGTGCTTGTAAAGGTCATCTAGAAGGAGGTAAATATCAAGTTTGATTGCTCTGGGTCACGTCATTCCTGAGTTATAGCACATTTGATGATTTTCGGGTTACGCC